>SJYV01052573.1:181602-229635 GCA_006410875.1 Neotragus pygmaeus | reverse complement strand
AAGGACTGATGCTGAAGCTGAAACTCCAATACTTTGGCCACCTGATTCGAAGAACTGACTCATTGGAAAGACCCTGATGCTGTAAAAGATTGAAGGTGGGAGGAGATGGGGATGACAGAGGATGAGATGGTTGGATGGCATCACTGACGCGATGGACATGAGTTTGAGCAAGCTCTGGGAGTTGGTGATGGACAGGGAAGCCTGGCCTGCTACAGTCCATAGGGTCACAAAGAGTCAGACAGGACTGATTGAGCTGAAAAACTCAATAAATAGGTTAATCAGCTATTAGATCCCTCAAGAAAAGACTTCTGAATTGTGAAACTAACAAAACCACCCAGAATGCAGTTCAGAGATAAAGAGATAGGAAAATGGAAGAAAAATTAAGAAGCATGGAGGAAAAAATTAAAAGCTCCATTAAAAAGAGTTCTAGGTGAGGTTAGAGAGAATGGTGCAGGTTTAATGTTTTAAGAGATGATGGCTGAATTTTTTTTCAGAACTGAAGAAAGTCATGGTTCCTCAAATATAACAAGCAACATTAAGTTGCAAGCACTATTTGAAAAACAAGCCCACACCCAACACATCTATAAACTATCAGAAAAAAGAAGCCAGGTGCTTATTTTTTTAGGTAATTTTACTGATAATAGGCTTCTCACAGCAAAATGTAGATGCAAGATATCAATTAAATAATTTTTGTAGTGTCCTATGAGGAAGCAAATGGGAATTCCATTCCCAGGTAAAATATTGGTCAGGCATGGGAGCAAAATGTAGACAAATGTGATATGCAAAGACTAAGAATTTATTATTCAGTTTATTGTTTATTTATTATTCTTTCTGTGGAAAGACCTACTGATATGTCTACTTCAGTAAGAATCAAAAAGGAAAAAGTAGGAGCCAAATAAAAGAGGAAAGTATGATATTCAGTGCAAATTAAGGTTGACTGTTTCCCTTTTCCCCCTCCACCCAAGTCCTTCGGCCCTTCAATAACACAGTGAGAGTTGGAGGCTGAGTTAAATCCATGCTAAGGTCCTCTTCTGTTGGGGGGGGGNTTCAGTGCAAATTAAGGTTGACTGTTTCCCTTTTCCCCCTCCACCCAAGTCCTTCGGCCCTTCAATAACACAGTGAGAGTTGGAGGCTGAGTTAAATCCATGCTAAGGTCCTCTTCTGTTGGGGGGGGGCATAAATAATTTTTTTGGAGATATAATTGACACATAAGATTATATTAGTTTCAGATATCCCACATAATAATTTGATATATGTGTATGTTGTGAAATGATCATCACAGTAAGCCTAGTTAATCCATCACTATAGAAAATTAAAAATAATTTTTTCTTGGAATGAGAACTTTTAAGATCTACTCTCTTAGCAGTCTTCAAATGTAGAATGCAGCATTATCAACTACAGTCACCAAGCTCTACATTACATCCAAGAGTTTTATTAAAAAGAGAATTTGCTAAAAACACATATTAAGTTTGAAAGCAAACAGAGAGAATAGAAAGAATTGAGAAGTGGAACGAAACCAACCTCTGAACTTTGGGATAATTCCACTTTAACGATATTCTTTTTAGTCTTGACCTCCATTTCTTGGTTAAAATGAAGCCTGGTTTCTCTCCAGTTCTCTGTTTAAAACAGTTCAAGTGATTTGTTCTTTCTTTGTAACTCACCCAGTTTCCAAGCAAAAGACAGTAGTATCCTTCAGAAAAAACTTAAGAATATAGACACTCCTCTAAGCTATATGTACATGTTGTGGGTTAGGAAAATGTCTTGTTAAACCTCATTTAACTGAAGGGATATGGGTTTGTTTTGCAGAAGGGAAAGGAAATGCTCAAAAAATGAAGTGTTTCAAAAATGACAGCAATGATAGCTACTAAAAAATGACCTTACACTTTAGATATCTTTAACCTCATTTTAAGGATGTGATGATGGAATAGCTCATAAAAGGGAACCCTGAATTTGAGCTTGTTTTTGGAGGGACAGTAGTCTTGAAGCAGGATCTTATTTCTCTGTCCAGGGATTGAACCTAGCCACCAGTCCACCATGGGCTAGAGGGTAGAAGCAAAATTCCCTGATTCTTACACTGTCTGAAGCCAAGAATGTTTCAAGGAAGCAAAAACTGCAATACAGGTACACAGTTTATTATTAGAGACACAGCACAATGCACGGGAGAACACAGAGAAACAGTTTATTTATGTGAGAAGCAAGGCAAAGATACACACCCAGAAAGGATTGTGGGTGTCCTGAATGAGTAGTGCAGTAAAAAGGTGGTTTACATCACTTTTATAGGACAGCCCTTCTGGTCTTATGTTTACATTTGGCCAATTATCTTGTTTCTTTCTCCACATTTGAGTGGTCCTAGGACCCTCCCCAAGATGCATGTGCAACTTTTTTCTAAGATGGACTGCACCATAAAGGGCTATAGGGCATGTCCACACTCATTATGGGATGGGACCACATCCTTTTTTGATCCCCAAGAGGCCTTCTAGTGCATGTGCAGACAAGGAAATCTTGACCTCAGGAGGTCTTAACTTTAATCTCTTTACTTTCAGTTTAGTTCAGTTCATTCACTCAGTCGTGTCTGACTCTTTGCAACCCATGGACTGCAGTATGCCAGGCTTCCCTGTGCATCACCAACTTCCCTGTCCATCTTGTTCAAACTCATGTCCATCAAGTTGATGATGCCATCCAACCATCTCATCCTCTGTTGTCCATTTCTCCTCCTGCCTTCAATCTTGCCCAGAATCAGGGTCTTTTCCAGTGAGTCAGTTCTTCACATCAGATGGCCGAAGTATTGGAGTTTCAGCTTTAGCATCATTCCTTCCAAAGAAATCCCAGGGCTGATCTCCTTCAGAATGGACTGGTTGGATCTCCTTGCAGTCCAAGGGACTCTCAAGAGTCTTCTCCAACACCACAGTTCAAAAGCATCAATTCTTCGGGCCAGAGCTCAGCTTTTGCCACTAGCTTTGTCCTTGGAGGGTCTGTGTAAGAATAAAGCTTGCATTTCACTCCACTTGACAAACACCAGGTGTCCCAGCACAGGGGCCCATCTATTTTCCTTCCTCAAGCCCAGGCACCTCCGATTTTACTTCTTCATTCTCTATAATCTATTATGCTGTATTTTAAATAATATTCTCACATATGAGTATCTTGTTCTAATGCTTGATATATCTTGATCTTTTGAAACTAAGGGAGAAATCAGAGTACAAAGCAGAATACACAGTTTTATATTCTTCAGTAGTGTTTTTCACTTAGTTTTTTGATACACTATGTAATGTGTAGAATGCAAAGAATTTAAAATAGGGCTTGTCCACAGTATGCTGCCTCTTTAATTTTCTTAAGAACATTAGCAGATCTTTAAAAGGCATTCTATGTTGCTGTTTGGTATGTCCGTAGTTTTATCTTTTTGTTGGAGGGATGGTTGGTGAGTAGTAGATTCTCTTGAGGGCTTCTTAGGTGGTGCTGGTGGTAAAGAACCTGCCTGCCAGATGTGGGTTCTATTCTAGGGTTGGGAGAATACTGGAAGGGCAGGGCAACCCACTCCAGTATTCTTACCTGGAGAATCCTATGGACAGAGAGCCTGGAGGATTACAGTCCATAGAGTCTCAAAGAATCAGACACAACTGAAGCAACATACATACACAAGTTCTCTTGAAGAGACAGAACTAAAATTATATATACATATATATATATTTGCTGCAAAAAGCTTTATTGTTTCCATATATCTAAGTCATGGAAGAGAGCTCCAGGGTAGTAAAAGCTGCCTTGTGGCTGCAGAGAAGGGCTTCAGGCAGAAGCCCTGATGCCAGAGGGGCTCCTCAGAGGCCTCTGGTCTTTGGAGGCTCCTGGTCAGTCTTGAGGGTGAGCCTTTTGGAGAGAGACTTGCCCAGCCCATCCCTGGGGGCCACCAGCCTGCTGAGGAGGGTCAGGTGGTTGCCCATCATCTTGATGGGTGACCATCAAGCAGTTTCAGCTGCTCCTCCAGGACACAGCTCTCCAGAAAGTCATGGAAGTGGGAGTCTGTGTGGCAGAACCAGGGCAGGAAGATCCAGAAGGGCCTGGCTGAGATTCTCCTCCTCCAGAATGGCGGCTTCATAGCAACTTGGGTTTTATCCCACTCATCTTGAGAAGCTTCTTCATGTCCTGGAAAAGGGCACATCTGCAACATCAATTTTGCATTTTCCAGAGACTCTTGGTGCCCTTGAGCTTCTCCTCAGCAGAAAATACTAGCCCACCATCCAGAGCCACGTTATTGCTGCTGATAGAGAAGCCCAGAGAGAGGGAAGTGCCCGCAGATGCATGTTGAACCAGCAATGGATGGCGGCCTCCACTGCAGTGGAATAATTATGACAAATACCGGAGCTCATAGTTGACAGTAAGTTAAATTAAATTTAGTTAAATTCAAAAAATGGTGTTGGCTAGTCCTGGAGGCCAAGGAGAGCTGAGTGGTTGATTATAAAGGCTGTGCCTGGAGAAAAGGTTGGAGCGTGATCGGAGGCTGGAAGAAAGGGAGTCCATGGGTTGATTCCTCCAAACATTGTTGAAGCAAAAGACAGATTTGAAGGACTGCTGAGCCACTGCCTTAAGTGTTCTTAAAAAAAAAAAAAATCACATTATGGTAAACCAGATTTTAAATAGGCAGTAACTTATTAAATTCTAAATGAAAACTCCTCTATTAAAGGGGGTACCATTACATGACACCATGCTCTCTGAATGCTGGGAGTTAGCATTGTGGCGGCACTTCTGAGCTCTAACCAGCACAGAGAAAGAAAAAACCGTTTGTCTACATTAAGTTCCTCAAGCTGCTGTTGAGAAAACTGTATGAAACTGGAGAAAACTTGTCTATGTGAATCCAACCCTACCTAAGAGAATGGCCTCAGGGCCTCCTAGATGCAGAAGCTGTATTCTGATGCCAGAGCACATGTAAATTGTTCAGTCTCTTCATCAGAGCTTGGCTTCGCTTGTAGATTTCTCCACAGGGAAGAATATACTGAGCAACAATCCGGCTGTTACATTAGTCTCTTATGAATTTGAATTATGCTCTTTTGTTTTTGAGAAACTAATCTCTGCCTAGGATATTCACAAAATCCAATTTCTGAGCCTTTAAAACTTAAGTCCCATTTTTGAATTGGGGTGCTCTCTTCTGGGGCCTCTGAGTCTCTCCCTAGTGATGAGCATATCTGGACACATCCCCTCAATATATACAAGTCTTCTGGCTCATCTGTGTTTTATTGTTGTTTTTTCATTTGTTCTGTGTGTGTTCACAAATATCCAGTATTGAAATTGTTGTTTTCAGCCTTACTCTCTCTGATTTGTGGGGGTAGGAGGGGTGGATTTCCAGAAGCAACACTTGTAAGTTTAAAAGAATATGATGTTCATTGGAAACAAAGAAAAACTTACATGGTAAACCTAAAATGAAAATTCATTTCCCGTATATAACTTGGACTTAAACTATAGCTAAGTGCCTGTGAAAGCACAAATTTCTAATCCTTGCATGGCATATGTATGTTGCTTTTGTTTTCAGAGAGCAAGAGGCTGTGAATTTAACTTAAAAGTTTGATCCTCAAAGGTATTTCTTTTAGAATACTGAGCTGTAAAAATTTAGGAACTAAACTTTGGGTTTGTGTGTGCTAAAAAGATAAGCTTTCTGTTGCCCACTAGTCCATTGAAACTGACTGATAATGGATTAGAAACATAATGTAACAGAGTTATGTGATATTTATTTTGCAAATAGCATGGTGTGAAAAAACAATTGATACCATGTAAAATGAACACTTGAAATGTTGACTTCCTATGATTTTTATATGTCTTTTGGTGTGATAACCACTGGAAGAGTTAACCTTCAAATTTAAATGAACATACAAAGAATAAACAAGATCTAGGAATAAGGGATCATACAAAGTCAGACAGAATGGTGTAATTAAAGTTTCTAAGGGTGAAAGATGGCTGACATTGAGCGTGTTCAGGAAATCTCTTTTGGGGGGATTTATAGTGCTTCCCAGGGAGCACATTTTTAATCCCATTGCATTGGGATTATACACATATAATACAAATGATGAAAAGTGGTTATACCACCAGAATGATAGAGCCCTCTACAAGAAGAGCCAAATGTCAAGAAGAGGCAAGGCCTCGCATATGAATTCTAGTTCTCTTTTTGACTTTTTGTCTTGTACCTCCTGTCTGAATCTCACACACAGTGGTTTCATGTTCTTATATCTCACACTGGTGATAGTCATCAGATTCTCCCTCTCCTCAGCTAAACTTGGAGGGTAATAACATCTACCTTTAGTCTCAGGAGGGTCAAATGATTCAATGAATACATGGCATTTAGAGTAGTTCCTGGCAGATAGAAAACATTCAAAAGTTCCTCTACCTGCTCCTCAGTGTATCACCTTATCATCAAATCACACTTCTTTTGGAGAAAAAGGAAATAGTTTCTTTCTTCAAACTGGAAAATAGGTTAAATTGACTTGTATTTCTTCTGTTCAGATATCCTACATACTAGTTTGCTAGGAGATGCAATAAGAAAATACCACAGACTGGGAGGTTTAAACAACAGAAATTAATTTTCTCACACTTCTGGAGGCTAGAATTCTGAGATCAAGGTGTTGGTAGGTTTGGTTTCTCCTGAAGCCTCTCTGCTTAGCTTGCAGATGGCTCCCTTGCTCTGTGCTTAACTGACCGTTTCTTGGGGCATGCTCGTCTCTGGTGTCTCTTCCTCTTCATATGTGGACACCAGTTCTCTTGGATTAGGGCCCATACTTATGACCTCATTTAATCTTAATTACCTCTTTAAAGGTCCTATCTCTAAATATAGTCACACTGGGGATTAGGGCTTCAACATATGAATTTTAGGGGCCACAGTTTGGTCTATAAAACCCTATAAGACATTTTAAGGCTTGCATTTAGGTAAACAGTTGCAAGCATGACTTCCAACCTTCTTGAAGATGTTCACAGGTGTTTTGGCCTCAATTAAGGTAAATATATAGCTCTGTTCAGTCACTCGTATTACACTAGCTCTTCAGTATTCCTGTGTTGAAAGGAGCTTCATTTTCTTGATCATGAAGTAAAAGGTAGACAGTACCTTTAGGATGCCAGGCTGAGTGCCCAAGTGTAATCAGACCTTCTTTCAGGGCCTGGAAGAGTCAGGGGTATTTACTGTCCTATAGAGCTCTGCAGTGGGATTCCCAGGTGGCTCAGCAGTAAAGAATCCACCTGCCAATGCAGGAGTCTCTGAAGCCACAGGTTCATCCTTGGGTCAAGAGGATCCCTTGGAGGAGGAAATGCAACCCACTTCAGTATTCTTGCCAGAAAAATCCCATGGACAGAGGAGACTTGTGGGCTGCAGTCTGTGGGGTTGCAAAGAGTTGGACACAATTGAGCAAGCACACACAGAGGTCTACAGTGGGGATTTACTTTAAAAATAGGACAAAGTAAGCAATTTGCTGCTGCTGCTGCTGCTGCTAAGTCACTTCAGTCATATCCAACTCTGTGCGATCCCATAGATGGCAGCCTACCAGGCTCCCCCATCCCTGGAATTCTCCAGGCAAGAACACTAGAGTGGGTTGCCATTTCCTTCTCCAGTGCATGAAAATGAAAAGTGAAANGTCACTTCAGTCATATCCAACTCTGTGCGATCCCATAGATGGCAGCCTACCAGGCTCCCCCATCCCTGGAATTCTCCAGGCAAGAACACTAGAGTGGGTTGCCATTTCCTTCTCCAGTGCATGAAAATGAAAAGTGAAAGTGAAGTCGCTCAGTTGTGTACGACTCGTAGTGATCCCATGGACTGCAGCCCCCCAGGCTCCTCTGTCCATGGGATTTTCCAGGCAAGAGTACTGGAGTGGGTGCCATTGCCTTCTCCAAAGCAATTTGAAGGTACATTTATTGAGTTCCAGGTCCTTCTGTGACTCCCACAGTAGTTGTGTATTTGACAAGGTAAAAGTTCAATTTATTTATTTTTGCTAGAGGACCTAGTGGTAGGTGGACCTAGAAGTCTGTGGAAAATGGGTAAGTCAGTTAGCTTAAGTAGCACCTGGGTTCACAGGTTCATAACTAAATTCAAAGTTATGGTTTGCCAGTTAGGTATTAACTGAGGTGACCCCCACAGAGGCCACTCAAAGTGCATAAAGAAGAGAGACTGATAGGCTGGCCTGCATCCCATACTAGGTCATCAACAGAAAACAATGCTTTTGTGTCTGACCACGGGGGGTTCAGGAGTTACCTGAGCAAATCCTTTGGGTGGCAGGTTAGGACTTGGAGACTGGCTGCATGAGGGAGTCTGAGGAGTTGTGTCCTGAGGTGCGAGGCCACATTAGGTCCAGGGTGTCATTGGCTGAGGTCACCCAAAGTGGAATGTTGTCATTCCTTCACTTTCAGGCCCCGGGACAATCCTGTTTGTTCAGGTTCCAAACTGTTTACTATATAAAAACTCTTGGGTTTTCCAGCGCTAACTGCCACACCAGGTCTCTGGATTGGAAAGTGGTGCTCATTCAGAAGCAGCAGCCCCTCCTGGGTGATGAAAGACAGTGCCTGAGATCTAGAGTTAGTGGGTAGGTAGGAGATAACACTGACTTAGTGAACCCCAGCCAACCCAGAGAACTCCTTGGACATTTTATGGGAAAGGGCATTCTGTAATGTAGGCACACAGGATTAGGGGTTGACCATTGAGATATGTTAAACATTGGGACAGTCTAGTGTGATTCCTCAAATTGGAAATACCACCTTCTGTGGAGAGGTGGGTACATNTTTTTTTTTTTTTTTTTTTAAATCTGTGCTTTCCCTCTTTGAAATGCTGGGATCTTGGTGGTGTCTCATTCAGGAAATCCATTCTGGCCATGATCACTCTCTCCTGCTTTTGTTCACCCACTGCCTACACGTCCTTCCTCTTGGCATCTGCTTACTTTGTGCCAGGCTAGGCCCTGGGAGAAGAGCTTGTTGGCAAAACCTGTTGATCGGGAACATGCATTCAGATGGTGAAGTGGCTTTTTGACACAGCTGGCCCTCTTCATGTGGGTCTCCTGCATTGCCAGAAACACAGGGGCGTCTTGTTCATGAAACTTAAAACAGCCATTCCGGGTGATTGAGTGAGTGTCAGCTTCACAGGTTTGGGTAAGTGTCTGGTTTAAGCAGCCAATGATTTTCTAGTCTAGAAGATCACACCTGGGCAGCTTGCCTGAGGGCATCTGAACATTTTTCTTTTCCTATCTGAGTCCTAACCTATTACTCTATGACGCCCAATTAGATTGATAGTTACTACCATTCTCTTCCCTGCTTTTTATCAAAACAGTCCTAGGAACCACATGTTCACACTATATACCTGACAGCTTAAGGTGTTAGCGGATTCAGTATGTTCAAAACAGTCTAAAATTTCTGACATCAATCCAGTATAATAGAGTAATAGGCGAGAATTGGATGATTTGTGTGTGTGTGTTGTGTGTGAGCACATGTGTGTGCCCTGGGCCAGAATTAAGTATCTACTATCACACAAGTCAAGCTTTTGCTGCCTCTCTTTTCTTCTTGGGCAGAGGGGTAGTAGGTGGAAATTGAAGATCCTCCCAAAGACTGAACAACCGTGATGCCTACTCAAGGGCCTGACAGATATCTATGATTTTTTCCAGGAAAATCTGTCATTTAGGTCACAGATATATGAAATTCCTCATATTTAACCTTTTAAAGTTCATAGTGAGCTTCCCTGGTGGCTCAGTAGTAAAGAATCCGCCTGCCAGTGTAGAAGATACAGTTTGATCCCTGGGTCAGGAAGATACCCTGGAGAAGGAAATGGCAACCCACTTCAGTATTCTTGCCTGGAAAATTCCATGGACAGAGGAGCCTGGCATGTAACTGTCCATGGGGTTGCAAAGAGTTGGAGGTGACTTAGTGACAAAACAGTAACAGCAAGCGGCCCTAGTTCAATCCTTGGTCAGGGAACTAGGATCCCACATGCCACAATGAAGATCCAGCAAAGCCAAAATAAANGAGCCTGGCATGTAACTGTCCATGGGGTTGCAAAGAGTTGGAGGTGACTTAGTGACAAAACAGTAACAGCAAGCGGCCCTAGTTCAATCCTTGGTCAGGGAACTAGGATCCCACATGCCACAATGAAGATCCAGCAAAGCCAAAATAAAAACCAAGGACAGGACAGATCACATGTTGAGTTTACAGTGAAAACACTAGAGTAAGTATCCAAAGGCAAATGCGAAAACCGCCTCATCGGCTTAAGGCTGTTGCTCTGTTTCCTGTTAGCTTTTCAGTCTGGCCTGTGAATGAGTTCCATGCGCGGTCACTTGTCTTCTGTTGGAATAGCAGGAGCGGCAGCATGGAGCATGTTGTCACCTAAAGTAGTCTCTGCGCTCATTTGCACCAGAAAGAATACCAGGGCTTGCTTCATTTTAGGTAAACAGGCACACCCTGGCTGTACACTGTATCAGAGGGCAAGGGACAAGTGGCTTCTAAGCTAATGATGAGACAAAAGATAGGATTCTTTACTTGATAAGTGATTCTCATTGTGGACAGAATAAGTATTCCCACAGCTTCAGAAGTCAGCCTACTTGGCCAAGGAAATAGATGGGAATTAAAAACAGGAAGACAAACCTAAAACAAAGTAACAATATACAAAGCAATAATAATGTTACTGCTAATTGTTCTCCACATGAAAATCCAAATGCTTTATACCATCTTTCTTAAAAGGGAGGATGGTTTTGGTAAACTGGGATTGGTATAAACTTTACAGTGAATGCTTCAGTAAAGACTGTATTTGGAAAAGGCATAAACTCTCAATGCATCATAAGGCAAAGGGCTGTAGGGAATAGTCCAATAAAAGGAAAAGAGTCTGCTCAATGAAAACACTTTACAAGTGAATATATATTCACTCTAAAAGAGATATCTTAAAGTCTAACAGAGGTACCATTCAGGTGGCAATAGCATCTCCCTTTGGCCCTAGTAGCGAGCCAAAATGGGAAGGAGTACAATGTGTGGGAAATTATAACCACTTTATTCCCACATTAACTAGATTTTCTTGTTCTGTAAACACATGTACATCTGATGTTCCCATCCAGGCTGTTTGTTGTAGGAGGAGTGCATGCTTTCTCTCATGTTAACCATTTGGTCGCTCAATGAAAAGCATCACCATCGCCCTTTGCACCCATTTAGCACCTCTGAAAGTCACTACATGGATTTAGTGATTAATAATTATTGATTTTTTTCTTGCCAGCTTAATCGTCGCACTTGAGTGGGGCTGATGTAGACCTAGCAGTGCTTAACTAGCCCATGGGTCTGAGAAACCGTATTTTAAAGCCAGGCTTGTAATGGAAGAAGCCTTCTAGATGAGGCAGTCTGCTGAGGTGAACTCAGACATGTGGTAGATGCAGTTTTTTAATCAGGTCCAAGGAGCACGTTTGGGAAGTGGGTGTTGGCTCAAAAAGACATGCTCTTCCTAGACTTGGGAAAACTGTTGTCTGTTGTTCTAGGACATGGGTTAAATAGGGAGACAGCTCAATATGAGTTCTCTGTGATATGAAAGTGAACTGAGTGTTAGTCACTCAGTCATGTCTGACTCTTTGTGACCCCATGGACTGTAGCTTGCCAGGCTCCTCTGTCCATGNGGACATGGGTTAAATAGGGAGACAGCTCAATATGAGTTCTCTGTGATATGAAAGTGAACTGAGTGTTAGTCACTCAGTCATGTCTGACTCTTTGTGACCCCATGGACTGTAGCTTGCCAGGCTCCTCTGTCCATGGAATTCTCCAGGCAAGAATACTGGAGTGGGTAGCCATTTCCTCCTTCAGGGGATCTGCCCCATCTAGGGATTGAACCCAGGTCTCCTGCATTGCGGGCAGATTCTTTACCACCTGAGCCACAAGGAAAGCCCTGGTGATATGATCTTGTCTTATTACTTAGGACAAATGCTTGCTTCAGTCTAGAAGGTAGGTGTGTTATACCACATAGTTTTATGTAAGTGACTTATTTGGGTTTTTGTATTTTTTGGCAAATTTAACATTCTTTAGGTTCCACCTTAAAATGCCAAACTCTTTATTATTCTTGACAATGTTCCATGTCTATACAGACGTCTTTTAGTCAGGATCCAAATTAAAGAACCAGCCTTCCTCGTTCCCTTCCTTCTTTGCTTGCCTGGTGGAAGGCTACCTTCCATTCTTGCTTCTTTCCTTTCTCCTTTCTGTTTCCTTTCCTTCCACTGGACATACCTTCTTTCCTATAATTAGGAAAGTTGTTTCTAAACTCAGCCTATCCCCACCTCAGTTAGAGGCTTTGTCTTGATGTCTCCTTCACGAGCAGTTGCCCATTAAGCACAGTCTACAAACTATAACCTCATATTGTACATGGAGTAAATAATCATCCAGGTGCCCCTCATCACTTCAGGTGGCATCTGGCTTGAGTCAAATCTGGACTAAAGCCCTCAGAAAGTTGTGACTCTTATCAGTCCTTCTCTTAACCTAGTAGGCCCAGAGGGACTTTGTGAGAGTTGCATTCTCAAGGACTTTTCTAGGAATATTTGACAGACACGTGTATAATAGATATCCTTGAGAATTGTGAAAGTGTTCTTATGCAGAAGCCATAAAGAAACAGAGGAAAAGCTTGTGGCAAGGCTCAGTGCTATACTGTTAGGCTGTTGACTCATGGGAACTTTGGTGGAGGAGGAGTAGAGGGAAGACTAGTGAGCGCACAGGAGTGGATGTAGAAAGTGAGGGGGCTTCCAGCTAAGATCCCGATGCCTGGAAATTGATCCGGAAAGAGTTGCCTCCAAGGGTGGTGGCAATGCAGATTGGAACTGCTATGAAGTGCTGATGAAGAGAATCATCAGTGTGAAAGGCAACATTTTGATGTTAAAGAACAGTATAGTATTTAAGAAGAAAAATACTACATTATTCAGAACTCTTTGGGCTGCAAGTGATAGAAACTCATTTTAGACAGTTTAAGGAAGAAGAGGAATGTATTGGCTCACAGAGCTTAGAAGCAAATAGGTAGAGCTTGTTGGACTGAAGTTACAGCATAGGACCCAGGCAGGGCCTCAAGAACTTGAACCAACTTGACTCCAGTGCCTTTCTTTACCTCTTGCTACCATCTCCATCCATCCATCCATTTCTCATCTGTATTGACTTTGTTCTGCAGATAAAATTTCTCTAAATGGCAGGGTTTAACAAATAGAATGGGAAAAGCTTTGCTGTCTGACCATGCATAAGACAATCTGAGGGACAGACACTGTCTGCCCTTGTTTGGTCACCTGATTCTCTATAATGTTGTGCAGAGGAATGAGGTATTATTTTGCTAGGGTGGGTCATATCACCCAAAATATGTGGGTGATATTTTAAGATAAGGAGAGAGTAGTTACATTTGTACAAGAAGCATAGAATAACTTTCTGTGCACACAAAGATAAAAGTTATTGTAGTCTCCTATATATTCCATTGTAATATTGCCACTAATCAGCTTGGCAAACATACCTTTTTCTGAGTAACAGTTTATTCTGTTCAAAGAATTTTCACTTACCTATTACCTAAATTTGTGCTCCCAGTGGTGCTCTGAGGGGTCAGTTAGACACTGCTGCTGCTAAGTCGCTTCAGTCGTGTCCTACTCTGTGCGACCCCATAGACAGCAGCCTGCCAGGCTCCCCCGTCCCTGGGATACTCCAGGCAAGAATACTGGAGTGGGCTGCCATTTCTTTCTCCAATGCATGAAAGTGAAAAGTGAAAATGAAGTCGCTCAGTAATGTCCAACTCTTAGTGACCCCATGGACTGCAGCCCACCAAGCCCCTCCATCCATGGGATTTTCCAGGCAAGAGTACTGGAGTGGGGTGCCATTGCCTTCTCTGCAGTTAGACACACTTAGTTTTATTTCATTGACAAAGAAAACCCAGGTCTAGGCTAAATAGTAGTACATTCATACAAGGGCATAAAAATAACTGAAATACACACACACACACACACACACACACACACATACATATATATATACACTTACTCAATAATATACAAACCAGAAGATCTAGGTCTAGTTCCAGTTCTGCCACTAATGAGGCTGTTGATATTAGCAAATCCAACTTCACTATTTTGTGTCCCAGAAGGAGTTGGACTAGATCAGTAGTTCCCCACCTTTAACATGTATCAGAATCACCTGGATGGTTTGTTAAATACTCATTACTGGGCTCTACCCCCAGAGTTTCTGACTCAGTAGGTTTGGGGTGGAGCCAGAGAATCTGCATTTCTAACAAGTCCCCACATGTATTAGTTTCCTACTGCTACTGCAACAAATTACTATTAACATGGTGACTTAACACAACACATTCATTATCTTATAGTTCTGGAGGTCAGAAGTTTGAAATACTTCTCACTGGCCTTAAGTCAAGGTGTTGGCAGAGCTACAATTCTTCTGGAAGCTCTGGAGAAGAATCCATTTCTTTGCCTTTTCTATCTTGTAGAGACTCTGCATTCCTTGGCATGTGGCCCCTTCTTTCATCTTCAAAGCTAACATTGTAGTTCCTACAAATCTCTGATTGACCTCCTCTGCTGCCTCCTCCTTGCAAGTTAAAGGTCCCTCGTGATTACATTCAGTTCAGTTCAGTTCAGTTCAGTTGCTCAGTCGTGTCAGACTCTTTGCGACCCCATGAATCGCAGCATGCCAGATTACATTGGGCCCACCCAGATAATCAATCTCTTTATTTTAAGATCAGCTGAAGAGCAACATTAATTTCATCTACAATTTTAATAGCCCCTTACCATGGAACATAAATTCTCACAGGTTCTAGAGTTAGCACATAGACATCTTTGGGGGCCATTATTCTGTCAACTACATCAGGATTCACTCACTGAGAACTGTTGGACTCCAGAATTATTCCATTTTCATTCAGCTCAAAACTTCTGATTCTGAGATAGCTAAGCAGAATTGTTCTCACTTCTCTGAAAATAGACTCACTGCTTACCTATTTTTATATTAATTCTTTCCATTGGTTGAGCTTTATTACAGAAATACTTTGCTCCAGAGTTAAATTGCTCTCCCAATGAAAGCTATTTATTCCCTCCTCTCTTACTGGAAGAAGCTCAATAAATGGCTGTCTCCAAGAGGCTTTCTGTCCATGAGCAGAATTCTGGCTCAAGGGTGAGGCAACATGAGGTCTGAGGCTTGGAAGGTCCATATTCTCAAGGTTCACATCAAATAGCCTGTCCCGTTTATTTTGTGATTTCAGGTTATCTACTTTCGTCACTCTTGAAGAGTTAGAAGTTTTCCTAGCTTTAACTAACTTCAAGCAAGAAGGCCCTGAATGTTATAAAAGGCTTCAATTTCTGTCCGCTGGGCTTAAATTAGTTATCGGTGAGACCAGGCTTTGGGTCGAGTCACCTAAGAACCACTGGGAGTTGCTATGGGAACTGCTCTGTTGTCTACTTTTCCTTGATTCCTCCCCCTTTATCATTTTGAATCTGAGCAGACAAATCTGTCTGACAGTATATCAAATGCATATGTTGGATCTGAAAATGGATGGATAAAGTAATTGTCACTTTTTCCCTTTCCCTTTCTTAATCTCATCACTTACTTGCATTTAAATCTGAGGGAATCTAAACTTTTGCAGTGAAAAATCTTGCTATAGTCACCTCTTCCCTCTGTAGCAATTTGCTTTGAATTTCAAGTTGTCCTTCACTTAATATGGACTTGAGCATTTTTTTAGGGGAATACTTTAAGGTCTAAAGAAACAAGTCTCTGACAGCAGAATAGTGAGAAAAATTTCTGTGGTATTTAAAGAACAGTATGTTTGTTGGGCTTTATCTTCCTAACCTAAATATAATTTTATTGACGTGTATTAACAGGAACTCTGCCAGCTTTGGAGTTTTTCTTTTGAATCCACTAATTACCTGCTTAAATTGATAAGCCCCCTGCTGCACTGGAAGATTCGAGGTGTCTTATTAAAGAGGCACACTTTCAAAACTATTTTAAAAAATGTATGCACGTATACATCTATTTATATAAAATCTAGGTTAGTGTAATTAATATAATTGAGCATTACATTTGATATTGAGCTTCCTGACAATGAAAGTAAAAAGAGAAACTCAATTCACTATAATTTTCATCTCGAAAAATGTTAATGTTTCCTCAGGTGAGCCAGTTTTTTTAGATATTATATATTTTAAAAATATTTAAAGGGACATACAAATCCAAATGCTGATTTTCAGGGTATTTGTTACCAGTATTGTTTATGTCAGCAAAGAAGTACTAATAACTAGAAGTAAACATTGAGGAAAAGTGGTATAGTGTTATAATATTCCAAACAACTATTACATAATAGTGATATATATTCATGGAAGAGAACCTTATGATGGTATAAAAAGCCATGTTGAAAATGCTTACTTTTCATTCTGTGAAAATGTTTATGCTAATACACTTAATGTTTGAATATGTACTCTATAACAAAATATAGATGGTATGACGGCAGTAGTGGTAAAGAACCTGCTTGTCAATGCAGGAGACATAAGAGATGCAGATTTGGTTCTTGGGTCAGAAAGATCCCCTGGAGGAAGGCATAGCAACCCACTCCAATGTTCTTGCTTGGAAAATCCTATGGACAGAGGAGCGTGGCAGGCTACAGTCCATAGGGTTGCAAAAAGTCAGACACAGCTGAAGAGATTTAGAATGCATGTTTATTTGAAGGGTAGAATTATAAATCACTTTTATTTTCTTGTTCTTGTTTTTTTTTTTTTTGCTTATCTGTATTTTTGCATGTAAATATGTGTTACTTTCTAGATTTTTTAATTAAAGAAATAATTTCCTCCATAGGCCTTTAGAGCGAGACATTTGACAGCCTTAAGCAATGTATGATACGTTAAACAACAGTTTTACAAAACCATTTTTCCTAAAGTTTATCAAAATCCCATGGTGTAACTTAGTGAGTGCGTTTCTTTGCATCCTGAAACAAGGTGGTGGCAATCCAGCGAGCACTAGGCTGATGACTTCCAGTAACTCAATAAATATGCAAACAAACTGAAATTTATTAATAACCTCCACATAGATATCTGGAGACTTTATTAAAGTGCATATTCAGGTTCAATAGGTCTGAGATGGAGCCGGAGACTTTGCGATCCTAACATACTTTGTATCAATTCAGTTCAATTGAGATGCACAGTCATGTCTGACTCTTTGGGACCCCATGAACTGCAGCATGCCAGGCCTCCCTGTCCATCACCAACTCCTGAAGTTTCCTCAAACTCATGTCCATTGAGTTGATGATGCCATCCAACCATCTCATCCTCTGTCGCCCCCTTCTCCTCCCACCTTCAGTCTTTCCCAGCATCGGGGTCTTTTCCAATGAGTCAGTTCTTTGCACCAGGTGGCCAAAGTATCAGAGTTTCAGCTTCAGCATCAGTTCTTCCAATGAGTATTCAAGACTGATTTCCTTTAGGATTGACTGGTTGGATTTCCTTGCAGTCCAAGGGACTCTCAAGAGTCTTCTCCAATACCACAGTTCAAAAGCATCACTTCTTCAGTGCTCAGCTTTCTTTATAGTCCAACTCTCACATCCATACATGACTCCTGGAAAAACTATAGCCTTGACTAAATGGACCTTAGTTGGCAAAGTAATGTCTCTGCTTTTTAATATGCTGTCTAGGTTGGTCATAGCTTTTCTTCCAAAGAGCAAGCGTCTTTTTATTTCATGGCTGCAGTAACCATCGGCAGTGATTTTGGAACCCTCAAAAACAAAGTCAGCCACTGTTTTCACTGGTTCCCCATCTATTTTCCATTGCATAGTAAGGACTTAGATCACCTAAGGAAGCAGGTGGAACTTACTGGTTCCCACCCTAGGCTGTCCATCAGAGTCACCTGCAGAACTTTAAAAAGTCCAGATTTCAGGGCCTACCTTAGATTTTGAGGTGGAGGTTAGGGATCTCTATCTTAGAGAATCTCCCTAATTATTTGGATAAAGCTGGTTCAAGACAGGGTGTGTGTGAGGTTAATTTCTTTGTCACTTATTCTTGTGGTGGTTTTGATAGGAGCAGCACAGAAGCCTGCCTCGAGGGTGGCCTGTCTGTCTTGTCCTTTGTGAGAATTATCCCCTGACTTCATAGCAGACTTTCAGGTAGCAAGCTTGTCCATGTCACTCAAATGGAAAGCCAGGTTCATATTGCCACCATCTCTCTGCCCTTTATGGGCCACTGTGATTGTTTCTAGAAGGAAGGTATTAATTTTCCATAGATTTGCTCAAATAAATATATTGCTAACTGTATAATATTATCTGTCAATGAGTTTATCTAGTAACTTACTCAACAAACCTATAATTGAAGCAGTCATCATTTTTGTAATTTTGTTTCTCCCATGTTTAACTTATATAAAAATTGGATAGGTGATACTGCAGCTGTTTTATTCAGCATGGACAGATTAATTATATTTGCATGAGGTCCATGTCGGACTCTAATTGAGAAATATGTTGAGTAAATACCCACATGGACTCACTATGTAAGGTTTTCATGGAAACTGAAAAACCCATGAGCTGCCAAGGAGGTCCACATCCTTCGGGATATCTAGTTCACACAGAGAGCAATGTGTGATATTGCAGAACATGTCAGTTTATCCTCTGGTAGGTCCAAACCAGCAGCTCACATGTGCCAGCCTGTCACTTAGAACTATGCTCATGCAACTGGTATCTACATATGCTTGTATTTGAGAACAGTAAAACCCCGGCTTTTGAGTTTTAATCAAGCATACCTAATTTCCGCATAAAAATTGAAGGCTAACCATGCTAGCATGTGGTGGGCAATTTCTATCTCAAGTGCAAATTTACTTTCCACAGACATTGCTCTCCAACAGGTTTCTGAGAAGCCCACATAACAGTGATGTGTAGGACAGTTAATGAACAATTATTTGACTAATAGATTAACTGTGACTTTGTAACAAGCAAATCAGTGCCTATTACTGGAATACATTCTGACTGTCAGATTTTATTTTCCTGTTACTAGAGTTAGAATCTGTGCTGCAAAATGTAGTATGACCTGGCCCCCTGTGGTAGATCTACTCTATGGTGAATCAGCCTTGATTTCTCTAAGGTGCTTTTTGTATTTATAATCCCTATTATGATTACCTGCTGAGCTAGTGGGTTGTGTAAATGCACAGTACCGCTCTCCAGGAGTGATTGCAAGATGAAGAATTTTACCTCTTGGCAAAAGAAGAGAGTGTCTCCATTTTCCCTGTCCTTTCTGCCCCCTTTTCCTTGGCTGCACTCTAGGAAGCTTCCTTTCTCCTTTGCCCCAGGCATGAGTAATTACACACATCAATGTTAAAGAAGAACTATGAGCTAAAGTTCAGGACCAGAATGATACTGATGAGCACCATTTAGTTTCCCATTTGGAGTCCTTTCAAGTTGATTTTTCTCTTGACTACAGCTGCCCAGCATATGTGGTTCACCCAGCCACACAGCATTTCCTCTTCGGCAGGGAACTTTCAACATTTGAGAGGTGGCTGACCTCTTCATGTTTCCTTCCTCCCCAGTCTCTGCTGTCCCTTCTTCTTGGTCCTCTTATCATCCTGCTGCTTCTTCCTCTTCCTCCTTCTCCGGTGGCAGACAGAAGCAGGAGTCTGGCACCTCCAGAGTCAAATGCATAATGTCCTGGTTTACCTCCTGTTTGATTCCAGCCCTGTCCCTTGGGGGATACTGCATTATTGTTGTGACCCAGCCTTGTAGCACCACAGGTTAATGGATCAATTCAGCCTTCAAATCATCCTATGACCTGTCAATATGAAATTCTAGCAATTACTGAAGTGGGAAGGCTGGGAAGTGGCTAAAAACATTCCCTATTGATCACTTTAGAGTATGATGAACTTGTTTAAGAAAAATTGATCCAACACATTGATTTTTTTTTTTTATCAGAGAATCTCATGAATGCAATTTAAGTCACAATATTTCTTGCCTTCTGGTATTTTCTTCACGAGAAGAATCCGTGAGGCAAACCAACCAATGAGAGATACTGAGAACAGTTCCAAAGCACTCTCCCACCTGCCTGTTCAGTCATTTTAGAAACTGTTTTTGTATTATGCCGGTTATTAAATGGAAGGTCTCCTGTCCTCCATGTTTTGTGCATTTAACCCTCTCACAAACCTTTTCTTTAACAACTCTCTCTTCCTTCTGTTCCAGCACTTGTACCCCTCTTAACTCCTAGTTGGAAGTTTCTGCTTGAGGAGCAGGCTCTCTGACACAGCATGTGTGTTCTCATTTATTTTGGGGAGAATAGGTTTTGGAAAATGAGAATCTTAAGTATGGCTAAAGATAGCCCTATATCTGGATATTTCTGTGAACTACTTGGGAAGTGGTGGTGATGAATTGCAAATCCCAGGGACCAGTTATGCTCTGAGCAGGGTCATTTTTATTACACAAGCTTCTGTGTCAGCTAGAACTTCACTGTCCACTTGAAGAGGTGCCCCAAATCCTTACCTACTTCTAAATATCTCTCCCATGCACCTCTATGGGCTCTGTCTGAGCTGGCATTCTGTTAGGGAGTGGATCAGACATTTCAAATATACATGATCAGCAGCAGCGCTCTGGAAACTTCCAAAAAGTCCCATTCTGGATCTTGAAGAATTTTCCACAATTTGTTATGATCTGCACAGTCAAAGGCTTCGGGATAGTCAATAAAGCAGAAGTGAAGTCGTCCAGTTGTGTTTGACTCCTTGTGACCCCATGGACTATAGCCTATCAGGCTCCTCCGTCCATGGGATTTTCCAGGCAAGAGTGCTGGAGTGGATTGCCATTTCCTTCTCCAGGGGATTTTCCCAACCCAGGAATCAAACCTGGATCTCCCACATTGCAGGCAGATGCTTTACCGTCTGAGCCACCAGGGAAGCCCAATAAAGGAAATAAAGCAGAAGTAAATGTTTTTTTGGAACTCTCTTGCTGTTTCAGTGACCCAACAGATGTAGGCAATTTGATCTCTGGTTCCTTTGTCTTTTCTAAATCCAGCTTGAACATCTGGAAGTTCACAGTTCATGAACTGTTGGAAGCCTGGCTTAGAGAATTTTGAGCATTACTTTGCTAGCAGGTGAGACGAGTGCCTTTGTGCAGTAGTTTGAACATTCTTTGGCATTGCCTTTCTTTGGGATTGGAATGAAAAGTGACCTTTTCCAGTCCTGTGGCCATTGTAGTAGAGTTTTCTAAATTTGCTGGCATATTGAGTGCAGCACTCAAGAAGAAAAGGTGTGGTACATATATACAATGGAATATTGTTCAGCCATAAAAAGGAAGAAAATTGGGTCATTTATAGTGATATGGATGAACTGGAGCCTGTTTGACAGAGTGAAGTAAGTCAGAAGGAGAAAAACAAGTATCGTATATTAACACATATATATGGAAGCTAGAAAAATGCTACTAATTGACCTATTCACAGAACAGGAATAGAGGTGCAGACAGAGAACTGACTTGTGAACACAGTGGAAGATGAAGAGGAGGGGCCAGATTGGGAGAGCAGCATTGACATAAATACTCTACCGTGTGTAAAATAGCTAATGGGAAGCCGAAGCATCAGCAGACCACCGAGCTAGGTGATGACCTAGAGCGATGGGATGGGGAAGTGGGGCGGGGGGGATATAGATATACGTATAGCTGATTCATGATGTGGTACAGCAGAAACTAACACAGCATTGTAAAGGAATGATATTCAAATAAAGAAAAGAAACATGAGAAGAGAATGTCGCCCCGGTCGTAGTGTATCCCTTAATAATTTCTTATTAGCATTTTGAATTTGAATGTACATATGCAGGTATTGGTTGATGAGATGAAACTCGTTGATACAAAGTCCAACAGAGAAGAGATATTTCCAGAGCAATTTCAAGAGAGTGTTATACTGAGGGTCAAGGAAAGTATAGGAGACATATTTGGCATCCTTTGGTGTTGGATCCAAGAGAAGATCTCCTAGTGGAGCTCCAAACTTGTGTCATAAAGGAAGAAAATATACCTATGCCTAAAAGTTCTACTGGCTCACTGTGGTAAAGCCCATACCGCGCTTCTCTGACGTGTATGGAAGAAGCCAGTTTTCCTCCAATCCAACAAACTGTGTTGAAATCCATACCCAGCCCTTTCGACATAAGAATTCAGGGGCTGTATCTTTAACTTTGCCTAGCCTCACAGAGAATGTTCTAAAGTAGTTGAACCACAAGCGAAATGCAGGTTGCTTGCATTCCAGAATACATCCAGGAAATCTGTTCCCAAATGATTTTCCATTCCATTATCTCAAAGACTTGCTTCCAAGGGTGAAATATTTAAGCAACTTTGCTGCTTGCTTGGTGAGTTTGAATAAGCTGAGAGGTAGGTCAAAAGAATCTTGTGCAAGTTACTTAAACTGGAGATGTTGCAGGTATTTGGCAAATAACCTAAGTTTCAGTGTAATCTAGTAAACTCAGGTTTTAACCATTTAAGACTTACGCATGGTGGTTACCTTCTTCTTTGGGCTCCTACAAAGAAGACTGGATGAGTTGCCATAGTAGTTCTTAGTCTTGACTGCACTTTATAATCACTAGGGAATTTTCACAAGTACTCAGGCTTGGGTCCCCGCCCAGAGATTTTGACTTAATTGGTCTGGGGTTAGGTCTGAGCATTTTTTAAAAAGCTCTGAGGTGATTTGAAACTATGGCCAAAACTGAAAACCCTGGGTTTATTTAGATTTGTAGGTAACAAATTGAAATTCTGCCAGAGTTTGAAATCTTTAATTTTCTATCTGACCACTTGGCAGACTTCTGGAGAAGACAATGCATAGCAAAAATGGCAGTAGGTTTGCCAAATTTGGGGAAAACACAAAGGCCTCTCATTTCAAGTACTTCTCAGATAGCATGTGGGCTCTTTCCAATACATGGCTCTGCTTTCAGCAAAATTGTTAATTATAGATCATAATAAGCTGTTAGGAGCGACGCACACACATCATTTGAAAGTGAAATGAGGCACAGTACACGGATAAAGCAATTGTTTGTTTAAGAGGTGATTAGCAGCAGCAAAACAAGCAAACTGATACTTGAACCTGAAAGAAATTACACCCATTTGAAACCGTTAGATTCTTCGGTTATTTGGGCCTAATTCACAGGTAGGAGTCTGTTGCTGTCAGCTTTCCTTTTCTCTACTTGTGATGTAGGGAAGGTACAGTCTATGACATCCCAGAACTAAGATGATATTAAAAGAATAGCCTGTCAGAAGGAATAAGGAAAGGAAAGTGTCTTGGTTTCTCAAAGGAGTACAACTGAGATTTAAATTGTTCCAAGCTATGATAAATTATAAGGCTTTAAAACCACTGTAATCGCTGAATGAACAAAACAGTTTGCCTTGGGTAATTATGCCTTTTTAGTCTTTTTCACTTTCAAGTTATTTCCCCCTTGAAATGTTACACTTTGGCACTGTGTGCTGTGTCAAAGAGTGTTAATCTCAGTGTGAAATGCTGGGCTTGTCTTAAAGAGTAAGTGAGCCCGGAAATATTCACAATTCAGACCAAGTTAGGTGCAAACACCATTAACATGATATTTGGTGACAATAGCTTCTGAATCACACATCCCTCTGGGGTGGGGTGGAATTGGGTGAGGGTGAGGTGGGGGGATCACCCACTAATTTCACAGAGTTTTACTGGAGTGAGTAATCTTGGGGGCTCAGCCTCGTTCCTGGAAATTTATGCCAGTTAATGAATAAGGGTGCACAGGCTGAGGATAAATAACTATGTTATTAGGGTAGATTGCAGCACTCAAGATAGGAAGCTTAAGAAGCAACCAAGGTTAACAGGAAATCCTTAGCTTTTTGTTGCCTGATAATGCATTCAAATTCTGCAAACCACGCTTGCTAAAATTGAAGAAGGGCCTAACTGGTGCTTATGAGAGTCACCATGGTTCAGAGCCCAGGTTCCAGTCCCAAGCACACTGTCTGATTCCAGGGTTGGCAGCAGAATGTGAGGCTGCTCAGAGTGACTCATCTGGTATTGTCTTTGGAAAGTTCCAGCAAGAAAGCCTCTATCTGGTCTCTTGAGTAAGAAGGTGGAGGTAACTATCAGTGTTGGTGCCACCACATTATCAAGTCCCCTGGCTATCTGGGGTAACATTACACTCCACTGAGGGGCAGAGCCTGTACCTTCCATTTTCCCTGGAGATAACAAGCCCACATGGTTAGGTGCTTGGATCAGAGCTAACATGTATTGAGTAATTAGTTCATGCCTGACATCATGCTATACACGTCACTTGTGTTACCTTCTTTAATAAGTATCCCATGAGGCAGGCACTTTCATTCTCTCAATGTTACAAAAGAGGAAAAAGAGACAAAGAGTGGTTGCCCAAGGACTCAAATAATGGAGCTAAATTGGAAGTAGGCAGTCTGACTTAGAATTAACAGACAAGTTGTCAGCCTTCAGAGACACAAATTCTTTCCTCTCTCTCTCTGCTTCCCACCTGCCCCACCCTAGCTCTCAGCTTTCCCACAACCCCGGGACTAGGGGCAGATAACCTAGTCTCCCTTCTCGGCCCAGGAAGAGGCTCCAAAGTACTTGTTTCAGAAAGTCTTCTTCTGACAACGTGCGTTTCTATAGTTTGATTTGTTCAATACTGGGGTTTGTGGAATTGTTCCAGAGCAGAGGACTTACAGGAGAGCCTCTAGGTGGTGTTGTCACTTCCTTTGTTGTTACTGTTTAGTTGCTAAGTTGTGTTTGACTCTTTGGCGACGCCATGGACTGTAGCCCACCAGGCTCCTCTGTCTATGGGATTTCCCAGCAAGAATATTGCAGTGGGCTGCCATTTCCTTCTCCAGGGAATCTTCCCGACCCAGGGGTTGCACCCTTATTTCCTGCATTGCAGGCGGATTCTTTACCACTGAGCCACCGGAGATGTGACTTCCTTAGATGATATCATAAAGCATCCTCTCCAAAGGACCTTGCCTGATCCTCCTGCCTGGCTAGTTGTAAACAATACGACAGTCCAGGGGATTTATAAATCCTAGCTGCAGCTGGGGCTGCAAATGTGTAACCCAAAAGGAAGGGAAACAAAATGAAGTCTTATACAGTTACCTGGAGGTATTAGAGAGGTCAGCAATCTTAGAAATGTAATTGGCCTTTCAAATTAGTTGTGATGGACTCATCAGCCTGCACATTTTATGCAGCCTAACTGGCCAGACTCAGTACGGCATGAATTATAGCCCTCTTCAACACTGAGAAGACTAGGCCATTTATTTTGAATCAAACCCTCGAGGTGTATTCCTTGATGCAGACTCTGAGTGCTGCCTTCATGTGGGGAGCTGGTCTCGAACCCCAATGTGAAGAAGCCTAGTTTTCTAGCAAGACCAGCTCTTGCCTCCTATTTACCGTCACTGGCTTTCAAAATGTTCCGTCCTTTTAGCCTCCTTCTGTAGCTTGTTTTGAATCTACTTCTGTCTCCTCCTGCTTCCCCCTCCTTCCACTTCCCCCTGTTACTAATGAGCCTCTCTGGGTGAGAGACTGTGACATCTAAGGGCCTCTGGGAGCAGCAGAAAAAACCGCCGGTCTGTCCACAGAGGAGTCCCATGGCACTGACCGTTTATCTGTGGCCATGCGGGCCTCATAAACAAAGCGAATCTGTCCGGCTCTCCCTCCCTCTGTGGCTTTTGGGCCTGTGCGAGTGCATTTCCCAGGATAGTTGCAGGAGACATCAAAACTTGTCTTCATTACGGCTCTGACTCATAACCCAATTAACGGTGTCAAGAAGTGAAACATGGTCCCCAGGCCCAGCTGCCTTTTGAAAGCAAGTCCCAGCCTGTTCAGAGCAGTAACGAATGGTGCTCCAGAGAGGGCAGCTTGGGATCTCTTCTGCCCGCCACAAGCCAGGGGGAGGGGAACTGAAAGGCAGTGTGCAGTGTCAGCTCTCAGTTTTGGGGTGTGAATGCATTTGGTCTCAAAACTGAGTGAGAGGGAGGGCAGGGAGCAGGAAAGGAAGTGAAAATGTCCATTTCTTTCCTGACTTGGAGAGAGGCCTCCTGCCTCACGTGCTCTGGATTTCTCGAGTTTAAGTCAGGTCCTTCTGTCACCTCCAGGTCTAAGGTTCTTTAGGAAGAATTTCCCCATTCACAATGACCAGACACTCATCTTCCCCCTCTGGGGTCTGTATGTGGGCTGTCATCTCATGTCTTTCCTTCCAACACTGCTGCTTGTGTGTGTGGGAAAGGCCAGCCTCGTGTGACCATTTTCCTACTTCCATTCTAGAGGTAATTTTGTAAATTGAGATGTGCTAATTTTCCAGTGGAGGGTGCTGGGAAGAACTCTCAGCGAGACCAGGGTCTACTGTTCCTTCAAAGACCCGGCTGAATGCACACAGTTTTTACAACAGGCTTCCCATGGCTGAGTGCGTCAGGCTTCTTTCTAGGAAGCCATTCACTGCTTTCTGAGGACATCAGACTTCTTCACGGATCAAATGCAGAACCCCTTTCACAGCGCTAATGAGAGCTGCCCTGGGTGCCTTAGAGACACGGTGAGAGTGTCCCTGATCCTCATGGCAGCCCTTCCAGTGACATTTCTCATGTGAGCACTGGTCTTCATTTTGAAGGAAGGCAGAGGGAGAGAGGACCATGGCTAGGCTTCACCTCGAAAGGAATCTGGGAGCTAAGCTGCCGGGTCCTGCAGTTAAAAGCCCATCTCTTCTAACTACTTTCTCACCCCTTGCAGTCACCTCGGGATTTTTGATATCCCAGCGACCCGAGTCTTAGTTCATGTCTCCAGGAGAGAAGGTGGGATCTCCAGGAGGTTAAACCTCCCAGGGAGGGGTTCAGAGGGAAGAGTGACCCCAGTGGCATCCCCCAGACACCTGCAGCCTCTCAGGTCCCCTCCCTGGAGTGGGCTGAACCCAGCTTTGCCAGGATTCTGGGAGAGGACAGCCTGCGGTGACAGGGAGGCAGCTGAATACCACACCCCGCTTTTCCCTGGGGATCCTTCTTCTGCTGCAGCTAAACACTGCTCAGTTGAGAACTCTCAGGAAACAGAACAGTCTTTGTTGCTTAAACTGAAATCATTCCCATGACTGATTGTCCCAGTGGTTCTGTTGTTACCAGTACTTCCTCCTCCTCTTCCTGCTGCTCCTCTGGGCTCTCTCCTCCCCGCTGCGTCCCCTCCCTCCTCCTCCTCTTTCTCTGCTCCTCCCACTCCACTGCCCTCGAAGATTCTTAATCATGACACTCTGAAACATGACTAACCTAGCAGAATCTTGCCAGAGTGAGAGGCCCCAGGGAATTGGTGCTGAAACTAAAAGAAGAGCCAAATTCATTTGGAAAGGTTTTGAGTTTCATGGGAAAGGTTTGGTGCAGTGAGAAGGAGAGAAGGAGGAGGCGGCCCAGCTGGTGGTCTCCTAGATGGTTGCCCCAGGAAGTGGGCCGTGAACTGGATTAGTGATTGTTCATGGATTTTGGATTTTGGATATCACTGAGAATTTCAGAAGCCTGAACAGCAACACAAGGTTTGAGCTCTCAGTTGGGTTTTTCTGGGTGCTCTGTCCAAGGACTAAGACTGTATATACTTCTAACTTCCTCCTCTGGCTTTATATATCTCAGTTAGAAGCCCAGTGGATGCATGTCCTTAGAAGATATGCCCATGCCACTTACTGACTTCTCTGGGACACTTGAGAGGGACAGAGGCACTGTGGTAACTACACTGGGACAACATACATCACCTGAGATTGTCTCACACGGTGTCTCCCTGCCTACTGTTGTCATGGAGCTTGGTAGCAAGATCCAGGACTGGAAAGTGGGTTCTACCATGAACTACGTAGAATTTCCCGGTGACCCCCAGCCTACCTAACTATGAAAATCTAAGAATTTGCCTAAATCTTTGTGCTTCTTTGTGTGCTGGTGTTTTGATTCCTTTCATCATTTATATGAATGGAAGAAAAAGTGTTTTGGGTAACATATTTTGCCTCCTACTAGTTGATTCAATCAGTGCATTTGTTGGGGGGAAAGGGGACCCCTTTCAGGGCCTGAAAGTGGACTCTTGTCTAACACTTGGAAGTGAATTGTCTGAGGAGACACATGTGCTGACAAAGCAAGAGATTTTATTGGGAAGGGACACATGGGCAGAGAGAAGTAGGGTAAGGGGAACCAGGAGTATTGATCTGCCATGTGGCTTGCAGTCTTGGGTTTTATGATGATGGAATTAGTTTCTGGGTGGTCTTTAGCCAATAGTTCTGACTCAGAGTCCTTCCTGGTGGTGCACACATCACTCAGCCAAGATGGACGCCAGTGAGAAGGATTCTGGGAGATGGTCAGACACATGGTGTCTCCTTTTGACTTTTCCCAAACTCTTCCAGTTGGTGGTGGCTTATTAGTTCTGTGTTCCTTACCNATGATGGAATTAGTTTCTGGGTGGTCTTTAGCCAATAGTTCTGACTCAGAGTCCTTCCTGGTGGTGCACACATCACTCAGCCAAGATGGACGCCAGTGAGAAGGATTCTGGGAGATGGTCAGACACATGGTGTCTCCTTTTGACTTTTCCCAAACTCTTCCAGTTGGTGGTGGCTTATTAGTTCTGTGTTCCTTACCAGGATCTCCTGTTGTTAAACTCATACAAACAGTTACTAGGGTGCCAGGCCAGGGTGGGTGGTTTCAGTGAGTGTACTTCCCCTAACAAATCCCCCCTGAGCAACTTCATACTCAAGATACCTTGGGAATAGGGGCGGAGGTCTCTTTCTTCTGTAACTTCTTCCTGCTGTGCATCGGTGTAGGCCTGCCTAGCAGAGCAGAAGTCTCTCTTTACCTGATCTAAGTAGAGGTATTCTGTGCCTGAAACCAGCATTCACCCTTGTAGAAATAGCAATTTAGCTTGAAACTGTTGGCCCCTGACAGAGATGAAATAGGGCCAGACAGGTGGCCTAAAAGGATGGTCATCACTGGGCCCCAGAAACAGAAGGCAACATTTGGGGTGAGGGCTGCAGGGTGTGTGACTCTATTCCGATTGGTTGGTGGTGAGGCAACAGAGCAGTGGTCCAGGAATCTTGTGCTCAGCCTGAAGTTACCATCCTCCACTTGGTTGGGGCCCCTGTTCTGCAGAAGAACTCAAAGATATTGCTGTGCATATTTTTTGAGTAGGAACCAGGACCCTGCCTCAAGGCTGTACCACCATTTGATTCTTCCTCCTCTGTTTGTATATCCCCTCCTTTCCCTGATTAGCAACTGTTTGAATCTACTCTTTGGAACTCAGGGAATGTCAAGGAGGCTGAATGAAGTCTATATCCTATAGACAAGAAATGGAATACACAGAAGAGATCTGTACTCCAGAATCCCATGGAGTCCTGCACAGTTTTAATTCAGGGAGGTGGGCAACTATTACTGTGATAACTTTCTGTCAAAATGGGGCATAACACTGCCTCAGATTGGAGAATAGACACAGAATTGGAAGTATTCCTGATTTCCAAGTCATATATCTGAATCTTGTGTGATTAAGATCTCAATCCCTTGGTCTGCCATTTTGGTGTAACAGACCCAATTAGAAGTAGTTGGAGGAATGACAACTGGAATTTTAACAGACAAAATAAATCTCATTTCTTTTCAGAAGAACAGGTCTGAAACCCAGTCTGGACCTGGCACTTCAGGGAGGCTTGCAGCCAGGTAGCCAGTTGCCTAGTTTTATAAAAACCAAGGTTGCAGTTACTAGCTGCCAGCAGACATTGTTTTTAGAATATCTGGTGGCATCTAAGCCTGACATGACTCATAAAACTCGAGTGTTTAGCAATACAAGGTCTAGTCTGAAATTAGACCCATAGTATCACCTAGTTATTTCCCAGGATGTCTGAACTATAGCCACTCTTTTTTGACTTCTAATTGTAAAATTCTCCTTAATAGCCAAAGCAGATGTCACCATTAATGATGTCAGTGTTTTTCTAGGTATGAGAAGATGCAAGAATTGGGACTCATAAAACCTTCTCCTGAAAAGATCCAACTACCTGAAGGCCTGTTCTGCCAGTCTTTCCCAGAGCACAGAGTGCCTCATTCCTGATTTTCACCCTGAACTCCTTTCATGGGTGTTGAAGGTCTGCAGCTGCAGTGGCCATGATTTAATCTTTGTAGAGGTCTCTTGCCTGGAAAATCCCATGGACGGAGGAGGCTGGTAGGCTGCAGTCCATGGGGTTTCGAAGAGTCGGACACGACTGAGCGACTTCACTTTCACTTTTCACTTTCCTGCGTTGGAGAAGGAAATGACAACCCACTCCAGTGTTCTTGCCTGGAGAATCCCAGGGACGGGGGAGCCTGGTGGGCTGCCATCTGTGGGGTCACACAGAGTCGGACACGACTGAAGCAACTTAGCAGCAGCAGCAGCAGCAGCAGTAGAGTTAGATGGCAAGTGTCAATTTTCAGTTGGTAGAGCCCCTTTTTGGTCGTAAACTTGACCGTGATTTTGAGGGAAGCATTTCATGACCATATAATCCAACGATGCTGAGAATGTCCATTTTCAGGTTTTGGCAAAGATTTTGTTGACAGACCTGTCAACAAAATTTGTTAACTCAATGTGCTATTACTGGACTAGGCCATAAAACAGTATCCAAATTTCTCTAGATCACCTGTCTTATTAGTCTCTTGGTCCAGGAAAACATTCCCTCTTGTTGCTTCTTCCCATATCTAGAGTTACATGGTTACCATCATCAATGTCATATGAAACTATATATTATTTTATCAGAGGCCTCAGTCACATATTTGGCAGTGTAAGAAACAGAAATTTTGTAAACAGATGACATTCAAATAACATAGCCAGCAGTATTAGTAAAGTCATAAGTAAGACTTAAGCTAAGAGCTTCCATTAGATGTGGCCCAGTATATCCCAGGTCATCTGGCTTAGTCTACTCTGTATGAATCTTCATGTTCCTGGGAAATTATATATTGGCACTATTTATAAGGCACATAGCCCAGTTTTATAGTGTTACTAGACTGATTATCCTTAGTATGATTTAGTGTTTTCCAACATAAGAGAGACTTTAAAACTTAAATTACCATAGCCTGTTGTTAATAAATCCATCCCATAATTGTGGGAGATGTTTTTCCTTTGCTGAAACTTTACTTGTTGCTCTGATTGAGCTTGAGTAATAGAAGAAAACTCAAATTTATGGCCAGAGTCAGAGTAGGCATTATTAATTGGCCAGGTGAGGGGATCCCATTTAGTAATATCAATAGTGACCTGAATATGACTATAGTTTTTTTTTTTTTTTTTTAAGTAAATTTTCTCAGGGCCAACCAGTTAGAGCCTTGGAGTAGAGAAATTCACCAAGGTAACCCAGAACTAGACACAGGTAATTGGCCACAAACCCAACAACTGGCTTGATTTCTAAAACTAGCATAGGATCAGGCCTATGATAGAAAAGTATTTGGTTTATATACAAAGGTCTAAGAAGTCAAGACAACATTATATGTGATCATATGAATCAGATCCAGCATCTTGGGCAAGCTGTCTACCTCTGATGTCTGCTTCTTGTCCTGGTGTAGTCCAGTGCAGGGGCCTTTGGAAGTGGGAATTAATCTAAGAGTCAGTTTCCCTTCTGGTCCCTGAGTACCCCAAGTGGACAGGATGTCAGTCGCAGTGAAGAAGAGATCCCACCAGAGTTGCCATTTGTTGCAAGAAGAGGGACCCCTTCTAGGACCTGAAAATGGGCTCTTGTCTGACACTTGGAAATGAATTGTCCAAGAAGACACATGTGCTGACAAAGCAAGATATTTTATTGGGGAGGGACACCTGGGTGGAGAGCAGTAGGATAAGGGAACCCAGAAAGACTGCTCTGCCACATGACCTTATGGTGATAGGATTAGTTTCCAGGTGATCTTTAGCCAATCATTCTGACTCTGAGTCCTTCCTGGTGGTGCATGCATTGCTCAGCCAAGACAGATGCCAGCGAGGGGGATTCTGGGAGGTGGTTGGACACGTGGTGTCTCATTTGACCTTTCCTGAACTCTTCCAGTTGGTGGTGGCTTATTAGTTCTCTGTTTCTTACTGGGACTTCATGTCATAAAACAACTCATGCAAATTGTTACTAGGGTGCCTGGCCTGGGTGGGCAGTTTCAGTCAGTGTGCTTCCCGTAACATATTCACTCAAATATCTAGGAAAAAAAAAAANCAATAGTTCTGACTCAGAGTCCTTCCTGGTGGTGCACACATCACTCAGCCAAGATGGACGCCAGTGAGAAGGATTCTGGGAGATGGTCAGACACATGGTGTCTCCTTTTGACTTTTCCCAAACTCTTCCAGTTGGTGGTGGCTTATTAGTTCTGTGTTCCTTACCAGGATCTCCTGTTGTTAAACTCATACAAACAGTTACTAGGGTGCCAGGCCAGGGTGGGTGGTTTCAGTGAGTGTACTTCCCCTAACAAATCCCCCCTGAGCAACTTCATACTCAAGATACCTTGGGAATAGGGGCGGAGGTCTCTTTCTTCTGTAACTTCTTCCTGCTGTGCATCGGTGTAGGCCTGCCTAGCAGAGCAGAAGTCTCTCTTTACCTGATCTAAGTAGAGGTATTCTGTGCCTGAAACCAGCATTCACCCTTGTAGAAATAGCAATTTAGCTTGAAACTGTTGGCCCCTGACAGAGATGAAATAGGGCCAGACAGGTGGCCTAAAAGGATGGTCATCACTGGGCCCCAGAAACAGAAGGCAACATTTGGGGTGAGGGCTGCAGGGTGTGTGACTCTATTCCGATTGGTTGGTGGTGAGGCAACAGAGCAGTGGTCCAGGAATCTTGTGCTCAGCCTGAAGTTACCATCCTCCACTTGGTTGGGGCCCCTGTTCTGCAGAAGAACTCAAAGATATTGTTGTGCTTATTTTTTGAGTAGGAACCAGGACCCTGCCTCAAGGCTGTACCACCATTTGATTCTTCCTCCTCTGTTTGTATATCCCCTCCTTTCCCTGATTAGCAACTGTTTGAATCTACTCTTTGGAACTCAGGGAATGTCAAGGAGGCTGAATGAAGTCTATATCCTATAGACAAGAAATGGAATACACAGAAGAGATCTGTACTCCAGAATCCCATGGAGTCCTGCACAGTTTTAATTCAGGGAAGTGGGCAACTATTACTGTGATAACTTTCTGTCAAAATGGGGCATAACACTGCCTCAGCTTGGAGAATAGACACAGAATTGGAAGTATTCCTGATTTCCAAGTCATATATCTGAATCTTGTGTGATTAAGATCTCAATCCCTTGGTCTGCCATTTTGGTGTAACAGACCCAATTAGAAGTAGTTGGAGGAATGACAACTGGAATTTTAACAGACAAAATAAATCTCATTTCTTTTCAGAAGAACAGGTCTGAAACCCAGTCTGGAGCTGGCACTTCAGGGAGGCTTGCAGCCAGGTAGCCAGTTGCCTAGTTTTATAAAAACCAAGGTTGCAGTTACTAGCTGCCAGCAGACATTGTTTTTAGAATATCTGGTGGCATCTAAGCCTGACATGACTCATAAAACTCGAGTGTTTAGCAATACAAGGTCTAGTCTGAAATTAGACCCATAGTATCACCTAGTTATTTCCCAGGATGTCTGAACTATAGCCACTCTTTTTTGACTTCTAATTGTAAAATTCTCCTTAATAGCCAAAGCAGATGTCACCATTAATGATGTCAGTGTTTTTCTAGGTATGAGAAGATGCAAGAATTGGGACTCATAAAACCTTCTCCTGAAAAGATCCAACTACCTGAAGGCCTGTTCTGCCAGTCTTTCCCAGAGCACAGAGTGCCTCATTCCTGATTTTCACCCTGAACTCCTTTCATGGGTGTTGAAGGTCTGCAGCTGCAGTGGCCATGATTTAATCTTTGTAGAGGTCTCTTGCCTGGAAAATCCCATGGACGGAGGAGGCTGGTAGGCTGCAGTCCATGGGGTTTCGAAGAGTCGGACACGACTGAGCGACTTCACTTTCACTTTTCACTTTCCTGCGTTGGAGAAGGAAATGACAACCCACTCCAGTGTTCTTGCCTGGAGAATCCCAGGGACGGGGGAGCCTGGTGGGCTGCCATCTGTGGGGTCACACAGAGTCGGACACGACTGAAGCAACTTAGCAGCAGCAGCAGCAGCAGCAGTAGAGTTAGATGGCAAGTGTCAATTTTCAGTTGGTAGAGCCCCTTTTTGGTCGTAAACTTGACCGTGATTTTGAGGGAAGCATTTCATGACCATATAATCCAACGATGCTGAGAATGTCCATTTTCAGGTTTTGGCAAAGATTTTGTTGACAGACCTGTCAACAAAATTTGTTAACTCAATGTGCTATTACTGGACTAGGCCATAAAACAGTATCCAAATTTCTCTAGATCACCTGTCTTATTAGTCTCTTGGTCCAGGAAAACATTCCCTCTTGTTGCTTCTTCCCATATCTAGAGTTACATGGTTACCATCATCAATGTCATATGAAACTATATATTATTTTATCAGAGGCCTCAGTCACATATTTGGCAGTGTAAGAAACAGAAATTTTGTAAACAGATGACATTCAAATAACATAGCCAGCAGTATTAGTAAAGTCATAAGTAAGACTTAAGCTAAGAGCTTCCATTAGATGTGGCCCAGTATATCCCAGGTCATCTGGCTTAGTCTACTCTGTATGAATCTTCATGTTCCTGGGAAATTATATATTGGCACTATTTATAAGGCACATAGCCCAGTTTTATAGTGTTACTAGACTGATTATCCTTAGTATGATTTAGTGTTTTCCAACATAAGAGAGACTTTAAAACTTAAATTACCATAGCCTGTTGTTAATAAATCCATCCCATAATTGTGGGAGATGTTTTTCCTTTGCTGAAACTTTACTTGTTGCTCTGATTGAGCTTGAGTAATAGAAGAAAACTCAAATTTATGGCCAGAGTCAGAGTAGGCATTATTAATTGGCCAGGTGAGGGGATCCCATTTAGTAATATCAATAGTGACCTGAATATGACTATAGTTTTTTTTTTTTTTTTTAAGTAAATTTTCTCAGGGCCAACCAGTTAGAGCCTTGGAGTAGAGAAATTCACCAAGGTAACCCAGAACTAGACACAGGTAATTGGCCACAAACCCAACAACTGGCTTGATTTCTAAAACTAGCATAGGATCAGGCCTATGATAGAAAAGTATTTGGTTTATATACAAAGGTCTAAGAAGTCAAGACAACATTATATGTGATCATATGAATCAGATCCAGCATCTTGGGCAAGCTGTCTACCTCTGATGTCTGCTTCTTGTCCTGGTGTAGTCCAGTGCAGGGGCCTTTGGAAGTGGGAATTAATCTAAGAGTCAGTTTCCCTTCTGGTCCCTGAGTACCCCAAGTGGACAGGATGTCAGTCGCAGTGAAGAAGAGATCCCACCAGAGTTGCCATTTGTTGCAAGAAGAGGGACCCCTTCTAGGACCTGAAAATGGGCTCTTGTCTGACACTTGGAAATGAATTGTCCAAGAAGACACATGTGCTGACAAAGCAAGATATTTTATTGGGGAGGGACACCTGGGTGGAGAGCAGTAGGATAAGGGAACCCAGAAAGACTGCTCTGCCACATGACCTTATGGTGATAGGATTAGTTTCCAGGTGATCTTTAGCCAATCATTCTGACTCTGAGTCCTTCCTGGTGGTGCATGCATTGCTCAGCCAAGACAGATGCCAGCGAGGGGGATTCTGGGAGGTGGCTGGACACGTGGTGTCTCATTTGACCTTTCCTGAACTCTTCCAGTTGGTGGTGGCTTATTAGTTCTCTGTTTCTTACTGGGACTTCATGTCATAAAACAACTCATGCAAATTGTTACTAGGGTGCCTGGCCTGGGTGGGCAGTTTCAGTCAGTGTGCTTCCCGTAACATATTCACTCAAATATCTAGGAAAAAAAAAAAGAAAAGAAAGAAAAAAGCACTTGGTCTTGTGAGAATCATGTAGTGCAAAGAACTTGGAAACTACCAAATATGAAGTTCTTTCCTTTTCTGAAGTGAAAGTCTCTCAGTGATGTCCGACCCTTTGCAACCCCATGGACTATACAGTCCATGGAATTCTCCAGGCCAGAATACTGGAGTGGGTAGCCTTTTCCTTCTCCAGGGTATCTTCCCAACCCAGGAATCAAACCCAGGTCTCCCGCATTGTGGGCAGATTCTATACCAGCTGAGCCACAAGGGGAGCCCAAGAGTACTGGAGTGGGTAGCCTATCCCTTCTCCAGAAGAACTTCTCAACCCAGGAGTTCAACTGGGGTATCTGAAAAAAATGAGGCAATGTTCTCAGGAATCTGATTCTCCTTGTTCCAAGTAACTGACCATGGTATTGAATACTAATTATTCAGGGAACACCCACAGTTAACTCAGGGCTTCTGCAGGAGCATATCAAGGGGGAGACATTCTCTGTCTGAAGGGCTGAGCCTCTCAATTGCATGGAAAAAGCAAGCCTTCCTTTAAACATATACTAGCTGGGAAGGTACTGAAATCCCAGAATTCCTTGACAAGGCCCAGGTATAGGTCTAATTTGGGGGAAATACTAGCATTAGGAGTTCACTATTCACCTTGTACGTCTTGAATAAGGAGGAACTACAAACATTAACGGTGTGGAGGGCTCATGGGAAGGTGAGAATGAGTTCAGGGGCAGAGAGCCCTGGACCCCGAGGCAGGGTTATTTGTGGTTGTTCTAGGTTTATCATTGATTTTCAGGATGTCCACAGGCAGATCCTTTTGATTTCTTTCAGATTTCATTTTCTCCTGCTGTTCACACTGATTAATAACTGAGATCAGAGCATTTAAATGGCTTCTCCATTCTGCATTTCAAAGGTAAAGGGGACACTGTGAAACTAGCAGTGAAGTGTGGAGGAAGCAATGGGTGTTAGGAAGACATAGATTCCAATCCTTGGACCTCACTTGGTTTGTGAGAACTTGTACTCTGCTGCGCTGTGCTGTGCTTAGTTACTCAGTCATGTCTGACTCTTTGCGACCCCATGGATTGTAGCCCACCAGGCTCCTCTGTCCCTGGGGATTCTCCAGGCAAGAATATTGGAGTGAATTGTTATGCCCTCCTCCGGGGGAATCTTCCCAACCGAGGGATTGAATCCAAGTCTCCTGCATTACAGGCAGATTCTTTACCATCTGAGCCACCAGGGAAGCCCAAGGATATGGCAGTGGTTAGTCTATCCCTTCTTCAGGGGATCTTCCCAATCCAGGAATCGAACTGAGGTCTCCTGCATTGCAGGCAGAATTCTTTACCAGCTGAGCCACCAGGGAAGCCCATTGTGCTAGAAATCTCCATTTTCTCATTGGAAATTTTTTTTTTAAATGTCAGAATTCTTCTAAAAAGAGGAAGCTATATAGATCTTATGTAGATTCCCCCAATATAAAAAACGGTTATACACACACACACACAAACACACACACACACACACACACACACACACACACACACTTGTTGAAATACCTTTCAAGGCCTAAGATGGTACTGATTCTCCCAGGATACATAGCTGCAAACCAAATCTTATAACTTCTATGCTGATCCACTTTATAATGTTCCACACAACCAGAAACCCAGAATATCCAGTTATTTGATCCTCAAACACCAGGCCAACTCTGGATTCTTTACTTATTTATTTTTTACTTATTCATTTTATATTTTTCTCTTCCTTGTTTCTCTTTCTTTTTTTTTAAATTTTTATTGATTTATTTATTTTTTGTTTCTCTTTCTTTATCCTATAAAAACTTCTTGCCTTTTGCTTCATTTTGCAGTTCTCTGGACCCTTGAGAGTGGAGACTGCCTGCTTCATTTAGTGTTAAAGTTTGTATATCATAAATTGTCTTCTTTAATCATTTTAACATGTATAAAAAGCTGTTTGGGTTAAAGAGGGCTTAGGACCCAGAATGGCNTTGCTTCATTTTGCAGTTCTCTGGACCCTTGAGAGTGGAGACTGCCTGCTTCATTTAGTGTTAAAGTTTGTATATCATAAATTGTCTTCTTTAATCATTTTAACATGTATAAAAAGCTGTTTGGGTTAAAGAGGGCTTAGGACCCAGAATGGCGCCAGCTCAGGCTCCCTCCCCACCACCCTCTCCCCAGCTCTCCCTCACAGGGCCCAAGGAGCTTCTTTAGCTTGGCCTCCCCTGGTGCTGAGGATGGGGCAGACTGTAAGAGGTGCCATGCCCTGATCTGATGCAGCCTCACCCCAGGGACTAGTCAGCCCCAGGGGGAGAGGAGCAAGTGCTGGGCGGAAGCCCTTCCTCTCCCTTTGGTTTGGTGCTGGTGGCCCAGGCCCAGTCCAGTGACCCCCAGTGCTGAAAACCATGGAGCACCTCAAACAAGCTCCTTCCAAAATTTGGCCTTCTGAGTAATAGACACAGCCTTTTTGGATGGAGAACTGGAGCCTACAGTGCAAGTAAGCATTAGAGTTGTCGGATGATGTTGACAAGGAGCCAGAAGTGATGCTTGTCAGTCAATCAAGAAGTCTGGCTTGGAGTCAGTGCTACCTCCTGAGACACCTACCCACCTCAAAGCAGGCCATCCCTGCTCTCTGGCTACCAGACCTTCTGCTCCCTCAGCAGTTCTGGTGCTCAGTTTGACTGTTACCCGAGCAGGTTTTCTGGGACTGTGAAATACGATTCTTGAAGGCTAGAGTGAAGCAAGTGGCCCTTGGGGACCAGACATCTTGGGTTGTAAATCAATCTCTGCTGTTCAGACACTCCTATGGTTAGACATTACAAGGTGAAGAGTGGCCCCCTTGTGGGACACCCTGCAGCGATTGCCATGTTAGCTGAGAAGATTGTGTTTCTGGAAACGATTGGATGGAAGATATAGAATCCCCTCTGGGGGCTGTTTTGGACACGTGGGAACATCTGTTGTAAATGAATATAGCTGGGTACAGGGAATGGTTTGGGGAGCAGATTCTTTTTCCTTTTGTATGAAGAAGGAACAGATGCTTGCATAAACTATATTTCTTGATAATTCCTTTCAATACTTAATTCCAGTCCTACCCACCAGGAAATAAATGGTGGATTTTTTGTAACTGCCTGAATCTCCTTTAGAGTCCTTAATAATTGTTTCTTAATAAGAGCACCCTTAATAATTACTTCTCCTAAAATTTCATTTTTTTAGGATTATTTCTAAATAATCATCTACATCTTGGATTAACACTTGGGAGGAGTCGCCAAGTGACTTGCATTGATAAACTGATAATGCAAGTCACTTGGTGACTTCGGCCATAGGTTGTCCTATAATAATACTGAGAAAATCCAGATTAAAAATATGTAGATCCAGTGCTGAACTTAAATTGTTTAGTTTGGGAAAAATAAAAAGTTCTGGAGGTGGGTGGTAGTAACGGTTGTCCAACACTGTGGATGCCTTCGATGCCACCAAACTATGCACTTAAAAATGGTTGAGAAGGTAAATGTTATCTTCTGTAAATTTTACAATTATAAGAATAGTGACTCAGGTCCTAGTTTTAGTTTTTAGGCTTTGCTCAATCCAAACCAAAGGTCCTTTGACTTTATTTTTAGATTCCTGACCCACAAGGATGTGGCATATTTCATATCTCCCTGGATTATTTAGCTAACTTGTGAGTCTCAGGTTCCCAGATGTCAATTCTCATTTCTCTATTGCATGGTTCCTGCTCAGCCATTTCAAATATCAGAGAGAAAAATAAAGAGCAAGCAATATTTCCATTGCAGAAACTCATATAAAAGCTAATGATGTGAGGTTCCTACAAAGATTTTAGAATCTGTGTTCACTTTGGAGAAGCATCCAGAATGTAGAGTGGTGGGAGCTCCTCTCCCCTAATTGCCAATTCATGCACTACTGTCCTTCTGCCTCTGAGCCTTTCATTTCATAAATGCTTGTCATGTCCTACACAGGTCAAGGTACCATGTTTTGAGAAGTTTAGCACTTATCCACCCTTGAGATAGAGGCTCTAGTTATGTGTGTATAATGAAAAGAATGGACAATATCCGAAAATAGACCTCTTCCTTAATTTTTTCAGTTACTCATTGATTCCCAACACATGCCAGATACGGTATTATGGGGTTTCAGAAACAGCAGAAAGGCCCTCCAGGGAGGGGCATCGGGGAACTGTTTTCTGGAAGACATGGCACTTCAGGAAACTGGTTCCTGAAGGTTGTGTAGTATTTGAGGGGCATTCCACAAACTGAGAATAGAGTAAAAAGGATAAATCAAATGGTATTCATGAGAAAGAATAGGCTGGATCACATGTGTCAGTTGTTAAGGCTATAAAGGCTCATGGCCTTCTGTAAAGGCCTGGATAGCAAATATTTTGGCTTTGTGGGCCGTATGGTCTCCATGGCAGATACTTGTAGGCAATACCTTAGTGAATGGATGTGGCCATGGTCCCAATAAAATTTTATTTACAAAAACAAATGTAGGTTCAGTTTGACCCACTGGCCATAGTTTGCTGACTCCTGGACTAGTAAATAGGATGGATGAAAGGAAGCAGGAAGGAAGTAGCCAAGGGTCTGATCTGGGTGGTACTTGCACGCCAGGATAAAAATGTTTTCCAAAGTGCAATGAGAAGACATGTCTTGGAGTAAAGAGAGTGTCTTAGTTCTGTCTCTTTCAGAAGCACTTCTGGGGACTTTACAGTTCTAGTAGTATTCATTCACTATTACATTCAAATTCTTAGAGCTTTAAAAGTAACTTAGTGGTGGATTCATGTTGATGTATGGCAAAACCAATGCAATATTGTAAAGTAAAAAATAAATAAATAAATAATTTTTAAAAAGTGTCAAATGTTGTAAATTTCTTNCAGTTCTAGTAGTATTCATTCACTATTACATTCAAATTCTTAGAGCTTTAAAAGTAACTTAGTGGTGGATTCATGTTGATGTATGGCAAAACCAATGCAATATTGTAAAGTAAAAAATAAATAAATAAATAATTTTTAAAAAGTGTCAAATGTTGTAAATTGCTTGGTCATATCCACTAAACAAGGAAAGAAGAAACTATAGTTTCTTATAGTTTCTTCCAAATTTTCTGTCTTGGAAGCTGTAATAGAGGAGAAAAGGGTGTAAGAATTAGCCAAGATTCTTGCGTTGGTCTTTCCATGTATTCTACCACAGCTCCCTGGAGTGAGGCCTAGAATTTTGCAATACTTTCACTACCTTGCAAACTGGAACACTTGTCTTTTCAACCTGAGTCCCCTGCTCTCAGGTCTCAAAGTCCTGAATTTCTAGTTTGACTTGTACTTTTTCAGGCTTCATCTTGCTTGACCTGTACAGTACCTAAAACTCCATACTCCTTCCTTCTGTTTACTTCCCTGCTTTGGATTTTGTGATATCACTTTCTCTTGGCTTTTCTGATTTACTTATGACTGCTCTCTCTCAGCTTCTTGGCTTGGCTCATTGATCCCAATCCAAGTATAGAGCTGATGTGCCCACCTATTTGAGCAATCCTGTTAGGAAGTCCATTTGGATAACCAACCTAAACCCACAGCTTCCTTCTTGGCCTGTATACTAGAAAAGGTGATATTTTAGTCTACTATCAGCATTTCTCCACTATTTTATTTCTTCACTTGCTCAGGGTAGAAAGGATGCTATTCTTTGGGCCTCTCAGATAGTCCAACATTATCTAGCTTTGTATTCAAATCCTTCATAGATACTTAGAACTCAGTGTGTCTGAAAAATATATCTAAAGCTGAACACATCTGTTTTATTTTTTTTTTTAAGTTTTTCTCCCTGAATATTCCACCTTCAAATGGTGTGATTTNTTGTATTCAAATCCTTCATAGATACTTAGAACTCAGTGTGTCTGAAAAATATATCTAAAGCTGAACACATCTGTTTTATTTTATTTTTTTAAGTTTTTCTCCCTGAATTTTCCACCTTCAAATGGTGTGATTTTGTATCCGTTAACCTAAACGAGAAACCTAGAGTCATCCCAAACTCTTCTTTTTCCCTAACAATATCCTGCGGCCCAGTCTCTGTCATAAATCCCTCTGACATCCTGCAGGTCACCAGAATCTCTGCTAGGTTACTGAAACAGTTTCTTTTAATGAGTCTTGTTGTTTCCAGTCTTAAGACTTTCAGCTTAGTCTTCCATTCTGTAGCCAGGATAATCTTCATAAAGATACAAAGCTAACTGTGTCATTAGTTGGTTAAAAAAAACCATACTATATTTTTCCATTGCCTACAAGATAAAATCAAAACTCCTAGGATGGCAGTAGAACCCTTTGTGATCTAGCTCCACCTATACTTCCAGCCTCATCTCCCAGCATTTCACCCGACCTTGTATTGTTAGCTCTAACCATTTTCTAAAATTTTAAGTTCTTTTAATTTATCTTACAGATTCATGCCTCTATCACTATGCACACAAATATCATTTCTTGAAGATCAAATGAATATTTTATTTGTCTTTTAAAATGTGGCTTAAATAGTACCTCTACTTTGCCTTTCTTTTAGTCACTTTCCATAAAGTTATGAAATGTTCAACAAAATCATTAAAAAAAATCTCAACAACAACAACAAAAAATATCACTTCTTTCAATCCCTCATAAATGACAGAAATATGAGGCTTAGATTGCATGCTCTGTGTTCAGTTGTGTCCTACTCTTTGTGAGCCCATGAAATGTACCCTGCCAGGCTCCTCTGTCCTTGGGATTTTCCAGGCAAGAAAACTGGAGTGGGTTGCCATTTCCTACTGTGATGGATCTTCCTGACCCAGGGACTCGCATAAATCTTGATAGATATGTGAAATGGTGACTATAATATCAGTTATTGATCATAGATCCCTCAATAGATCCCAGGAAAACCTATTGATTGCAAAGCTAGATTCATCAGGCTTATTGAAGTAAGGGAGAGTAAATCAGTAAGGGCTAACTTTTAGGAGTGTCTCAAGATGGAGAATCCCAGGGATGAGGGAGCCTGGTGGGCTGCTGTCTATGGGGTCACGCAGGGTTGGACACAATTGAAGTGACTTAGCAGCAGCAGCAGCAGCAGCAAGATGGAGAAATGGGGGGAGGATATTTATGACATTTTAAGACCTAAGCAGTATGATTTTAAGGGCAGCCTTTCAAGGCAGGGATTTGGTTGGGATTGGGCCAGTGATGAAGATAAAACAGCTTTTGCTGGTAGACATAGCTAGGCAAGAACTTAAAGCAAGCAGTGATGAACAGTTAAATTCTGATAAGGTATTTTAATTGGCTCATAGTCTTATCTTCTGGTAGCAAGTATTTCATGGAATAAAAGAGTACTTCCTTTAGCTTGGCCCTAATATTTTTAGCACACAAGCAGGAAAATATTTTTCCAGGAAAGTATGTTGGTTTAACTTTTTACTGTCTCATAGGGATATTGTAAGGATTGACTGATTTTAATATGTGTAAGATATTTATCATAGTACTTATATTGTAAGTTCTCAATAAAAAGGATTTATAATTGTTCCTCTGTATATTCTCTGTTAGAACACTTCCAATCCTTTATTTCAATGATTTGTTTTAATGTCTCTCTCTCCTACTATATCATTAGAGCTCAAGTACTAGCAGTATGCTTTATTCATTTTGTCTCTCCAACTCCTAGCACAGAGCTTTGCCACTTAATGGGTTCTCAATAAATGTTTGTAGAATAAATGAATGGATGCACTGTGTTTAATAAATTCTGTGTGTGTGGGTTGACACTGAGGAACTCGTTAGTTATGTTAGTGACTGGCATGAGGAGGGAAGAGAAGACAAAAGCTTCCTAGAATGCAGGAGGTGAGTGAAGAAATGGAGAATCTAAAATTTGTCTTTCTCTTGCATGGTAAGGAGCAACTAGCAGATAGATAGCCATCCATCATTCCCTGTTTGCAGATAAGAGCAAGTGATAGCTCCTTTAACTCTGCCCATGTAACTCAGGAAGCAAAACCTCCAAGGTTGGTTTGGATTGGTGGTACCTGATGTGGAACAGAGCAGAGAGGCTGAGAAAGACAAGCATGGCTTGTGACTGTTTCTTATGTTTAATGGGAAAAGCTTGAACTATTGCAACCCTCAGCGCTAAGAATGTAGGGATGACTTAAGNGAGAAGGGGACAACCGAGGATGAGATGACTGGATGGCATCATGGACTCTATGAACGTGAGTCTGAGTGAACACCGGGAGATGGTGATGAACAGGGAGGCCTGGCGTGCTGCGATTCATGGGGTCGCAAAGAGTTGGACATGACAGAGCAACTGAACTGAATTGAACTGAACACTGTATTCTATTCAGTGTGCTATATATTCTGTTTAGAATATATACATAATTTAGCTTAAAAGTATTTTATTGCTGAAAAATGCTAGCTGTCATCTGGCAACCCAGAGTTGCCACAAACCCTCAGTTTGCAAAAACTGTAGCATCTGCGAAGCACAATAAAATGACATATGCTTGTACATGTGTACGTATATATTAAAAGATGTATAGTTAATGTGCACAAAAGATGTATATGTAATATATAACCCTGTATGCGAGATAGCAAAAGAGACACAGATGTATAGAACAGTCTTCTGGACTCTCAGGGAGAGGGTGAGGGGGGAATTATTTGGGAAAATGGCATTGAAACATGTATATTATCATAAGTGAAACGAATCACCAGTTCAGGTTCAATGCATGATACAGGATGCTCGGGGCTGGTGCACTGGGATGACCCAGAGGGATAGTATGCAGAGGGAAGTGGGAGGGGGGTTCAGGATGGGGAACACATGTACACCCGTGGCAGATTCATGTCAATGTATGGCAAAACCAAGACAATATTGTAAAGTAATTAGCCTCCAATTAAAAGAAATAAATTTTAAAATAAAAATAAATAAATAAAAACAAAGTATATGTGTTAAGGTTCATTGTTGATCTAAAATCAATATATCTAGTTGTCCTGTAATACTGTTTGCTAAACCTGTCACCTCTTCATGTCTCTGTATAATCTCTGCATTCTAATATCCTCTTGACATGTGGATATAGTCAAACTTCATTAGGGCCCATCCTCATGACCTCATTTAATCTTAATTACCTCTTTAATTCCCCCCACAAAATACAGTCACATTATGAAGTCCTGGGGATCAGGAATTCAACACATGAATTTGAAAGAAGGGCAATGATTCACCTCTTCACACTTTTGATCACCATTTGCTTCCCAGTAGCTAAAACAGTGTCTGGAATACAATAAGTGCTCAGTTATATTTGATGAGACATTTAATGAAAGAATCATATGTACATGTAATATTTTACATGACCCAAAATGGGCAACATTTTATTTACCAGTAATTATCAAAGGGAGACCACAGTATTTGTTTGGGGAAAATGATATTTTGTTAAACGACTTTGAACAGAAAATGAAACTTTAAGGCCATGTCTAATCTCTGACTGGTCTTCCCTGGTGGCTCCATGGTAAAGAATCGACATGCCAATGCAGGAGACACGTTCAATCCCTCGATTGGGAAAATCCCCTAGAGGAAGAGATAGCAACTGTTTCCAGTGTTCTTGCCTGGAAAATCCCATGGACAGAGGAGCCTGGTGGCCTACAGGGCAGGGGATTGGAAAAGAGTCAGACATGACTTACAGACTAAACAACAGCAATGTCTAGCTGGTGCCAGCTAGATCATTTCATAGGAGAGAAAAAATGCAGAGAGAAATTGGAAAGAGGAGAGAGAAGAGACGGCTGAGGAGAAGGTGGTGAAGGGTTCTGTGAGATGAGAACCTTTTCCCTTGATCTGATCTTACTTTCATATGCAAATCATGAAGTGATTGATGTAGGTAGGCATCTCATGGAAAGGAAGATTTTTAAAGTTGTTATTCTCGGTGTAGATTGATGAGGGGAAAAAACAACTGGCAGAAGAAGGAGAAAGAACATATCATCAGTGTGTTATTCTATGACTGTGTTATTTAAATAGGTGGTTCCCACAGATCGCAGGAAGTCAGTGAGTGGTTGTGAGCAGGGCAAGAAGGCGAGGAAAGGGTTTGGGAGATGACTGAGGGTCTGCTGTCTTTCCAGGGATAGGCATACAACATGGGCACCCTCCAGGCGTCACACATTCCTCTCCCCCCACCCCATGAGGTTAAGCCCATAAGGTTTATCATCACTTATTTGATAACATATGTGTGCTTAGTCACTTCAGTCGTGTCTGACTCTTTGAGACCCAACAGACTATAGCCCAACAGGCTCCTCTGTCATGGGACTGTCTCTTATACACATCTTTCAGAAAACAAAGATCATGGCATCCAGTCCTATCACTTCNGTGCTTAGTCACTTCAGTCGTGTCTGACTCTTTGAGACCCAACAGACTATAGCCCAACAGGCTCCTCTGTCATGGGATTCTCCTGGAAAGAATACTGGAGCGGGTTGACCTGCCCTCTTTCAGGGGATCTGCTTTTGGTACTCAGTATACCTAATTGTAATGAGGTCAGTATCATTCTTTGAGATGTTTTAGGAGCTCTCTGAAAAATCCCCAGAATAGCTAGAGGTCAAAAAATATTTCATTTGGGGCTTCTTTGGTGGTACAGTGGTTAATCTGCCTGCCAAGGCAGAGACATGTGTTCTGACTCTGGCAGATTCTCGTGTGTGAAAGAACTTGCAGAAGGTCACCTTTCCTGCAAAGAGGTTCTGGCACTCCAAAGGAAAAAAAAAAAAAAAAAGCCTAATTCTGGTCAAAGCAAAGATGGAGGTGAGAAAATCTTTCCCTCCTCCACATAAGGAAACATTTTCCCACAGAAAAGGGGAGTGATGAGTGAGTGCTCAGCTACCCTAGCTCGGCAGGACATCAGGGCAGACACCTGAGAAGGACATCCACAGCAGCACCAGAGACCTGAGCCGGGACCTCCATGAGGAGGGAGAGGGAAAATATTTGGAAAGACGCAGATAAACATTTCAAAGGGCATGAAAGGGATTGCTTTTCTCAGGGAGTCCAACCGCATGCCTCTGGGAGCACCTCACGGGGGAATCTCTCTGCTGCGTCCACAGGAATCCTCAGTACCCCGAATGCTGGACCCACACCTCCCCCCCACTCTTCGGGTGCTCTTTGGGGAACCCTTCCCCTGCAAAGTCCTGGGGAGCTCAGGTAGACCAGAAGCAGGTTCAGAAATCCAGTTCCCTCTCTAGGTGAAGTCCCTCACAGACTGGAGCTCTAGAGCCACCTTCTGGAAATCCAGAGACAGGTTTCCAGGAGGCAGCCTGGTGGGTTGTCAGAGCAGAGAGACAGAAAAGCTTAAGAATTCTCTCACAAGGCCGCCCGGGTGGTTCAGTGGTTAAGAATCTGCCTGCCAAGGCAGAGGACCCAGGTTCAGTCCCCCGTCTGGGAGGACCCCATATGCCCCGGGGCAGCGAAGCCCACATGCCGGAACTACTGAGGCCTGTGCCCTGCAACAAGAGGAGCCACCGCGGTGAGAAGCCCGTGAGCCACAGCTAGGGAAAGACTCTGCAGTAACCAGGATCCAGGGCAGACACGCTGACTCAATTAAAATTATCCCACAAGAGGAAGCAAAAAGAATGAAATAAGTGTACTGGTACAAAGACAGAGAAAATCCCAGAAAGTAACTCCACCGTGAAACAACAGTACCCCAGGAGAAGTTAACCACCAAAGAATGAAGGGGGTGTCTATTACAAATACAAAAGCATAGTATAGAATTATACTCACAGTTTTACTCACCTTCATCCTCTTGGGAGCAGCTTCTCCTCTAAGGAATCTATTACCACTTTAATTCCCAGAATTTTCTGCTTTGAGTGAGATGAGAGAAACTCAGAGAAGCCTTCTTTCTGCATCCATTGCATCTCGGATGTTTTTCCTATAAAGTAATCTTCCTAACAACACTGGGTTCCAGAGCATCCCCACACAACCAACTGAAACTTGCCACAACACCTAAGCTGCTTTATTCCTTTTGTGGAGCTGGCTTTTCAAGGATAGACACTTAGATCAATGGGATAGAATCGACAGTCCTGAGACAAATACTTACCTTGTCATTCATTTTACCCATGGGAACCAAGACAATACAATGGGTAAAAGATAGGCTCATCAACAATAGTGATCAGACAAGTATACATCCACATGCAAATAAATAAACCTGGACCACTACTTCACAGTAAAAAAAAAAAAAAGAAAAAAAAAACTTAATGGAAGCTTCAACTACGACATGTCAACCCCAGAGGGGGTCTCTGGCTGGTGTATTAGCATGTGTGTCACTTGCTGTATGTCAGAATCTTGTCCAC
>SJYV01052573.1:115374-181541 GCA_006410875.1 Neotragus pygmaeus | reverse complement strand
AATTCCATCACCTCCACTAGCTTTGTTCGTAGTGATGCTTTCTAAGGCCCACTTGACTTCACATTCCAAGATGTCTGGCTCTAGATTAGTGATCACATCATCATGATTGTCTGGGTCATGAAGATCCTTTTTGTACAGTTCTTCTGTGTATTCTTGCCACCTCTTCTTAATATATTCTGCTTCTGTTAGGTCCATACCATTTCTGTCCTTTATTGAGCCCATCTTTGCATGAAATGTTCCCTTGGTATCTCTAATTTTCTTGAAAAGGTAAAACATTTCTTTTAAACTAATACTAATTTTTCTTTTTTCCAACATCAATCAGCCACAGGGATACACATGTCCCTTCCCTCTTGAACTTCCCTCCCATCTCCCTCCTAATCCCACCCCTCTAGGTTGTCACAGAGCACTGGGTTGAGCTCCCTGTGTCACACAGCGAGTTCCCAGTGGCTAGCTGTTCAACATTTGGTAATGTATGCTTCCATGCTACTCTCTCAGTTCCGTCCAACTTCTCCCTCCCACACTGTCACAGGTCTGTTCTCTATGTTTGCCTCTCCATTGCTGCCTTTCTAATAGGTTCATCAGTACCATCTTTGTAGATTCCATGCACATGGATTAATATACAATATTTGTCATTATTTTGAATTATATCATTGGGGAAAGCATAATGAAAAACTTTATACACCTGAAATTAACACAGCATTGTAAATTGATGATAGTTCAATTAAAAAATAAACTTTATAAAGAAGGAAAAAAATCCTTACACTTAGTACTGTTAGTAAGCATATTAGTCACTTATTTTCACGCATACACACAACACACACCACATACATACAACACATAAATACATAAGTATGTATATACAAACATAAAATACATGTATACATATTTATGTGTAGATAAATATATGCATATATATTCAAATTTGTGTATATAGTGAAACTAGATTTTGACTATAGAAATAATTTTGAGCTTTATTTTTCCCCATTATTATATAGTGAAAGACTTCCACATATTTTAAGATATTTCTGGAGATATATTTAATAACAATATAGTTTTTTACCACATGGGTGTACATTGTTTATTTAGATTGTTTCTGAATCCTCTCACCCTACCAGGCACAACATTGTACACAAATCTTAATGTATATCTCTGTTTATGTGTTTATAAGAAATTCTTAATTCATAGTATATTTTAAATGCAAGATATTTTAGCTCAAAAGGTAAGAATATTTTTAACGCTCTTTATCAATGATGCCAAGTTACTTTTCTTAAAAATTATACTGATATATGATTCCCTCTATAGAGCACGGGCTTTCTTTTTCCTGTATTGGTTTTAATGGTACATTTCAATGTTAGAGAAAAAGTTGGTATCAGTTTTAAAGGAAAGAGGTAGAATTTTATTGTGTTTTAATTTGCATATGTTTCTCCATTTTGAATTACATATACATCTTCAGTTTTATTATTTTTTCTTTTTACTATTAATGTTCATAATTTTCATATTGATTTGGCAAGAAGGGCTTCTTATAGATTGAGGATATTGTTTGTTAATTTTTTTCCAGGTTGTCATTTACCCTTTATGTTATAGTTGACAAGTGTATTAAGATTTATGTGAAATCAAATACATCAATTTTTCCCCAGTGTAGATTTTTCCTTTGAAATTATCTTTAGAAATTTTACTAATCCTGTGCTCCTTTTGCTTTATTTCTTATATCTAACTTTTAAATTCAAAAGGGATTCTTTGGTGTAACATTTGATTTAAGGTGATGTAACTTTTTAAACTTGAAATATTTCTTCAGAAAGGTGATACAACTTTTTAAACTTGAAATATTTTTGCAATTGCCTCACTCTGTTTTAAAACAGAGTTTTAACTGTCTCATTCTAGTTTAATACATAATCTTTCTCTCCCTCAGTAATTTGACATTGTGCTAAGATCTAAGGTAACTTGAATTTTCCCATGCATCCTGAGCCTATGCGTAGTAATGGGATCATTTTTAACAACAGTTAATTAAGTTTCACTATGTGTTTCCTGTTTCAGCAGGAACTCCAGTTGCTCATCTGACAAGCCCCCTCCTTCCCACACCCAATTCTCTACCCCAGGACCCATTCCTTTTCAAGTGTTCTGGGAATTCTTAGGAGCTGGCTCATTTATACTCTTGGACAAGTCTGACTGAAAATTCGGAGGGCAGTGCTCTGCCTCAAAATCAAGCATTTGTACTGGCTTTCCTGTTACTCCACTTAAAGTGAAACCAAACAGTTGATGAGGTGAAGTTTTTCTTTATATATGAATTATCAAAGAAGAAAGAATGACAGGATTGAAATATGCCATCTTGTAACTCCTAACATAATGGATAAAGGTAATATTGTCAATGGCTGCTCAGACTACCAGGTAAAGAGCTGATGGAGAACTTCTTAAGGAAGACTATGACTGATAACATGTATAATCCCCCAGTCAATCTTAACATTAAGAAAAGAGACAACAACTAAACTTTACATACCTCATGATGCGACTCTATGGCACAACTTTTTAAAACTGAAGTATAGTTGATTTACAATATTAGTGTATAGCATAATGATTCAGTATTTTATAAAATATTCTCCATTTAAAGTTATTATAGAATATGACTACATTTCCCTGTGCTGTACAATATATACTTGAGAGTTACCTATTGTAGTAGGTAGTAGTAGTTTGCATCTCTGAATCCCACACTCCTTTCTTGCCTCTCCCCACTGGTATCCACTAGTTTTTTTTTTTCTTTCTGTATCTGTTTCTGTTTCATTATATACATTTGTTTGTTTTAGTTTTTAGATTTCACATATAAGAGATAGTGTGCAGTATTTGTCTTTCTCTGACTTATTTCACTAAACATAGTCCATTTACATAGTTGCAAAGAGCAGAATTATATCCATTTTTTATGGCTGAGTAGTATTCCAGTACTCTTGCCTGGAAAATCCCATGGACGGAGGAGCCTGGTAGACTGCAGTCCATGGGATCGCTAAGAGTTGGGAATGACTGAGCGACTTCATTTTCACTTTTCACTTTCATGCATTGGAGAAGGAAATGGCAACCCACTCCAGTGTTCTCGCCTGGAGAATCCCAGGGACGGGGAGCCTGGTGGGCTGCCATCTATGGGGTCACACAGAGTGACTTAGCAGCTGCAGCAGCAGAAGTATTCCATTATATATCTACCTCACCTCTTCATTCATTCGTCTGTTGATGGCCACTTGTGTTGCTTACACATCTTGGCTATTGTAAAAAATGCTTCTAAGAATATTAGGATGCATGTATTTTTTTGAGCTAATGTTTTGAGGTATTTTTTTTNATCTCCTTGCAGTCCAAGGGACTCTCAAGAGTCTTCTCCAACACTTAGGAGACAGTGAACTAAAAGACAGGGGAATGGGAGAATTTAATTTAGATGACCGTTATACACACGACTGTGAGCAAGAATAACTTAGAAGAAATAGAGTAGCCCTCACAGTCAAAAAAAGATTCTGAAATGCAGTACATAGATGCAATATTAAAAAATGACAGAATGATCTCAGTTCATTTCCAGGGCAAACCATTCAACATCACAGTAATTGAAATCTATGCTGCAATCACTGATGATGAAAAAGTTGAATTGAACGGTTCTATGAAGATCTACATCTTCTAGAACACTAAAAAAAAAATGTCTTTTTCATCTACAGGGATTGGAATGCAAAGGTAGGAAGTCAAGAGGTGCCTGGTATAGCAGGCAAGTTTGGCCTTGGAGTATGAATTGAAGCAGGGCTGCAAAGGCTAACATAGTTTTATCAAGAGAATGCACCGGTCATTGCAGACACACTCTTCCAACAAGATTGGAGATGTCTGTACATATGGACATCACCAAATGGTCAATACCAAAATGAGATTGATTATATTTTTTGCAGTGAAGATGGAGAAGCTCTATACAGTCAGCAAAAACATAACCTGGAATTGACTGTGGCTCAGATCATCAGCTCCTTATTGCAAAATTCAGACTTAAATTGAAGAGAATAGAGAAAACCACTAGGCCATTCAGGTATGACCCAAATCAAATCCTTTATTATTATATAGTGGAAGTGAGAAATAGATTCCAGAAATTAGATCTGGTAGACAGACTGCCTTAAGAACTGTGGACGGAGGTTCATAACTCTGTACAGGCAAAGGTGACCAAAACCATCCCCAAGAANGGTATGACCCAAATCAAATCCTTTATTATTATATAGTGGAAGTGAGAAATAGATTCCAGAAATTAGATCTGGTAGACAGACTGCCTTAAGAACTGTGGACGGAGGTTCATAACTCTGTACAGGCAAAGGTGACCAAAACCATCCCCAAGAAAAAGAAATACAAGAAGGCAAAGGGATTGCCTGAGAGGGCCTTACAAATAGCTGAGAAAAGAAGAGAAGTAAAAAGGAAAGTAACAAGGAAAAGATTTACCCAACCAAAGACAGAGCTCCAGAAAATAGCAAAAAGACAGAAGAAAACCTTCTTCAATGAACAATGCAAAGAAACAGAGAAAAACAATAGAATAGGAAAGACTGGAGACCTCTTCAAGGAAATTGGAGATATCAAAGGAATATTACATGCAAGGATGGGCAAAATTAGGACAGAAACAGTAAGGAACTAAGAGGAGCAGAAGAGGTTAATAAAATGTGGCAAGAATGTACAGAAAAACTATACAAAAGAGATCTTGATGATCAAGATATCCATGGTGATTTGGTCACTCACCTAGAGCCAGACATCCTGAGTGTGAAGTAAAGTGGATCTTAGGAAACATTACTATGACCAAAGTTAGTAGAGGTGATGGAATTCCAACTGAGCTATTTAAAATCCTTAAATATCATGCTGTGAAAGTGCTACACTCAATATGCCAGCAAATTTGGAAAACTCAGAGGTGGCCACAGGATTGGAAAAGGTCAGTTTTCATTCCAACTCCAAAGAGCAATGCCAAAGACTTTTCAAACTGCTATACAATTGTGTTCATTTCACATACTAGCAAGGTTATGCTCAAAATCCTTCAAGCTAGGCTTCAGCAGTACTTGAATTGAGAACTTCCAGATGGATAAGCCGGATTTAGAAAAGGCAGAGGAAAGAAAGAAAGAAAAGTGAAGTTGCTCAGTGGTGTCTGACTCTTTGCAAGCCCACGGACTGTAGCCTACCAGGTTCCTCCATCCATGGGATTTTCCAGGCAAGAATACTGGAGTGGGTTGCCATCTCCTTCTCTAGGAGATCCTCCTGACCAAAGGATTGAACCCGGGTCTCCCAAATTGTAGGCAGACGCTTTACTGTCTGAGCTGGAACCAGGGATCAAATTGCTAACATCCGTTGGATAGTAGAAAAAGCAAGACAGTTCCAGAAAAATATCTACTTCTGCTTCATTGACTATGGGAAAGACTTTGACTGTGTGGATCACAAAAAACTGTGGAAAGTTCTTAAAGAGATGGGACTACCAGAACACTTTATCTTTCTTCTGAGAAACCTGTATGCAAGTCAAGAAGCAACAGTTAAAACTTGACATGGAACAACAGATTGGTTCAAAATTGGGAAAGGAGTACAACAAGACTATATATTATCACCCTGCTTATTTAACTTAAGTGCAAAGTAAATCATGTGAAATATCTTGCTGGATGAATCACAAACTGAAATCAAGATTGCTGGGAGAAATATCAACAACCTCAGATATACAGATGATACCACTCTAATAGAAGGTGAAGAGGAACTAAAGAGGCTCCTCTTGATAAAAGTGAAAGAGGAAAGTGAAAAAGCTGGCTTGAAATTCAAAATTCAAAAAACTAAGACCATGGCATCTGGTCTTATCACTTCATGGCAAATAGAAGGGGAAAAAGTGGAAGCTGTGACAGAGTTTATTTTCTTGGGCTCCAAAATCACTGTGGACAGTGACTGCAGCCATGAAATTGAAAGATGCTTGCTCCTTGAAAGAAAATCTATGATAAACATAGATAGCCTATTAAAAAGAAAAGTCATCACTTTGTCAACAAAGGTTCATATAGTCAAACCTTTGGTTTTTCCAGGAGTCATGTCCAGATGTGAAAGTTGGACCATAAAGATAGCTGAGTGCTAAAGAATTGATGCTTTTAAATTGCAGTGCTAGAGAAGATTCTTGAGAGTACCTTGGACTGAAAGGAGATCAAACTAGCCAGTCCTAAAGGAAATCAACCCTGACTATTCACTGGAAGAACTGATGCTGGAGCTGAATTTCCAGTACTTCGGCCACCTGATGCAAAGAGCTGGTTCATTAGAAAAGACCCTAATGCTGGGGAAAATTGAAAGCAAAAGGAGAAGGGAGTGGTAGAGGATGAGATAGTTAGATAACATCACTAACTCAATGGACATGGATTTAAGCAAACTCCAGAAGAGATGGAGAACAAGGGAACCTGGCATGCTGCAGTCCATGGAGTTGCAAAAGTCAGACATGACTTCACACCGAAACAACAGCAACAATTAGTGAAGCTTCACTTTATTAAAAAAATCCACCTAAAATATTTTTTTCTGATAAAATCTATTGTTTTATTTACACATTTCATTTGGTATTTCTTAGAAGTAAACTGAAAAAAATGTGTCAATATATAACAATATTGATTAAAAATATGCCATTGATATCAATTACTTGTTTTGGTAATGATATGTTTTCTGTGAAAAGAATGTATTTTCAAATTGTGAAGAGAGATTGCTATTTCAATTTCTTAAAAATAGTATATTAGATACAGAAACTCCAAAATTATAAATTATAATAATCTATATTTTTCTGAATATAGATGAATGAAAAATGCTATCCTATGATTTTATGTTAACATTATTTCTTATAATAATATTGGTAAGAATTGATTATATTCAAGCTGGCAAATATATTATTGACCCAGGTATATTAATTTTTAAAAGACAAGCCGGCCTCATGTTGCAACATTCCCATGAATTACACCTGTGATTATGACGGAAGATGTTTATAATTTATATGAAACTTATATAAAAGCAAAGTCATTCACTTTTTTCTCTAGTAATTTACATGTGATTTTTATGCAGTTGGAAAAGCTTAAACATTTTCAAAGAGGTTTTGCTGCTTGCTCAAGAATACAATATTAATCATAAGATTTTCATGTTATTGACATAAACTATGAGCTAAGAATTTTAACTAAAAACACGGAGAGAAACTGAGAGGACTGTTGCTTATAAATCTGTAAAATTTTACATGTTTTTACTCTAAAAACACTTTAAATAAATCCCAAACTAAAGTTTAGAAGATATACCAAGTTATAAAAGATATTTAGAGTTGTTCCAAGATTATTAATGTTTGTTACATAAAAAAAATGTCCAAAATCTACCTATGAATTTATGCCAATGCCTGATTTTTTGGCCCAAAATGTATTCTAAAATAAACCTCACATGACAGAATCCACAAAGTGCAACCTCTGAAAATCCATTTAGTACTGAACAACACCCAGGTTCATTGTCATGGCTATCGTGGACATAATTGGTCAACACTCACATACAACTTAATTTGCCAAAACATTAATTCTCAAAATGATTTCTTCTCCATCATGATTTCTTCCTAAGCCAATATCTGNTTTTTTTTGGGTATATACTCAGGAGTGAAATTGCTAGAACATATGATAGCTCTATTTTTAGTTTTTTAGGAACCTCCATACTGTTTTCCTTAGTGCTGCACCAATTTACAATATCATCAACAGAGTAAAAGGGTTCCCTTTTCTCCACATCCTTACCAACATTTGTCATTTGTAGACTTTTTGATGTTAGCCATTCTGAGATGTGAGGTGGCATCTCATCATAGACATGAACATATATTTTTTCAAAGAATATATATAGATGGGTAACAGGCACATGAAAAGATGCTCATCATTGCTAGTTATAAGATAAATGAAAATTAAGTATACAGCACAACTTTTCTTACTAAAAACATCCAATTTGAATGCACTCAAGCCTCAAGACCTAATAACTCACTTTCTATAAACATAGGGGATATGGCAACATGTTAAACAACACCATAAAGATATAAAACATAATATTTTGTTTTAAGTAGTATTTTGTTTTAAGTAGTCCCTTTTTCTACTAGGATATTTTGGCATTTAATTCATAAGAAACAATGTTAAGATCTGCTAAGGGCCATTTTTAAATGGAAACACAACCAAATATTTTGGTAACCTCCTAGGGACATTTTCTCTGTTTATATAGGAGTCATATTGAGAAATATATCTAAAGTTATCACTATAAGGACAAATATAATTACTAGGTGAAGAAGCCTGGTTTTTTGTTCTAAATAGCACTTTCGAACACTAAGTACCCAGTATTCAAATTTGATAATTCACTCTCTTACTTTTTCTTCAATATTAAAATTTCATTTTGCTAATATGAGATACTACATTTAAATATCTCTTTGAGGATAAGAAAATGGGAACAACACACACATTCTATTCTCTAAAGTGCTGTAAACAACTGGGTTTAGATCATGACATTTCTTTTTAAAAATCTGAAAATATTTTTATCATTTTACTAATAATATAATTTACAGTAGAAGAAAAAAATTAACTCATAATCACACTAAGATGTAGCAGTTATTACTCTTTGGTATATTTTTTCTGCATTTATGAATATGCATGTATATAGTTTAAAAAATAATTATGGGATAATTCAACTTATAACCTGAAATTTTTATTAAATAGGAGATAATGAATAACTTCTTACATCATTATTTATGTTTCATTTCATCAGAGTATTTTGCTCTACCAGACATTCTCTCAACTTACCACCAGTGAAAAGTGGACCTCCATGTAATGCCACAAACTATTTGTGTCCTGCATACCAGCTGGGAGCTGGGCAGTGAGTATCTGTCCCCCAAATCCCAGGTTACTGCCAGCTTTCTGGGGTCACTCCTGGTAACAGCGCTGATGTTCAGGTCCTTCAGGAATCAGGCACTGAGAGTGAGGAGGACAAGAGGTTCACTGGGGATTAATGACTGAAATAGGAAAAAAGGGGCCAAGCAGGATTGGACAGGGAAAGCATAAAGACCATGTTGCAGGTCTCACAAAATCTCAGCCAACACAACAGGAGCTCTAGAGCTAGGATTACCCACAATGACTCTGGAGTTGGGCAGAAATTGCCAGTCCTATGGCTCTGCTTACTCAATCATTGGCTGGAGATTGCCTGGGAAGGATGTGGTCTCAGTTTGAAAGCTGAGATGTGTCCTGAAGGTGGTAACAGCATGAGGCTCTCAGTCACCTGCATTCCTTGCAGTTGAATAGCAAGTTCTTTCTGAGTGGGTGATCTGGACCACCTCTATGATAGATATGTACCTCAAAGTCATGCTACTGATTTTTTTTTCATGCTACTGATTTTTGTGGTAAAATAGTCATAACACTTACTATTTTAACCATTTTATTTATATAAGTTAGTAGCTTAAGTACATTCACATTATTGTGTAGTCATCATCAGTATCCTTCTCCAGAAATTTTTCATTATTCCCAAGCTGAAACTCTCTACTCATTAAACATTCTTCTTGCATCTTGACCCTGGCAACCACTATTCTACTTTCTGTTTCTGTGAATTTAACTACTCTGTGTACCTCATGTATATGAAATCATGTAATATCTGTCCTTATTTCACTTAGCATAATGTCTTCAAGGTGCATCTATATTGCAGCAAGTATTGGAATTTTGTTTCTTTTCAAGGCTGAATGATATTCCATTGCATATATATACCACACGTTATCCATCTGTTGATGGACATTTGTATTATTTCTACTTTTTTGGTTATTCTGAGTAATGCTGCTGTGACTATTGGTATATAAATATCTTTTTGAGTCTTTCCTGTTAATTTTTTGAGCATATACCCAGAAGTGAAATTGTTGGTATACATGGTAATTTTGTGTTTAACTTTTTGAGAAACCACTATATTGTTTGCCACAATAGCTGCACTATTTTACATTCCCACCAGCAATACACAAACATTTTGATTTCTCTACATCCTCACTAACACTTGCTATTTACGTTTTTTTTCTTTTAATAGCCATTTTAATGGATATGAAGTGATATCCTGTTGTGGTTTTGATTTGCATTTCCCTAAGGCTAAAGCTGAAACTCCAGTACTTTGGTCACCTCATGAGAAGGGTTGACTCATTGGAAAAGACTGATGCTGGGAGGGATTGGGGGCAGGAGGAGAAGGGGACGACAGAGGATGATATGGCTGGATGACATCACGGACTCGATGGACATGAGTTTGAGTGAACTCTGGGAGTTGGGGATGGACAGGGAGGCCTGGCGTGCTGCGATTCATGGGGTCGCAAAGAGTCAGACATGACTGAGTGACTGAACTGAACTGAACTGAATGATTAGTAATGTTAAACATCTTTTCATGTATCTATTGGCTATTTATATATCTTCTTTGGAGAAATGTCTGTTCAAATCTGTTGCCAATTTTCAAAATCACGTTGTTTGATTTTCTTGTTGTTAAATTGTAAGAATTTTTTATATAATCTAGGTAGTAACCCTTTATCAAATGTATGATTGGCAGATATTTTCTCCTATTCTGTGGGTTGCCTATTCACTCTCTTAGTGGTTTTCTTGGATGTACAGATGCTTTAGCTTGAGTAAGTTCAATTTTCTATTTTTCTTTATTGTCTGTGATTTTGGTGTTATATCTAAGAAAACATTGCCAAGTCCAATGTCATACTTTTTCTCTGTGATTCCCTTTAGGAGTTGTATTACTTTTTCTCCTCCATTTTGTCTTTGACCCATTTGAGTTAAATTTTGCATATCATAAAAAGAAAGCCCAATTTCATTCTCTTACATGTGGATATTCAATTTTCCACTAATTGTTGAAAAGACTTTCCACTTCCCATTTGTGTTAGTATCCTTGTTGAAAATCATTTGACCATATATGTGTAAGGGAGGAAGAACTTTTTTCTACTGTATTAGGTTTTATGGCTGTGCCTAAGAATTAAACTGACATAAGACAGATTCATAGGAGGAAAGCGCACAAATTTTATTAAAAATTTTTTTGGGTAATGGGTATTTTTAAAAGGAAAATGAAGACCCAAAGAAGCTGTTAGGTCTAAAAGCTAATATATATACTTCTAAAAATAAATAACAATAGATTGTGGAGATGTGATAAAACAAAGGGATTTGAGTTACAGGCAGTAAATAGTGGGATAGTGACAAGGAAATATATGGGGAAATTAATGGAAAATAATTGTTATTTTCTTAAGTTTGTTCATACAGGTCCATTTCAACATCAGCTGCCAGTCTCTGGTGATAAGCACATCCTTTTCTTCCTGGTACAGACATAGCACCTATGGGACATTTAAGATCTGCTTTTAGGTAGAAAGAGGTCAGAGAGACTTCTCGCCTCTGCTGTTTCTCAAGCATCTTCTACTCAAAGTAATCAGTATGCCCAAGTGGCATATTTGGGGGTGGCATAATCTGAACCCCTTCATATGTGAGGGTTTTGTTCCTGTACTTTCTATTCTATTCCATGCTATTGATTGTTAAAGCATATTAATATTCACACATTAGAGTGAAGGAGGTTCCTTTCAGCATCCTTTCCCTGGGAGTCCATTTTCCTCTTCAGCTCTTGCTACTATGACTTGAAGAATTTTCTTCTGTCCTTTTATAACTATATTTGAAGCCTGAGGCCACAAGTTGATGTACTTCCAGTGATGACACACCTTCATCCTTCATGGCATTCTGACCTGGAGGAATGCTCATAAGTTATCTGTGGCCAGTCTGCCAAGAAAATCGAGTGATGTGGGCAAAACCATTACTTTTAAAAAAATGAAAGGAAGTTCTAACATAATGTTGTGAAATTTTGTATGTGCCATATAAACTGACTTTAGGCCAAATAACTTCTTAAGATAGCTGCTTAAAAAGGAGGAATGCTTATCTTGAAGATAATTGCTGTAATGATTAAAAAAAAAAAACAAATATATGACCCATTTATTATTTTAGTGTCAAGACCTGTCGCCTTTATTTATTTATTTGGACATGTGCCTACTCTCTGTAAGACTGCTAGTGTTTGTGTTAGTTGCTCAGTTGTGTCTGACTCTTTGTCATCTCACTGACTATAGCCCTCCAGGCTCCACTGTCCATGGAATTCTCCAGGCAAGAATACTGGAGTGGGTAGCCATTCCCTTCTCCAGGGAATCTCCCCAACACAGGGATTGAACCTGGGTCTCCTGCAGATTCTTTACCATCTAAGTCACCAAGGAAGCCTGAAAAGCATTATTAAAAAAATAAGATTAGGGAATAATAGCCATGTAACTAAAGGAATCAGAGAGGCACAGTTGGAAGACCTGCTCTCCTTGACAAATGAGGACTAGAAAACTTCTGTGTTCAGGGCCACCCTTCAAGTGAGGAGCAAGATTGGCTAAAACTCAAATCTTCTGACTTCTAGCTCAGAATTCTCTCTGCAATAGATGGGAGACGTAGAGCTGGGTCACCAGGAAGTGTTGTGGGCTCTTCTTTCTGAATATCTATCAGGGTATAGTAACTTCCTTCCTGTAGAAAATAATTTAAATGTAACTTCACCTTGAATGGAGGACATTTAGCCTTTCTAAGCCAATGATCCTATACCTATCATCTGAAATTTCTGCCAAACATGTTTTAACCCTAGATTGCATTTCATGTGTCAAGACCTGGGAAGTGGGTTTTCAAAATTCCTTTGAAGGAAATACTTTCCAGAGTTACACATGCTATTACAGTCTCCAAGTAACATTCAGGAGAAAAGAAGGAACACATTTTGATTATTTTAATTCAAGTGGCACAGTTTCATTTAGTGATGAAAGACTAAAAATTCTGCTGGTGTGCTTGTGTAGAGAGAGAGAAAGAAATAGGGTTCGGGGGGTCTCTTAGGCAAGTGGAAGCTCCCTGAGGGCCCCAGTTGCCTCCCCGGGAGGCTGGTACTGAATCTGTGATCACCACTGTCAAGCCACGTGGCTTGGAAATACATCTAATCTATCTGGATTCCTTAGTCTGAAAGGGAAGGGTTTTTTGGCAAGATATTCTTGAAGTTTACTTTTAGATGGATAACTCCTTGAAATAATTCCAAGAAAGAATGTTGGATTTAAAATAGTTAGCTACAATATTGTGAGATGACAGCAAAAGGCTGGCATTTTGGCTTAGTGTGATGCAATGTTGGAAGCAGCATCTATTTAAATCTGAACTCTTAAATACAGTTGTCTGAAAACTGAGAAAGTAAAGTTGACAGGATATCCACTGTTTGTTAGTACCTTTATCAAAGACTTTATCAATGAATCCTTGAACTTGGAAATTTATTCTAGTATGCAATTAATTCTGAGTATTATATATAATCATATATATATATATATAGAGAGAGAGAGAGAGAGAGAGAAGAGCACATGAGAAAAATTGTGCAACTTCAAATGTTTAAATTTCTAAGTATCACTAAGAGCTAGTAGAGGTTGTTTCTGTTACAAATCCAGGCTTTTCAAATGTGCTACTTGGGAAATTTCCTTCAACTTTTTCTTTGTTCACCATCAGATGAAAGGAGCCCAGCTGTTCACAATGTAGTGAGTTTGCAAGATTATTCATTTATACCAGGGCAAGATGAAACATGAGCACCCGAGTTTCTTAAATGAGAAGTTTGAAAAGGTAATTTCACTTATCTGAAATATTAGAAAAGCCCCTAAATCTGGCCCAGGAGGTCACTCGCCTCGATCACCATGGAACCTGTCATGCATCCCATGAAACGACAGTCCCCGCCGCCCCCAGTGCTCAGTGCCTTGGGTGGCTCGCTGCTCTGAGGACTCGTTAGAGCTGTTGTCAGGGTTATGCTCTCCCTGCTCCTTTTCAGTGAAAATGAATCACTATCTTTACAAGACATTCTTCTTGCCTTGTCCTTTGTGGTATGGCTTTATTTTACCCTAGACTTTAGCTTGAAATTCAGTGGCTGATAGGGTGTGAAATGGAACCCCGCATGCTGTGCAACATGTACAAGCTGAGTGGTGCCAGGGACCCTGAGGGACAGGTTGAAACCTTCATTAGCCCAGAATCTTTAGCCACAATGAACTGGAAATTACTGATCCTTCGTACACAATGGCCAAGCCGTCATGAGCAATTAAGGAGCCGTGGTGTAATTGACCTGATTCGAGGATGCAGGGCAGCTGAGCACTTCTCCCCGAGGCCAGCCCTCCCACAAGAGCAGAGCAGATGGCCTTCTGAGGGATTACAATAACAAGGGCTGCTGAATAGTCAAGTGACCAGTCAGGGTAACCAAGGGGACTGGGCCTTCAGATTTCTTCTGGATGGATGGGCAGCCCATGCCTCACTGAGCTGTGCCATATGTCCCTGTTTGTGGCGCCCCCTTGCCCTCTCCCAGGAGTGTTCCTTTCAATGCAAAATGGCTGTCTCTTATACACATCTTCATTTTGCTAATATGAGATACTACATTTAAATATCTCTTTGAGGATAAGAAAATGGGAACAACACACACATTCTATTCTCTAAAGTGCTGTAAACAACTGGGTTTAGATCATGACATTTCTTTTTAAAAATCTGAAAATATTTTTATCATTTTACTAATAATATAATTTACAGTAGAAGAAAAAAATTAACTCATAATCACACTAAGATGTAGCAGTTATTACTCTTTGGTATATTTTTTCTGCATTTATGAATATGCATGTATATAGTTTAAAAAATAATTATGGGATAATTCAACTTATAACCTGAAATTTTTATTAAATAGGAGATAATGAATAACTTCTTACATCATTATTTATGTTTCATTTCATCAGAGTATTTTGCTCTACCAGACATTCTCTCAACTTACCACCAGTGAAAAGTGGACCTCCATGTAATGCCACAAACTATTTGNGAAACCGTTCTGTTGTCCTATGTCCAGTTCTAACTCTTGCTTCCTGACCTGCATACAGATTTCTCAAGAGGCAGGTTAGGTGGTCTGGTATTCCCATCTCTTTCAGAATTTTCCACACTTTATTGTGATCCACACAGTCAAAGGCTTTGGCATAGTCAATAAAGCAGAATCTTAATGAACATTATTTATAATATCTACTCTTGTCCCAGTTAATAAAATTGTGGCAAATTCACAATAAAATATACTTAAAAGCTTGATAAATATTACAACACAAATTTACAAAGCTAGAGAATTATGTAAGAGAAGTGATGAGAAAGGAAAATTTGCATAAAAAGATAAAATTAAGTATATTATGTTTTATTCATTTTCTTTGGGTTACCTAACAACTGCTAAGTCACTTCAGTCATGTCTGACTCTGTGCAACCCCATAGATGGCAGCCCACCAGGCTCCCCCGTCCCTGAGATTCTCCAGGCAAGAACTATGGCAAAGGAAATGTAATATATTATATACAAGCTGTTATCAATTTTAATGAGTACATTTATTTTTCAGAATTAATAAATATTTTTTTTACATACTGAACTCAAAGAGGAATATATTGTATTAATTTTACTCATTTTTAAATGATACAGTGAACAATGTGTTTAAACACAGATTCATAATAAATTCATAAACATTCTATTAAACATTTCATATAACTTCTGATAATATGAAAACATACTCAATAATAAATATATTAAGACATTTTCCTAAGATTATATAGTGTATCTATGTAACTTTGTTCATGATATAACTTATTGGAAAGTTAGATTTAATTTAATGTAAGAATTGATGGTTACCATGACCACCTGGCAATCCTTTTTTGGAATAATTTGTTTCTAGGCAGCATTGCAATATGCTTCATGATTCAGGGGTATTTTTATTAACATATTATAGCAAAAATATTTGTTTTAATGCATAATTACCATTGATTCATAAACATTTATTTCATTATTATTTAATAAAAGTAATATAAAAATGAAACATTGCCCCTCCACTGAGTCTACTCTGTTATCCCACCAGAAAACCAATATTTCTATAGGAACATCTGATTCTGTTCTTCCTTAATTATTTCTCAATCAATATAATTATAATTATGGGCCATTATAATGCCATTTATTTTATTATTTCATAATGTTGTCTATTTTTCTTCAATATTTTACTTTCTGATCTTTTTCTATTTATCAATTCATTTATATCCATACCTAGCTCTGCAAATGCTTAGATGTATGGCTCTCAACTGCAGTTTTCCAAAAGACATTCTAGGCAAATGAGGTCCCCTTTGCTAGAGGTAAACCAGAGTCAACATACCAACATCCATTGGATCATATAAAAAACAAGAGAATTCCAGGAAAAAAAAAAAAATCTACTTATGCTTTATTGACTATTCAATAGGTTTTGACTGTTCCGATCACAGCAAACTATGAAAAATTCTTAAAAGGATGGAAATACCAGCACCTTACCTGTCTCCTGAGAAATCTGTCTGCAGGTCAAGAAGCCACCATTAGAACTGGACATAGAATGACATACTGGTTCCAAATTGGGAAAGAAGTACAAAAAGACTATATATTGTCACCCTTTTTATTTAAAATATAAAATATATGCAGACTACTTCATGTGAAATACCAGGATGGATGANTCCTGAGAAATCTGTCTGCAGGTCAAGAAGCCACCATTAGAACTGGACATAGAATGACATACTGGTTCCAAATTGGGAAAGAAGTACAAAAAGACTATATATTGTCACCCTTTTTATTTAAAATATAAAATATATGCAGACTACTTCATGTGAAATACCAGGATGGATGAAGCACACGTTGGATTCAAAATTGCAGGAAGAAATATCAAAAACCTCAGATATGCAGATGACACCACCATTATGGCAAAAAGAAAAGAGCCATTTGAAGATGAAAGAGGAGGATGAATGGCATCAGGTCCCATCAATTCATGGTAAATAGATGGCAAAACATTGGAAATAATAACAGACTATTTTCTTGGACTCCAAAATTACTGCAGATGGTGANGAATATATAGGATTCTCCTAGATAGAGATAGGATTCTCCTAGATAGAGATAGGATTCTCCATACTGAAGGCAACCAATTATAATAAAGTTTCCCCAATAGAACCTTTCCTGGTGGTTCAGACAGTAAAGAACCTACCTGTAATGCAGGCAACCTGAGTTCAATCCCCGGTTTGGGAATTTCCTCTGTAGAAAGAAATGGCAATCCACTCCAGTATTCTTACCTGAAGAACTCCATGGACAGTGGAGCCTGGTGGGCCTCAGTCCATGGGGTCACAAAGAGCTGGACATGACTGAGTGACTAACACAACAACTACCCAATAGAACTCCAGTGTATGCTACATTTGAGAAATAGGAATGGCAATATGTTAGTTACAATCCGTTGTAAATGGTTTAGTTTACATATTGTGTGTATATATTTGCATATATAACAAATTTTTAATAAAACAAAATTTTTACTCTGCTGAAATCTAAAATCATATGTAAAATTCTTGGCTAAGTGTGAGATTGAGTTTACACTTCTGAGTNTTGTAAATGGTTTAGTTTACATATTGTGTGTATATATTTGCATATATAACAAATTTTTAATAAAACAAAATTTTTACTCTGCTGAAATCTAAAATCATATGTAAAATTCTTGGCTAAGTGTGAGATTGAGTTTACACTTCTGAGTCACGGATATCATAGGATTGCCAAGAAGTGTTCACATACTGTAAAAGAAGTGTTCACGTACTGTAAAAGAAGTGATGAGCATTTGAAACCCTTCTCACAGCAGTTTGTACTATATGCAACTAAGTATTGCTGAAACAAAAATCATTAACCTCAGAGGATATTTGGTCAATACAGAATGTGTAAATATTTTGATTACTGATTAATATTGTTAACGAAGCTATAAAATCACAAAATATCACATTTGAAAAATAGTTGAGTTTATGTCAGTAAAATTTCATCTGAAAACACACATTTTCTAATCTCATTTCTTTTAATGTTAAACAGGATTTTGGTTAATGGTTTAAATCTATCAGGCTACTATCTCTTCTCTGTATTCAGAATTTCAAAGCCATCTGTCACATACTGAACAACACTCTTATTTACTAAATTAGGAAGTAAAAAATGATTCCATTCTCATCAATCATTAGACTCAGTTAAGGACTTTAATATTAGATGCTTCTCATTTATTTAAAATAAAAAATCTGATATCATAATTTATTGATTTCCATGATATATTTGAAATATATCAATATTTTACTTTACAGAGAATACATTTTATTTAAAATTTTAACCTTTCTACACTTTGAATTTGAAAACACTTACTTCGATAGAAATTTGGTCTCTCCTGACTGTCTATGGATTTGAATTAAAGTTGAACATTTAGAAGCTGAATTTTAGAGTCAAATGTCCTTTCATCAACATCCATCCATCTCCTAAATTCTAAGGTAATATGATCTTACAAACTCTTATTTTGAGAAACACCATTTTGGTACTGGATATGTGAAATAAAAACCACACCAAATTAAGGTCTTTGAACACTAGTCGACAAGACCAGATAATGTATATTCAACAGACACATTCCAGTAAAACCTGGGTTTAATTGAGCATCATTCTCAGTGAATAATATACATTCATAAAAAGCAATATAATGTTCATATATAATAATGTAACTATACATTCTCAAAGCAGTTCACAGTATCTCTTGATATTAGTTCAAAACACACAACTTTCTACAACCACATTCTTGTCTTTAGAAATTCACCCAAATAAATAATTTTTAAAGAATAAAAATTGGTATATATCAAATTTAATGAGAAAAGCAAGGCTAATTAAATAGTAATGCCTTTATAGTAGTTTACTTATGGGAGTGTGTCTTTGTTGTGATGACCAGTTTCCCCCTTTTTCCTTTTCTTCATTTTATTTTTGAGCCAATTTTGGTATCAATCATACATTTATTAATATATTTATGTACCTACTCCCATAAAATAATTTCAGACAAATTATGTTAAAAACAGATATAACAAAACCAAAGATACTTTTAAAAAGAATGTTGATATTTACTGAGGTTATATTTTCCATATGTTGTATACATATCATTTTACTTAATTACCAAAACAGTAATAAAAAAAGAAAGCATATTCTTCCATTTTACATAAAAGAAACATAGTCATATTTGGAAAGAAATTGCTCAGTCATGAAGTCTCAAAGACTGTTTGCATACAAATGCATAGTTCTATAATGTGAAATCCCATAGTTTTATAACTGCATCGCAGCATATCCAAAAGAATAAAGGTAAAAATCAAATAATAAAGAGTTAAGGAGAGGTGCTCATTAATTAAAAAGTGCAACATTTAAGTCTCAGCATCTGTGAATCTGAAACTGGTAAACTAATATCTAACAGAATTGGTTACATAGCTATTACTTTTTCCAAAAACATCTTCCTTTTGAATATTCAGATTCTTAGCTAAGGTTTTTAATAGGAGCAGTTTTTACAGTTTTATGATTAATTTGAAATACTTCACAAAAATCTACAAAAGAAATATTTTCTTGATATTGACTAAATAAAAGTTTATGTCTTCTGAATACCAAGTATATAGACACTATGTGTGATGTTTTATTGAAAAGGTGAGTGCATTTGAGCTATATTTCTGGTCTTAAAGAATAGTGCTAGATATCCATATGCTTAGGAATATCAGCTATGTGAATCTGAACTTTAGGGCAAATAAATTTCAGCATCCCATTAAATAATAGGTTAACCATGAGACTTATCCTGGAATCCTTAATAGTTGCATATTGGTGATGCTTTAATATGTTTCCTTTTGCATTGATGTTAAAGAGATAAATAGAGTTTCAAAAAACAACATGAAAGTAATGTAAGGTGTTCAGTGTTATGAAAAATGATCTTATGAAGAAAATCAAAGGTGCTCTTTTTGCAACGGAGATTATTTCAGAACTCTTAAAATGTTTCTTCAGAATCAGAAGAAGGTATATTTGCATATATTTACCAATTATATGTAAAATCTAATTACATAAAATATCTTTGGGACAAAGACTTGTAAAAGATTTAAAATATAGATATATAGTGGTTTCACAGTTTTTAAAGAAAAGTTCCTATATGGAGAAAATTTCAATTGCAAGCACTAATGCAGAAAATAAAATCACTTTTAAGCTTTTTTTTTTTTTCATTTTAAATGAAATTTTTATTTTATTTATTTATTTTTTAAATGTTTACTTTATTCTACTTTACAATACTGCATTGGTTTTGCCATACATCGACATGAATCCACCACAGGTGTATACGAGTTCCCAATCCTGAATACTCCTCCCACCTCCCACCCNGACCTGTTCCCAGCTCTGTGCCACAGTTCGTCTTTGCCAAGGTCCGGACTGTGTGTCGCGGTAGCCTGCTTCAGAAGTCCGGGCTGTGTGCCAAGGTCCCCCTGCGCTGAAGCCCGGGCTGTGTGCCTCGGTTGCCCTGAGCCGATGTCCGGCCTGTGTGCCACAGTGGCCCTGCACGGAGGTCCAGCCTAAGTTCCACTGTCGCCCTGCTACGAGGTCTGGACTGTGTTCCACGGTCGGCTAGCGATCAGTTCCAGGCTGTGTGATGCGGTTGCCCTTCACTGAGTTTCGGGTTGTGTGCCTTGGTCGCCCTTCGTGGAGGTCCGGGCTGTGTGCCTTGCTCACCCTGCGACAAGGTCAAGCCTTTTTGCCGTAGTCACCCTGCGTCGAGGTCCGGGCTGTGTTCTACCATCGGCTAGTGATGAGTTCCATGCTCTGTGCCATGGTTGCCCTGCACAGATTTCTGGGGTGGGTTTTGCGGTCGCCCATCATAGAGGTTCGGGCTGTGTGTCGCAGTAGCCCTGTCCCGATGTTCGGGGCGTGTTCCACGGTCGCTCTGCGCACAGGTCTGGCCTGTGTTCTGCGGTTGGCTGGTGACGATTTCCGAGCTGTGTGCCACAGTCACCCTTCACTGAATTTCGGGCTGTGTGCTGCCGTCACCCTGCGCCGATTTCCGGGTTGTGTGCCGCAGTCGCCCTGCACCATGGTTTCGCCGGTTTGCCTCGGTCGCCCTGTGTCGAGGTCCAGGCTGTGTTTGGGGATGGCTAGCGATATGTTCCGAGCACTAGGCCACCGTTGCCTTGCACAGATTTCTGGGCTGTGTGCCACAGTCGCCCTTCACTGAGGTTCAGGCTGTGTGCCCCGGTCACCCTGCGCTGACGTCCTGGCTTTGTGCCAGTGTCGCCCTGAGCCAAGGTCCGACCTGTGTGCAGCAGTCCCACTGCTACGAGATCCTGGGTGTGTGCCGCATTGAACATCTGCCGACATCCGTGCTGTGCTCCAAGGTCGCCTTGCCTTAAGGTCCGGGATGTGTGCCGCGGTTGCCCTTCACCAAGGTTCAGGATGTGTGCTGCTGTCACCCTGCATCGAAGTCTGGCCTGTGTACCGTGGTCACCCTGCGCCGAAGTCCGTGCTGTGTTCTGCAGTCGGCTAGTGACAAGTTCCATGCTGTGTGCCGTGGTCTCCCTTCACTGATGTTCAGGCTGTGTGCCGCGGTTACCCTGCCCCAAGTTCCAGGCTGCGTCCCGTGGTCACCATCGGTCGAGTTCCGTGCTGTGTGCCAGGGTTGCCCTTGATCAAGGTCCAGGATGTGTGCTGCAGTCACCCTTCACTGAGGTTCGGGCTGTGTGCCACGGTCACCCTTCACTGAGGTTCAGGCTGTGTGCAGCAGTCGCCCTGCTCGATGTCCTTGATGTGTGCCGCGGTCACCCTGTGCCTCGATCCGGCCTGTATTCTGCGGTCAAGCTGTGCCGAAATGTGGCTATGTTCCACAGTCCACTAGAAACGAGTTTCTGGCTGTGTGCTGCAGTCGCCCTTCACTGTGTTTCGGTCAGTGTGCCAGAGTCGCCCTTTGCCAAGTTCTGGGCTGTGTGCCCTTATTGCCCTGTGCCGAGGTCTGACCTGTTTGCTGTGGTCGCCCAGCGCCGAGGATCGGGCTGTGTTCCGTGGTTGGCTAGTGACGAATTACGAGCTCTGTGCCGCAGGCTCCCTGTACAGATTTCTTGGCTGTATTCTGCGGTCGCCCTGCGCCGAGGTCTGGGCTGTGTTCCACGGTCGGCTGGCGACAAGTTCCAGGCTTTGTGCTGCAGTCGCCCTTCACTGAGGTTCGGGCTGTGTTCCGCGGTCACACTGCTCCGAGGTCCGGCCTTGTGTGCTGCGGTTGCCCTGTGCTGAGATCCGTGCTGTGTTCCGCGGTTGACTATCGACGAGTTCTGAGCTCTGTGCCACGGTTCACCTGCACAGATTTCCAGGCTGTGTGCCGCGGTCAGCCTTCAGTGAGGTTCGGGCTGTGTGCCATGGGCAACCTGCGCCAAACTCTTGGCTGTGTGCTGTGGTAGCCTTGCTCCGAGGTCTGGGCTGTGTTTCGCAGTCACCCTGCGCTGGTGTCCTTGCTGTGTGCTGCGGTCACCATCTCCTGATGTCCGTGACGTGTGCTACTGTCACCCTGTGCCGAAGGCCATACTGTGTGCCTCAGTCGCTCTTCACTGAGGTTCAAGCTGTGTGCCATGGTCGCCCTGAGCCGAGGTCTGGGCTTTTTGCCCCCGTCGCCCTGAGCCAAAATCCGACCTGTGTTCCACGGTCGCCCTGCCTCAAGCTCCGGTCTGTGTGCCACGGTCGCCCTACGCCAAGATCTGGCCAATGTGCTGCTGTCGTCCTGCACTGAGGTCCGGCCTGTGTATCACCTTCACCCTGAGACGAGTTCCGGGCTGTGTTCCGCAGTCAGCTAGCGACGAGTTCCGGGCTGTGTGACGCGGTCGCCCTTCACTCAGTTTCCGGCTGTGTGCCTCAGTCGCACTTTGCTGAGGTCAGGATTGGGTGCCGTGGTCGCCCTGTGACAAGGTCCGGCCTGTTTTCCGTGATCGCCCTACGCTGAGGTCCTGGCTGTGTTTCGCAGTCGACTAGTGACGAGTTCCAGGCTCTGTGCAGCTGTCGCCCTGCACAGATTTCTGAGTTGCGTGCTGTGGTCGCCCTTCACTTAGGTTAGGGCAGTGTGCCATGATCACCCTGTGCCAAAGTCCAGGCTGTGTTCCACGGTGGGCTGGTGATGAGTTCCGTGCTGTGTGCCACAGTCGCCCTTCACTGACATTCGGGCTGTGTGCTGCGGTTGCCCTGCGCTGAGGTCTGGGCAGTGTACTGCGGTTGCCCCGCACAGAGGTCCGGCCTGTGTCCCGCGGTCGCCCAGTGCTGAGGCCGGTCTGTGTTCCGCGGTTGGCTAGCGATGAGTTCCAAGGTCTGTGCCACGGTTGCCTTGCACAGATTTCTGGGCTCTGTTCCTCAGCTCCCTTCACTGAAGTTCGGGCTGTGTGCCGCATTCGCCCTGTGCTGATATCCGGTCTGTGTGCCACGGTAGCCTTGGACCGATTTCCGGGCTGTGTGCCACAGTAGCCTTGTACCGAGGACCGGGCTGTGTGCTTCAGTCGCCCTTCATTGAGGACCGGGCTATGTGCCGTGGTCGCACTGTGCCGAGGTTCCGGCTGTGTGCCGTCATAGTCTTGCACCAAGGTCCGGGCTGTGTGCCGCAGGTTCCCTGAGCCGATGTCCAGTCTGTGTGCCACAGTCACCATCTCCCGAGGTTGGTGCTGTGTACCAGGGACACCCTGCACCGAGGTCCATGCTGTGTGCTTTGGTCGCTCTTCACTGTGATTCGGGCTGTGTGCTGCGGTCACCTTGCGCCGATTTTCAGGCTGCGTTCCTCCCTCGGCTTGCAACGAGTTCTGGCTCTGTGCCGCATTCCCTGTGTGCCGAGGTCCGGGCAGTGTGCCACGATTGCCTTGTTCAGAGGTCTGGGCTGTGTGCCGAGGTAGTCTTCTGCAGAGGTCTGGGCTGTGTGCCGCGGTCACCCTGTTCTGAGGTCCGGGCTGTGTGCCACATTCACCATCTCCTCACGTCCAGGCTGTGTGCCGCGGTTGCCCTGTGCCGTGGTATGGCCTGTGTGCCACGGTCACCCTGTGCCACGGTCCGGGCTGTGTTCGGGGTTTGCTAGTGATTTGTTCCGAGCACTGTGGCACATTCACCCTGCACATATTTCTGGGCTGTGTGCCGCAGGCACCCTTCACTGAGTTTCAGGCTGTGAGCCACGGTCGTCCTGTGCCGAGGTCTGGGTTGTGTGTCACGGTGCCCTGAGCCAAGGCCTTACCTGTGTGCCACAGTCACACTGCGACGAGATCCTGGATTTGTGCACAGTGAAAATCTGCCAACATCCGTGCTGTGTTCCAGGGGTGCCTTGCTTTAAGGTCCGGGATGTGTGTCGCGGTTGCCCTTCACTGAGGTTCAGGATGTGTGCCGCGGTCGCCCTGCATCAAAGTCTGGCCTGTGTGCCGCGGTTGCCCTGCGCCGAAGTCCGGGCTGTGTTTGGCGGTCGGCTACTGACGAGTTCCATGCTGTGTGCCGCGGTTGCCCTTCACTGATGTCCAGCCTGTGTGCCGTGGTCGCCCTGTGCTGAGGTCCAGGATGTGTTCCGCCGTCGGCTGGAGACAAGTTCTGTCCTTTTTGCCATGGTCGCCCTGCGCCGAGTTCCAGGCTCTGTCCCACTGTCGCTCTGCACAGATTTCTATGCTATGTGCTGCGGTTGCCCTTGACTGAGGTTCGGGCTGTGTGTCACGGTCGCCTTTGGTCGAGGTCCATGCTGTGTGCCAGGGTTGCCCTGTGTCGAGGTCTGGGATGTCTGCTGCGGTTGCTCTTCACTGAAGTTCGGGCTGTGTGCTGCGGTCACCCTTCACTTAGGTTCAGGCTGTGTGCAGCGATCGCCCAGCTGGATGTACTAGATGTGTTCCACGGTCCCCTTGTGCCTTGGTCCGACCTGTGTTCCGCGGTCACCCGTTGCAGAAATCCGGACTGTGTTCCGCAGTAGGCTAGCGATGAATTACTGGCTGTGTGCCGCGATTGCCCTTCACTGTGTTTCGGGCAGTGTGCCACGGTCACCCTTCACCAAGTTCTGGGCTATGTGTCGTGGTCACCCTGCACCGAGGTCCGGGCTGTGTGCCACGGTTCCCTGCTCTGAAGTCCATGCTGTGTGCCACGGTTGCCCTGCACCGAGGTCAGGCCTGTGTGCCTCGGTAGCCTTGAACCGAGTTCTGGGCTGTGTGCCACAGTAGACTTGTGCTGAGGTCCGCGCTCTGTGCTGCGGTCGCCCTTCACTGAAGATCGGGCTGTGTACCGCGGTCACACTGTGCCGAGGTTCGGGCTGTGTGACATATTAACCTGGCACTGAGTTCCGGGCTATGTGACACGGACACCATCTCCCCAGGTCCAGGCTGTGTGCCACGGTCGCCCTGTGCTGTGGTCCAGCCTGTGGTCCGCCCTCGGCTTGCGACCTGTTCCCGGCTCTGTGCTGCGGTTCATCTTTGCCAAGGTCCGGACTGTGTCTTGCGGTAGCCTGCTTCAGAAGTCTGGGCTGTGTGCCAAGGTCCCCCTGTGCTGAAGCCCGGGCTGTGTGCCTCGGTTGCCCTGAGCCGATGTCCAGCCTGTGTGCCACAGGGGCCCTGCACCGAGGTCCAGCATAAGTTATGCTATCCCCCTGTGCTGAGGTCCAGCCTGAGTGCCACGGTCACCCTGCTCCGAGGTCCGGACTGTGTTCTGCCGTAGGCTAGGGATCAGTTCCAGGCTGTATGATGCAGTTGTCCTTCACTGAGTTTCGGGCTTTGTGCCTTGGTCGCCCTTCACGGAGGTCCGGGCTGTGTGCCTTGCTCACCCTGCAACAAGGTCCAGTCTTTTTGCCGTAGTCACCCTGTGCTGAGGTCTGGGCTGTGTTCTACCGTTGGCTAGAGATGAGTTCCATGCTCTGTGCCACGGTCGCCCTGCACAGATTTCTGGGCTGGGTTTTGCGGTTTCCCATCACAGAGGTTCGGGCTGTGTGTCGCAGTAGCCCTGTCCCAATGTTCGAGCCGTGTGCCACGATCGCTCTGCGCAGAGGTCTGGCCTGTGTTCCGCAGTTGGCTGGTGACGATTTCTGAGCTGTGTGTCACAGTCAACCTTCACTGAATTTCGGGCTGTGTGCCGCCATCGCCCTGAGCTGAGTTCCGGGTTGTGTGCCACAGTCGCCCTGTACCGTGGTTTGGCCTGTTTGCCTCGGTCGCCCTGTGCCGAGGTCCGGGCTGTGTTCGGGGATGGATAGCGATATGTTCCGAGCACTGGGCCACCGTTGCCCTGCACAGATTTCTGGGCTGTGTGCCGCGGTCGTCCTTCACTGAAGTTCGGGCTGTGTGCCCCGGTCGCCCTGCGCTGAGTTCCTGGCTTTGTGCCACGCTGCCCTGAGCCAAGGTCCGACCTGTGTGCAGCCGTCCCACTGCTACGAGATCCTGGGTGTGTGCCGCATTGAACATCTGCCAACATCCATGCTGTGCTCCAAGGTCGCCTTGCCTTAAGGTCCAAGATGCGTGCCACGGTTGCCCTTCACCAAGGTTGAGGATGTATGCCGCGGTCACCCTGCATCGAAGTCTGGCCTGTGTACCGTAGTCACCCTGCGCCGAAGTCCGTGCTGTGTTCCACGGTCGGCTAGTGACGAGTTCCATGCTGTGTGCCGCAGTCGCCCTTCACTGATGTTCGGGCTGTGTGCTGTGGTCGCCGTGCCCCAATTTCCAGGCTGTGTCCCGTCGTCACCATCAGTCAAGTTCCGTGCTGTGTGCCACGGTTGCCCTGCATCGAGGTCCGGGATGTGTGCTGTGGTCGCCCTTCACTGAGGTTCGGGCTGTGTGCCGCGGTCACCCTTCACTGAGGTTCAGGCTGTGTGCAGCGGTCGCCCTGCTCGATGTCCTTGATGTGTGCTGCGGTCACCCTGTGCCTCAATCCGTCCTGTGTTCCGCAGTCAACCTGTGCTGAAATCTGTGCTGTGTTCTGCAGTCTGCTAGAAACGAGTTACTGGCTGTGTGCCGTGTTCGCCCTTCACTGTGTTTCGGTCAGGGTGCCAGAGTCGCCCTTTCCCAAGGTCCGGGCTATGTGCCCTGGTCTCCCTGCACCGAGGTCTGGCCTGTTTGCTGTGGCTGCCCAGCGCCGAGGTTCAGGCTGTGTTCCGTGGTCAGCTAGTGACGAGTTACGGACTCTGTGCCACGGACTCTCTGTACAGGTTTCTTGGCTGTATTCTGCGGTCGCCCTGCGCTGAGGTCTGGGCTGTGTTCCACGGTCGGCTGGCGACGAGCTTCGGGCTGTGTGTTGCAGTCGCCCTTCACTGAGGTTCGGGCTGTGTTCCGTGGTCGCCCTGCGCCGAGGTCCGGCCTGTGTGCTGCGGTTCCCCTGTGCAGAGGTCCGTGCTGTGTTCTGCGGTTGACTATCGATGAGTTCTGAGCTCTGTGCCATGGTTCACCTGCACAGATTTCCAGGCTGTGTGCCGCAGTCAGCCTTCAGTGAGGTTCGGGCTGTGTGCTGTGGGCAACCTGTGCCGAGCTCTTGGCTGTGTGCTGTGGTAGCTTTGCTCCGAGGTCTGGGCTGTGTTTCGCAGTCACCCTGCGCTGGTGACCGTGCTGTGTGCTGTGGTCACCATCTCCTGAGGTCCGTGATGTGTGCCAGTGTTACCCTGTGCCGAGGGCCATGCTGTGTGCCTTGGTCGCTCTTCACTGAGGTTCAAGCTGTGTGCCACGGTCAACCTGAGCCGAGGTCCGGGATTTTTGCCCTGATCGCCCTGAGCTGAAATCCGACCTGTGTTCCGCGGTTGCCCTGCCCAAAGTCCGGCCTGTGTGCAACGGTCACCCTGCGCCAAGATCCAGCCAATGTGCTGCTGTTGCTCTGAGCTGAGGACTGGCCTGTGTGCCACATTCATCCTGAGATGCGGTCCGGGCTGTGTTTTGCAGTCGGCTAGCGACGAGTTCCGGGCTGTGTGATGCGGTCGCCCTTCACTCAGTTTTGGGCTGTGTGCCTTAGTCGCCCTTTGCCGAGGTCAGGATTGGGTGCCGTGGTCACCCTGTGATGAGATCTGGCCTGTTTTCCGTGGTCGCCCTGCGCTTAGGTCCTGGCTGTGTTTCACAGTCGACTAGTGACGAGTTCCAGGTTCTGTGCAGCTGTCGCCCTGCACAGATTTCTGAGTTGCGTGCTGTGGTCGCCCTTCACTTAGGTTAGGGCAGTGTGCCATGATCACCCTGTGCCAAAGTCCGGGCTGTGTTCCACGGTGGGCTGGCGACGAGTTCCAGGCTGTGTGCCACAGTTGCCCTTCACTGACATTGAGGCTGTGTGCTGCAGTCGCCCTGCACTGAGGGCTGGGATATGTGCCGTGGTCGACCCGCACACAGGTCCAGCCTGTGTGCTGCGGTTGCCCAGTGCCGAGGCCGGGCTGTGTTCCGCGGTTGATTAGCGACGAGTTCCAAGGTCTGTGCCACGGTCGCCCTGCACAGATTTCTGGGCTGTGTTCCTCGGCTCCCTTCACTGAAGTTCAGGCTATGTGCTGCAGTCGCCCTGTGCCGATGTCCAGTCTGTGTGCCATGGTAGCCTTGGACCGAGTTCCAGGCTGTGTGCCATGGTAGCCTTGTGCCGAGGACCCGGCTGTGTGCTGCGGTCACCCTTCACTGAGGACCGGGTTATGTGCCGTGGTCGCACCGCACCGAAGTTCGGGCTGTGTGCTGTCATAGTCTTGCACCATGTTCCGGGCTGTGTGCTGCAGGTGCCCTGAGCCGATGTCCGGTCTGTGTGCCACAGGCGCCATCTCGCGAGGTCGGTGCTGTGTTCCAGGGATGCCCTGCACCGAGGTCCGTGCTGTGTGCCTCTGTCGTTCTTCACTGTGATTCGGGCTGTGTGTTGCGGTCACCCTGTGCCTAGTTCCAGTCTGCGTTCCGCCCTCGGCTTGCAATGAGTTCCGGCTCTGTGCCACATTCCCTCTGTGCCGAGGTCCAGGCAGTGTGCCACGGTCGCCTTGTTCTGTGGTCCGGGCTGTGTGCCGAGGTAGTCTTCTGCAGAGGTCCGGGCTGTGTGCTGCAGTCACCCTTTTCCAAGGTCCGGGCTGTATGCCGCATTCGTCAACTCCTCATGTCCGGGCTGTGTGCCGCGGTCACCCTGTGCCGAGGTCCGACCTGTGTTCTGCCCTCGGCTTGCGACCTGTTCTCGGCTCTGTGCCGCGGTTCCTCGTTGCCAAGGTCCGGGCTGTGTGTCGCGGTAGCCTTTTCCAGAGGTCCGGGCTGTGTACCGCCATCGACTGGAGACGAGTTCTGACCTGTTTGCCATGATCACCCTGTGCCGAGATCCAGGCTGTGATCCACGGTCAGCTAGCGACAAGTTCCGAGCTCTGTATCCCAGTCACCCTGCACAGAATTCCGGGCTGTGTGCCGCCATCTCCCTTCACTGATGTTCGGGCTGTGTGCCGCGGTCGCACTGTGCCGAGGTCTGGTCTGTGTGCCACGGTAGCCTTGAACCGAGTTCTGTGCTGTGTTCCACGGTAGCCTTGTGCCGACCTCCGGGCTATGTTCCGCAGTTGCCCTGCACCGATGTCTGGTCTGTGTGCCATGGTCCCCATCTTCTGAGGTCCGTGCTTTGTTCCAGGGTTGCCCTGCACCGAGGTCTGTGCTGTGTGCCTCAGTCGCTCTTCACTGTGGTTCAGGCTGTGTGCCACGGTCGCCCTCCGATGAGTCCAGGCTGGGTTCCACCCTCGGCTTGCGACGAGTTTGGGCTCTTTGCCTCCTTCTCTCTGTGCCAATGTCCGGGCTGTGTGCCACGGTTGCCCTGTTCCGAGGGCCAGGCTGTGTGCCATGGTAGCTTTCTGCAGAGGTCTGGGCTGTGTGCTGCGGTCGCTCTGTGCCGAGGTCTGGTCTGTGTGCCACGGTAGCCTTGAACCGAGTTCTGTGCTGTGTTCCACGGTAGCCTTGTGCCGACCTCCGGGCTATGTTCCGCAGTTGCCCTGCACCGATGTCTGGTCTGTGTGCCATGGTCCCCATCTTCTGAGGTCCGTGCTTTGTTCCAGGGTTGCCCTGCACCGAGGTCTGTGCTGTGTGCCTCAGTCGCTCTTCACTGTGGTTCAGGCTGTGTGCCACGGTCGCCCTCCGATGAGTCCAGGCTGGGTTCCACCCTCGGCTTGCGACGAGTTTGGGCTCTTTGCCTCCTTCTCTCTGTGCCAATGTCCGGGCTGTGTGCCACGGTTGCCCTGTTCCGAGGGCCAGGCTGTGTGCCATGGTAGCTTTCTGCAGAGGTCTGGGCTGTGTGCTGCGGTCGCTCTGTGCCGAGGTCTGGTCTGTGTGCCACGGTAGCCTTGAACCTAGTTCCGGGCTGTGTGCCGTGGTAGCCTTGCGTGGAGGTCCAGGTTGTGTGCCTCAGTTGCCCTGCACCGATGTCCGGTTGTGTGCCACGGTAGCCTTGATCCAAGTTCCGGGGTGTGTGCCGTGGTAGCCTTGCACCGAGGTCCAGGCTGTGTGCTGCATTTGCCCTGTGCCGATTTCTGGTCTGTGTTCCATGGAAGCCTTGAACCGAGTTCCGGGCTGGGTGCCGCAGTAGCCGTGCCGAGGTCCAGGCTGTGTGCTGCAGTAGCCCTGCGCCGATGTCTCTTTTGTGTTCCATGGTAGCCTTAATCCAAGTTCTTGGCAGTGTGCCGCAAAAGCCTTGTGGTGAGGTCAAGGCTGTGTGCCGCAGTTGCCCTGTGCTGATGTCCAGGCAGTGTGCCATGGTATCCTTGAAACAAGTTCCAGGCTGTGTGCCGTGGTAGCTTTGTGATGAGTACCGAGCTGTGTGCTGCGGTCGCCCTATATTGAGGACCAGGCTATGTGCCGTGGTCGCACTGCACCGGGGTTCGGGCTGTGTGCCATGTTAGCCTTGTGCTGAAGTTCGTGCTTTGTGCCATCATAGCATTGCACCGAGGTCTGGGCTGTGTGTCACAGTTGCCCTGAGCCGATGTCCGGTCTGTGTGTCACGGTCACCATCTCCCGAGGTCAGTGCTGTTTGCCAGGGTCGCCCTGCACTGAGGTCCATGCTGTGTGCCTTGGTTGCTCTTCACTGTGGTTCGGGCTGTGTGCTGCGGTCGCCCTGTGCCGAGTCCCGGCCTGTGTTTGGCCCTCGGCTTGTGACCTGTTCCCAGCTCTGTGCCGCGGTTCCTCTTTTGCAAGGTCCGGGCAGTGTGTCACGGTAGTCTTTACCAGAGGTCTGGGCTGTGTACCGCGGTCCCCCTGCGCTGAGGTTTGGGCTGTGTGCAGCGGTTGTCCTGAGCCGATGTCCAGCCTGTGTTCCACAGTCGCCCTGCGCCTAGGTCCAGCCACTGTACCACAGTCTCCCTGTGCTGAGGTCGGGCCTGTGTTCCGCTGTCGCCCTGTGCCGAAATCGGTCTGTGTTCCACAGTCGGCTAGAAACGAGTTACTGGATGTGTGCTGCAGTCGCCCTTCACTGTGTTTCCGGCAGTGTGCCACGGTCACCCTTCGCCAAGGTCTGGGCTGTGTGCTGTGGTTGCCTTGCGCCGAGGTCTGGGCTGTGTTTCGTGGTTGACTAGTGACAAGTTACGGGCTCTGTGCCACGGGCTGCCTGTACAGATTTCTGGGCTGTGTTCTGTGGTCGCCCTGCACCGAGGTCTGGGCTGTGTTCCACAGTTGCCTGCGCTGAGCTCCGGCCTGTGTGCTGTGGTTGCCCTGTGCCGAGGTCCGTGCTGTGTTCCTTGTTTGGCTAGCAAAGAGTTCNTTTGGAGAATTTTAAATATTACTTTACTAGAGTTGAGATGAGTGCAATTGTGCAGTAGTTTGAGCATTCTTTGGCATTGCCTTTCTTTGGGATTGTAATGAAAACTGACCTTTTTCAGTCCTATGGCCACTGCTGAGTTTTCCAAATTGCTGGCATATTGAGTGCAGCACTTTCACAGCATCATCTTCCAGGATTTGAAATAGCTCAACTGGGATTCCGTCACCTCCACTAGCTTTGTTCCTAGTGATGCTTCCTAAGGCCCACTTAACTTCACATTCCAGCATGTCTGGCTCTAGGTGAGTGATCACACCATCGTGATTATCTTGGTCTTGAAGATCTTTTTGGTAAAGTTCTTCTGTGTATTCTTGCCACTTCTTCTTAATATCTTCTGCTTCTGTTAGGTCCCTAACATTTCTGTCCTTTATTGAGCCCATCTTTGCATGAAATGTTCCCTTGGTATCTCTAATTTTCTTGAAGAAATTTTTAGTCTTTCTTGTTCTATTGTTCTCCTCTGTTTCTTTATGCTGATCACTGGGGAAGGCTTTCATAGTTCTCCTTGCTATTCTTTGGAACTCTGCATTCAAATGGATATATTTTTCCTTTTCTCCTTTGCTTTTTGCTTCCCTTCCTTTCACAGCTATTTGTAGCAGCTATTTGTAAGGCCTCCTCAGACAGCCATTTTGTTTTTTTTGCACTTCTTTTTCCTGGGGATGGTCTTGATTCCTGTCTCCTGTACAATGTCACTAACCTCCATCCATAGTTCATCAGGCACTCTGCCTAATAGATTTAGTCATTTAAATCTATTTCTCACTTCCATTGTATTGTCATAAGGGATTTGATTTAGGTCATACCTGAACGGTCTAGAGGTTTTCTTTACTTTCTTCAATTTCAGCCTGAATATGACAATAAAGAGTTCATGATCTGAGCCATAGTCAGCTCCTAGTCTTGTGTTTGCTGACTGTATAGTTATGTCAAAATTTTATTCTTTGCATGTATATTCAGTTATTTCTGTGTCATTCTCACCCTCTTCCCCTTCATTGAATTAACCCTTGCTAAAAATGTAAGAAATTATTTCTGTGCTCTCAACTCTATTGATATATGTTTATCTTGACTACTGTAGCTTCATGATAAAATATCCCAGCTTTTTTGAGATAATAGATGTATAACATTATGTGAGTTTGAGGTGTACAGTATGATAACATGATACATATATGTGTTGTAAAATAATTACCACAGTAATGTTAGTTAGCACATCTATCACCTAATGTAATTATTGTTGACTTTTGTTGTAAGAACATTTAATATTTACTCTCTTAACAGTTTTCAAGTATATAATACAGTATTGTTAATTATAGCCATCATGCTTTGTATTAGATCCCTCATAACTTATTTGTCTTATAAATGGACATTTATACCTTTTGACCAACATCTCCCTACCTTTCTCAACTTCCTGTCCCTGGCAACCACTATTCTACTCTGTTTCTATGAATCTGGCTTTTAATATTTAGTATAGTATTTGTCTCTCTGTCTGACTTATGTTGCATACCATAATGCACTCAAGGTTCACTCATGTGGCCATATGTTGAAGGACTTTCTTCCTTCTTATAAATAAATATTTTTTCTTTAGCAGATTCTTTACCAGCTGAACTGCCAAGGAAGCCACATAGTATTTGTCTTTCTCTGTCTGACTTATGTCACCTACCTTAATCCACTCAAGGTCCATGCATGTTGACACATGTGGCAGTATTTCCTTCCTTCTCATGAATGAATAATATTCTTTTTAGGTATATGTATATATGTCATATTTTCTTTATCCATTCATCTGTTATAAACACTTAAGTTGTTTCCATGTCTTGGCTGTTGTGAATAATGTTGTGATGAACAGAGGAGTGAAGATATCTCCTTGAGATTGTAATTCCATTCATTTCAGAAATATATCCCCAAATGGATTTTTGGGTCATATGGCAGTTCTAGTTTTATGAGCGCCCTCCATACTGTTTTCTATAATGGCTACATCAATTAACATTCTCACTTTCAGAGCTCCAGGTTTCCCTTTTCTCCATATCCTTAACATCATCATCTGTTATCCCTTGTCATTTTGATAATACCCATTCTAACATATGTGAAGTTTTCAAGTACTTATTGCCCATTTGTATGTCTTCAGGTCCTCTGCTCATTTTATATTGGATTGTATTTGTATGTATGTGTGCTGTTCTATAAGTTCACTATGCATTTTGAATATTAACCCCTTGTCAGCTATATGGTTTGTTAATATTTTCTCCCATTCTGTAGGTTGCTTATTCATTTTGTTGATTTGTATTGCTTTGCAGAAGTTTTTTTTTTTTTTGGATATAGACCCATCTGTTTGTTTTTGTTGCTTGTGGTTTTTATATCATATACAAAATAACTGTTGTCATATTCAAAAAGTTGTTCCCAAGACTAAAATCAAGGAATGTTTTCTCTGTGTTTTCTTCTAAGCATTTTACATCAGATCTTAAGTGTGTAATTCATTTCAGTTAATTTTTGTGAGCTGTGCATGACAAAAGTTCAATTTTATTCTTTTGCATGTGGATATTCAGTTTTCTCATCATTTAACATCATTTATTGAAAAGACTGCTCTGTTGAGTATTTTTGGCTCCTTTATTATCTGACCTTATAAACATGGATTTGTTTCTGGGCTTTTGTCTGGTTCCATTGGTCTATGTGTTTGTTTTTGTGCCATTACCACATTGTTTTCATTATGATAGTTTTGATGTATAGTTTGAATTCAGGAAATGTTGTATTCTCAGATTTATTCTTCGTTCTCAAGATTGCTTTGGCTATTTGAGGTCTGTACAGATAGTCATTTGGCTGTTTATTCTGTACAAATTTTAGGATTATCCTCTATTTCTGTGGAAAAAAAAAAAAAACACTGATAGGGATTTCATTGAATCTATGGATGGCTTTGAGTTATATGCACATTTTAACAATATTAATTCTTCTGATCTATGAACAAGGAATATCATCATTCCATTTGTGTCTTCAGTTTCTTTTATCAGTGTATTATAGTTTTCAGTGTGTATGTCATTCATCTCCTTGGTTAAATTTATTCNGCTTTGAGTTATATGCACATTTTAATAATATTAATTCTTCTGATCTATGAACAAGGAATATCATCATTCCATTTGTGTCTTCAGTTTCTTTTATCAGTGTATTATAGTTTTCAGTGTGTATGTCATTCATCTCCTTGGTTAAATTTATTCCTAAGTATTTTTTGTTTTTAAAACTATTGTAAATAAGATCATTTTCTTTACTACTCTTTCAGGTATTTTGTTGTTAGTGTTACAAATTCAACATTTTTTGTATGTTGATTTGGTATCCTGCAACTTCACTAAATTTGTGTATTAGTTCTAACAATAGATGAAATCTTTAGGATTTTCTATATATAGGATTATGTCATTAGCAAACAGATATAATTTTACTTTTTTTCCCCCTCAATTTTCTTGCTAATTACCAATTATTTTGCTCTGGCTAACATTTCTGTTACTATGCTGAATAGTGTGATGAGAGAGGACATGTTGTCTTGTTTCTGGTCTCATAGGAAAAGCCTTTAGCTTTTCACATTGAATATGATATATATAGGTTTGTCATATATGGCCTTTATTATGTTCAGGTATGTTATATCCAATTTGTTGAGAGTTTTAATCATGGAATTATTTGTTTTCTTCATCTACTGAGAACATCTTATGAATTTTATCCTTCACTTTATAATGTGTATGCTTGTTTATTTGCATGTATTGAATCCCACTTGTTCATGGTGTGTGATCCTTTTTATATAATATTGAATTTGATTTGTTTGTATTCTGCTGAGAACTTTTCCATCTATATTCATTGTGAGTGGTGACTATAGTTTTCTTCTCTTGTAGTGTCCTTACCTGGTTTTTAGTATCAGAGTAATTATGGCCTTGCAAAATGGGTTTGGAATTGTTCCCTCCTTTTCAATTTCTGGAAGAGTTTGAGAAGGACTAGCATTAATTCTGTTTTAAATGTCTGGTAGAATTTTCAAGTGAAGCCACCTAGTCCAGGTTTTTCTTTGTTGGATATTTTTGATTAGTGATTCTCTCTCCTTAGTCATTATTGATATGTTCAGATTTTCTATTTCTTCCTGATCCACTCTTAGTAAGTCCTATATTTCTAGACATTTATTGGTTTTCTTCTAGGTTATCTACCTAGTTATCCACCTATAATCCAAACTGGTTATACACCAGGTTTGTGTATAATTGTTTGTAGTAACTCTTTTAGTCCGATTCCTGTGGTATTGATTGTTATGTCTCCTCTTCCATTTATAATTTTATTTGATTCTGTTTTCTTTTTTCTTGATTAAGTCTAGCTGAAGTTTTAGCTAGAAGATTGTAATAATAATTTTATCAAAAAATCAGCTCAGTTTCATTGATTTTTTTAATGTTGGTTTTCTACTCTTTATTTCATTTGTTTCTGCTTACTACTTCTAAGGACATATGGAAGGAACTAACATAAAGTAGGTAGAAATCTAAGTAGTTTTTAAAAATGTTAAGCAATTAATAACCCTAAGAAAAAAAAGGAATTGCATGAGAAGAAATGCATAATAGTACACTAGTTGGTTAGCAATAAACAATATTTATGCAATGGTGATGATATAAGTCATAAATATTAATTTCAGCAAAGGTAAATTAACTGTATCATAGAAAGGAGAAAGGTAAATGAGAGTGGTAGTAAAAAAAGTTAATATATCTATTATAATAGGAAATGGATTATTTCCTATTTGTGCAAAGCAAGTTATAACAGTTTGACTGTATTGATTGGCAGTATGAAGAGAAACATCAAAAGAAACAGCTGAAGATTTGAAAAGGAGCTTCTCTTGGAATAAGGACTGGGGTGGAAGCTGCTTTTCATTGTGAGCCTTATAGAATAATTTTACTTCATAACATAAAATATATATATTTAAAAAACCCATCTTAAGTAATGTAGATTCATTTCTACCTCTTACAGTTTGATTCTTAGTGGAATCATTGTCATCATTATCATTATCATCATTTTCCATCATCATCAGTAACATCTGTATAACTTACAGGCATAAAATGTTCCCACATTTATCATTTCCATTTCCATCCATCTTCATTAGTCTGTGAGTAGAACATATTTCTATATCTCCCAGTTTTACTATAAAGAAATTTAGACAATGAGACTTGCTGAAAGTGAAAAATTAGTAAGTGGTAAACCAGTAACTAACAAGTGATAATCCTTAAATTCAGAATGTTTCAGAATGACTTCTTTACATCATAACTATGTCTCTCTACAGTCCTTTACTGGTAATATAGAGATTAATATTTGCATTTTAACTTACCTTGGAAATATATAAGAACTTTTAACCTCAAAATTTTATCCATTTCTTCTCTGGTGCCTCAGTTTGGTAAAGAGTCTGCCTGGAATGAGGGAGACCCAGGTTCAATCCCTGGGTCGGAAAGATCCCCTGGAGAAATGGCAACCCACTCCAGCATTCTTGCCTGGAGAATTCCATGGACAGAGGACTGCGCTACAGTCCATGGGATCACAAAGAGTCGGACACGACCAGGTGACTAACACTTTCTTTCTTTCAATAGGTAAGAAAAGAATTGGAGAAAAAGCATTAAAAATTTTTTTTTCTCGTTTTTCTTTTATTCTCTCAAAAAACTCTTGGCACAAAAACACACTGGCAATGGCTGTCACAGGTTTTCTAAAAAATCACTTTGGAGACCTTCATTATTTCTATTAATACAACTACTATTAATAACAACAATAATCATGTTGTGCCCTTCTCCACAGCCTCTTGTCTAGGGATCTCAGAATGCTTTTCAAACATTAATTAAAAATCCTCTCATCATCCCTGTGAGTTCCTAGGGCAAGGAGAGAGGAGGAAATGGTATCTGCTCTGATGTTAATTAAACTCTCCCTTGGCTTGCAAACTAGGTAAATAGCTTTTCTTCCCCCCACTTCCCTCCACCCCCGCCCCCATTAACAAACAAGCCCGCTCTCTGCGATGGTGATCACAGATGTTCACAAGTGAGGGGAGAGATGACTTCCACTGGGTGTTGAGGAGATGGACTGACATACTTGCCAGACTTGGCTGCCAAGGCTTTACTTTCTAACTGTGGTTTCCCAAACCTGGGCCATCAGCAGCATCGTCTTAGGGGCTTTGCAAATATACCTGTGTATGGGCCACTAATACCCACTTTATAGAGGTCTGATTTCATAGTTAAGGAACAGGGTTCAGGAATCTGTGTTTTCAAAAATTTCCCTCTACATTTTGAGAATTATCATGTTTAAGTGGCATTTTTACTACTGGTTTCTTTCAAATAGTAAAGATGTCTTTTCTTGCCCTTTGCTTTCTTCCTGTTTAATAATTTGAGAATATGCATGTATAGACCAGAGAGTCTCAAATTGTGGTCCTTGGATCTTTTTCTAATCTGAAGTACCTGGGAAACTTGTTACAATACAGATGTGTTGAAATACATTGTTCTTGCACAAGTTTATATTTTTCTCTGGGAGATAAAACTCATTCCTACCTCTAAGAAGTGAATAATGCCATCTCAGAAGCTGTGAAGAGAGTAATAAATCTCTGGGCTTATGGGCCCTCAACGCTGTGAATATAAAGCATGTGTGGATACTCTGTGTTAGCCTCTATGTACATTACTCCAGGATTCATAGGAGTTTAGTTCTGTAAGCATATAGGGGACAATTCATTCTTATCTGGCTTATACAGAGTTGGGGAAACTGAGTCTCAGTTCCCTGAGGAGTGCCATCTCCTGCAGATCATCAGGCAGGCCACTGGCAGTGGAGGCAGACCTGGAAACACCTTTCCCATCTCACCATCCCGAGCTCCTTCTGCATCACAGAATGACACAGACCACCCATGTATAAGCTTGTTTCTTGTTTGTGATTTGGAGTCCCTTGTTTTTAACAGTGTTGGCTAACAACAGAAGCCTGATGTTGGAAAATGTTATTCTCCAAATCTCTGAAGGGGAAGAAAAGGAAATAAGCTGAGATAAGATATTTGCCATGTTGGTAAACTGCCTTCTTTCCCTATTTTTGGTCTCTTTGTTCTTATCCTCTGATTTCTATGGTTGACTCTGCTGCTGGCATGACAGGGACCAGCTGACAAACAAGGAGGCTGAAGTGTTTATTCAGAGAACTAGAGACATTTAAGTGTGACATGAAAGACTGCTCGTTAAAAATCATAGCACTTCGTCTACATTTTATGTCCAACAATGTATAAACCTTTCACAGACCCTTTCTTAATTATAAATTGGAAGACTTTTCCTTCCAGAATATTCCCTGAGACAATTTAATAAGCCTTAATATTATGGGTAGAAATGCAGGGTCAGTTGTTCATTTCTTATGATCCAGCATATCATTAGTGAGGATGGAACTAGAGATCCCAGGGTGTCCTGTAACCCCACAGACAATGGACCACTTGTGTTAGCAGCCTGTGGTCATTCTTCTTTGGATGATGGTATCAGGGGGCCTTGGTCGTAGATGGTATGGTATGTGGAAAGGGAATGCCTCTTTGTTTCCTCTAGAGGGTGAAGGGAAAGGTGCTAATTAATTGAGGAACCATAAAAGGGAGTAACTGCCATTTCTCATAACATATCGTCCTTGCGAGAGTATTGTGGGCAAGTCTACCAATCGCATTTTACACATAAGAAAACCGAGATTCAAAGAATTAAGTATCTTGCAGAGCTATGAGTGGAATTGATTCTTACACACCTTTATCCTTTTTATGCTTTCTTAATACCTAGAAAAATGTTTGCTCACAAAACAAAGGTGAGTATCTCTTAAAGTCCACACTCTCCCCATGCACCATACCTCATTGCCTGCCCACACAGAATGTTCTTACGTGGTTTGTTGAAGTAAATAGAACTCTTTTTAAAATCCAGTTGTGTTAGCACTAGTAGCAGTGAATCGTTCAGAAAGAATGTAATCATGAGTATTTTTCATCTATCCTAGAATTTAAAAAAAAAAAAAAAANTTGGAGAAAAAGCATTAAAAATTTTTTTTTCTCGTTTTTCTTTTATTCTCTCAAAAAACTCTTGGCACAAAAACACACTGGCAATGGCTGTCACAGGTTTTCTAAAAAATCACTTTGGAGACCTTCATTATTTCTATTAATACAACTACTATTAATAACAACAATAATCATGTTGTGCCCTTCTCCACAGCCTCTTGTCTAGGGATCTCAGAATGCTTTTCAAACATTAATTAAAAATCCTCTCATCATCCCTGTGAGTTCCTAGGGCAAGGAGAGAGGAGGAAATGGTATCTGCTCTGATGTTAATTAAACTCTCCCTTGGCTTGCAAACTAGGTAAATAGCTTTTCTTCCCCCCACTTCCCTCCACCCCCGCCCCCATTAACAAACAAGCCCGCTCTCTGCGATGGTGATCACAGATGTTCACAAGTGAGGGGAGAGATGACTTCCACTGGGTGTTGAGGAGATGGACTGACATACTTGCCAGACTTGGCTGCCAAGGCTTTACTTTCTAACTGTGGTTTCCCAAACCTGGGCCATCAGCAGCATCGTCTTAGGGGCTTTGCAAATATACCTGTGTATGGGCCACTAATACCCACTTTATAGAGGTCTGNTGAGGAGATGGACTGACATACTTGCCAGACTTGGCTGCCAAGGCTTTACTTTCTAACTGTGGTTTCCCAAACCTGGGCCATCAGCAGCATCGTCTTAGGGGCTTTGCAAATATACCTGTGTATGGGCCACTAATACCCACTTTATAGAGGTCTGATTTCATAGTTAAGGAACAGGGTTCAGGAATCTGTGTTTTCAAAAATTTCCCTCTACATTTTGAGAATTATCATGTTTAAGTGGCATTTTTACTACTGGTTTCTTTCAAATAGTAAAGATGTCTTTTCTTGCCCTTTGCTTTCTTCCTGTTTAATAATTTGAGAATATGCATGTATAGACCAGAGAGTCTCAAATTGTGGTCCTTGGATCTTTTTCTAATCTGAAGTACCTGGGAAACTTGTTACAATACAGATGTGTTGAAATACATTGTTCTTGCACAAGTTTATATTTTTCTCTGGGAGATAAAACTCATTCCTACCTCTAAGAAGTGAATAATGCCATCTCAGAAGCTGTGAAGAGAGTAATAAATCTCTGGGCTTATGGGCCCTCAACGCTGTGAATATAAAGCATGTGTGGATACTCTGTGTTAGCCTCTATGTACATTACTCCAGGATTCATAGGAGTTTAGTTCTGTAAGCATATAGGGGACAATTCATTCTTATCTGGCTTATACAGAGTTGGGGAAACTGAGTCTCAGTTCCCTGAGGAGTGCCATCTCCTGCAGATCATCAGGCAGGCCACTGGCAGTGGAGGCAGACCTGGAAACACCTTTCCCATCTCACCATCCCGAGCTCCTTCTGCATCACAGAATGACACAGACCACCCATGTGTAAGCTTGTTTCTTGTTTGTGATTTGGAGTCCCTTGTTTTTAACAGTGTTGGCTAACAACAGAAGCCTGATGTTGGAAAATGTTATTCTCCAAATCTCTGAAGGGGAAGAAAAGGAAATAAGCTGAGATAAGATATTTGCCATGTTGGTAAACTGCCTTCTTTCCCTATTTTTGGTCTCTTTGTTCTTATCCTCTGATTTCTATGGTTGACTCTGCTGCTGGCATGACAGGGACCAGCTGACAAACAAGGAGGCTGAAGTGTTTATTCAGAGAACTAGAGACATTTAAGTGTGACATGAAAGACTGCTCGTTAAAAATCATAGCACTTCGTCTACATTTTATGTCCAACAATGTATAAACCTTTCACAGACCCTTTCTTAATTATAAATTGGAAGACTTTTCCTTCCAGAATATTCCCTGAGACAATTTAATAAGCCTTAATATTATGGGTAGAAATGCAGGGTCAGTTGTTCATTTCTTATGATCCAGCATATCATTAGTGAGGATGGAACTAGAGATCCCAGGGTGTCCTGTAACCCCACAGACAATGGACCACTTGTGTTAGCAGCCTGTGGTCATTCTTCTTTGGATGATGGTATCAGGGGGCCTTGGTCGTAGATGGTATGGTATGTGGAAAGGGAATGCCTCTTTGTTTCCTCTAGAGGGTGAAGGGAAAGGTGCTAATTAATTGAGGAACCATAAAAGGGAGTAACTGCCATTTCTCATAACATATCGTCCTTGCGAGAGTATTGTGGGCAAGTCTACCAATCGCATTTTACACATAAGAAAACCGAGATTCAAAGAATTAAGTATCTTGCAGAGCTATGAGTGGAATTGATTCTTACACACCTTTATCCTTTTTATGCTTTCTTAATACCTAGAAAAATGTTTGCTCACAAAACAAAGGTGAGTATCTCTTAAAGTCCACACTCTCCCCATGCACCATACCTCATTGCCTGCCCACACAGAATGTTCTTACGTGGTTTGTTGAAGTAAATAGAACTCTTTTTAAAATCCAGTTGTGTTAGCACTAGTAGCAGTGAATCGTTCAGAAAGAATGTAATCATGAGTATTTTTCATCTATCCTAGAATTTAAAAAAAAAAAAAAAAAAGGCAAAGCATCTGTGTGCTCTGGCAGAGCCCTGTGGCTTGCTGTCCTGAGCTCAGGTCTACAACTGGGATGTTCATGCATTTCTAGTCTCTGCCAGACCACTGCTTCTGGTGAACAGAGGGTGAGTCATGGAATCCTTCTGTGCCTTCCTTCCACCTCCAGCAAAGCCAGGGAATTAGAGCTTGTCACCGATTCTATGTCAAAAGGGTGTGGTGATGGTAACCTTGTAATTATGGGGTTCTGGGAAAATATTTAAAAAACCCCCTAAATAGCAGTAATATATCACCACTCATCCCAGGTTGGAGATTGGCTTATGAGTTGGAGAATTTGCCACCCAGCAAATGGTTACCACTTGGAGGTTTTTAAGTCTGGAATGTTAGCACTGGAAGGAATTCCTAGAGATTACCTAGTGTGAACCCCACAGTTGCAGCTGGAGAAACAGAAACCTGGAGTGGTGCAGGGATTTTATCAAGTCACACAGTGAGCAGGAGGCAGAACCCAGGTCTCCCACCTCCCGCCATGGGCCCTCTTTTTCCTCCTCTGTCTTCGACCATCCTGCTGCTTTTGGGGGAGGCTCTGACTCCTGTCTGGAGAGGGGGTCTGCAGATGACGGGAGGCTCAGGATGCAACAGGCTCAGGATGCTGGAGGCTGCCTTTCAGGTCAGACACACACCATTCACTTTGAGCTGAAAACCCTCATTCAAATACAATCAGGTGAGCCAGGCAAACCAGATGGGTAATTGACTGGAGTGTGTAGGGAGATGGTGGAGAGTGTGGTTCACTGAGTACCCAAGGAGGTTTGGCACATTATCAATCCAGCCATCCAGAATATGAATGACCAAACACCAGTGGTCTGATCCTGTCAGATTAGTTTTACTTAATATAGCTATGCCTGAGCTAAGCTGTACCCTGTACTTTTTACACATCAACTTGCAGAGATAAAATTTGGTTGAAGGAGTTGGAAAGAGATGTTAGAGAAACTGTGCAAGTAGTTTTATCATTACTTTTATGAAAAAACCATTAAACCCTATTTTCTTCCTTCCTTCTTTCCTCTGTCCATCTCTCCCTCAGGACTTCCTACTTTCTGCACAGATTTTATTTAGTGTCCATTATGCTCTAGATGGGCTTCCCAGGTGGTACTAGTGGTAAAGAACCCACCTGACAGTTCAGGAGACATAAGAGATGTAGGTTCAATCCCTGGGTCAGGAAGATTTCCTAGATGAAGGCATAGAAACTCACTCCAGTATTCTTGCCTGGAGAAGAATGGACAGAGGAATATGGTGGGCTATGGTCCATAAACTTGTAAAGAGTCAGACATGACTGAAGTGACTTAGCATCCATGCATGCATGCTCTAGATATTCTAGGCTCTAAATATAGTGATGAAAAATATATACAAAGTCTCTGGGCCAGAGAGAGCTGAGAGATGAAAGAAAGCAAGTGAACTACAAGAAAATGAGCAAGACAGAAATTTCTGTCTTGAGAGTGATCAGTGCTTTGAAGAAATGAAAGCAGGGTGATACAGTGCAGACCAATGGGGCCTCTGTGAAGATGGAACTTGGGCTTCAGTGAGAAGGAGCCAAGCGTACAGATCTAGGAGCAGAGTCTCCCCTGCAGAGGTTAATAGCAAATACAGAACTTTGAGGTAGAGAAGCTTTGTGAGTTTGAGGAAGAAAAGCAGAGATCTTTGGGCTGGGATATAATGAGCTAGGGAGAGAGCGGTAGGTCCTAAGGCTGGAAAGGTGGAACTGGGTCATGTCATATTGGTGTTTTGTAGGTGGTGATAAGGACTTTAGATTTTGTTCTAGGTGCAAAGGGAAATAAGTGATGGGGCTTTCAGAGTGTGTGTGTGTTGGGAGTGTACTGTGTTACATGAGAGGATTTGTATTTTTCAAAGATAGTTTAGAGTTGTGTGTGTGTGAAAGCAAAGCTTCTATAGTCATGAAAATGATCTCTCTTGAAGGAGACCAAAACAATCATGCAGGTGATGATGATTGAAAATTCTGGTGCAGGAGAGATTAAAAAAAGTGGGTGGATTTAAAATCTATTTTGGAGATGAATCTTACATAATATTTTAAAAGATTGGATGTGAGTGAGGAGGGGTGAGGGGAAGAGAGGACTCAAAATGATGCCAAATTTTGTATCTGAGCACCAGGTGCTTGGTTAAGATATTGGTGGTGGGAGAGTGCCAAAGCTGCCAGTGTTGGAGACAAAATCAAGGAAATTAAGATTCTGTTTGGCCATTTTAGGTTTAATAAGATGATTAGATATTCAAGTGGAAATGTCATTCATAGGATTATAGTTAATTAGTTTAGAGTTCAGAGCTCAATGGAGAGGTGTGATGGAGATACAAATTTGAGTGGTATTTAAAATTATGGAAGATGTAAAAACTGGCCAAAGGAAACACTGGTGCTGGAGAAACCCTGGCACACTCTAGCTTCTCAAGTTTGGACTTAAGGGAGGGGACAGAAAGAGACAAGAGGAAGTGATTAGTGTGTATAAGGGAGAAATACAGAAAAGTGTGGAATCACAAAAATTAAGGGTGCATTTTAAAGAGGACTGAATGGCCACTGATGTCTAATCTTGCCAAGAATTTGAGTAAGATGAACAAATATAGAAATACCAAATAAATTTGGAAACATGGTGGCCTTTGATGATTCCCAATAACCTTGACAAGAAGAATCAATTGTGTGGAAAAGGTAACAAGTCCAGAAGAGATGGCATGGCCTATAAGTAAGCCACTCAATACTTTTTGTCATGCAAATGAGCAGAAAGATACTCTAGAAAGTCGATCATGGGCTAGACGGGGGTTGTACAGGGTCCGTAGGAGTAGATGTCATTGGGATGTAATTAAGAAGGTGCATAAGTTGATGGGAATGATTTTGTGTACAGGAAGAAGTTTATTACCAGGAAATGAATACATACCTTGAGAAGTAGACAAAGGCTGGGCCCTGGAGTATAAGTGGTAGGAAAGACACATTTCATCCATTATAATGGAGGGATAGCTAGAGACATGGGAGGAGTTGCAGGGAGGTGATGGACTTGGTGAGGTAAGAGGAAGTAGTTCTCTTTAGCTGCTTCATTTTCTCAGTCAAATACGTGGCAACATCATTAGCTTAGAGTATACGTGTCTTAGACAAATAGTAATACTGGAGGTTTAAGGAGAGAGAAGATATTACAACTCCATTTTGGTAAGTAGTTGAGTAAATATATCCTGAAAGTATGTTTGGGTTGTTTAGAGACCTTTTTGATTCTCTGGTTATGATTTTCAAATTTAGACCTGACAGTACGGTTCTGTGTTTTTCCCTGATTCCATTCAGCTTTATGGAGAGAAGCATAGATTAGGGAGATAGCTGGGTATAACCAAGATTGGGATTTACCCAGATGAAATACTAGAGGGGAACTGGACAAGAGCTGAGTAAGTAGCACGTGAGTAATTATAATGATAAATCACAGGCTCTAAATGGGGTACCAATATAAGAAGTGAAAATGAAGTCGCTCAGTCATGTCCAACTGTTTGGGATGCCATGGATGTAGTCTACTAGGCTTCTCTGTCCATGGGGACCTTCCTGACCCAGAGATTGAACCCAGGTCTCCTGCATTGCAGGCAGACACTTTACCCTCTGAGCTACCAGGGAAGCCCATTAGTGAGGCTAGAGAATAGTAAAATGAGAATATGCTGCTGCTGCTGCTAAGTCGACTCAGTCGTGTCCGACTCTGTGCAACCCCATAGANTACCAATTATGACAACTTTCCTTTTTTTTTTTTTTTTTGGTGTTCAAGATCATGGGTAATTTGTTTTGGTGTTGCTTTCTTGAGCTGTTATTTAACTTTTTGAGGTCAAATGTATTTTCCTCTTACTTGCCTTCAGGTTCACACCTAGAAGTCTTTACAGTTTTATTTTAAATAGGCAAGAGATCTGTCCCATATTTCTTACCTTCGTTTGTTTGATTTCACTTTCAAGCTCACAAGTGCCACACTTCAACAGGTTCTTATTGTTATATATTCCTCCTATGTCGCTAAAGTTATTACCTTTTATTTGAAAGCCTACCTTTCTATACTCTATGTCTGTTTTCCTGAGGCTTCTTGCTTGCTGCTACAAGGTAGGCTCTGTCAATAGGGGGCACTAGAAGGCCTGGACGAGGAGGAAGGCACTTGCTCTTTCCTGTCTGCTTCCCCTTCCTAGGAGCATTTCCCCAGCAGTGTCTCTTCTTCCTGACAGTAGCAGTTCCTTTCTGTAGATGCAGCTGAATCCACTTGCAATTGTTTTTTCAACATCAGCTAAATAGGTACACCCTCTCCAGTGTCTGCCAGCTCCATGAGACCCTTCTTTTAGGCTTCTAAGTTTCAATACTGTCAATTTCCTTTTGCTTCTCACAGGCCCTGGAGATGAGGTACTTCTTTCAACTACCACGTTTTTGATATGTTGGGATTTTCTTTTCTTTTTTTTCAGTTATCTAGTTATAACTTTATTCCTTGTCAAAATTCCTTTTATTAAGTTCTCTTTGCTAAAATTAACTAGTGTGATTTCTAGTTCCTGATCTGGCCCTGACTGCTATTATACTTCGGTTTTCTATTTCTTAATATGTATGTAATAAAAAGCACCCTTTAAGTCTTGAGTCCTTACTCTCAACTTCATCATTAAGTTTAATGTGAGATGCAGTACATTTATATTTACATATCTTCTCTTGTGTACAGAACACCAATGTTCTGTTTCTTATTCATTTTTCAACTATGTGTTTAGTATCTAAAATGAGAAATGCTGGAAGTTTTTTCATTGAGTGGCTTGAGAAAAAAATATTCAGAGAATCTGTTTTCAGATTTCAAGCAGTATGTAAGGGAAGACAGGGCAATAACTAAGTGTGATACAGGTAAGAAATGATCATAGCTGTAAGGGAGGCATATTCTACCTTTATTTAGGAGCTCTAAATATGGAAATATTTCCTTAGCTGGAAGGTGAGGGAGGCCTTTTAGTGGCCCGTGGTTGGGAAGGGCAGGGGAAAACCAAAGTATGGGAAAATTAAGCTGACAAGGAAGTATCTGGATGACTTGAGAATTGACCACAGTTAATGATGCACAAAGTTAAACAGTTGGATCATTAATATGAAGCTGGCTCCCAGAGGGTCTTTGGTGTCAGACAAAAGAACCTGGACTTTCATACAAAAGCTTTACAAGGGTTCAAAAGGTTTTGATGAAAAAAGAAAAATTAGAGTCACTTTAAGGAAAGGCAGTCTGATGGTATTGGAGAAATCTGACTGGAAAAGGCAGATGCTGATATCTAACAGTCATTTGAATGATACTGCCAAGGGCTGGATGAGAGGTACAGAAAGCATCCCCTAGCTGGTAGAAAAGGAGAGGTTACCCACATACCGCATCAATGTACTGAATTTACAGAATTCATCAATTGGAGGAATTTGAGCAGCTGGGGGAAGGGAGAAACCAAACTTCTGTGTAATTTTTGAGCTGTGCTAGCTGTAAGGATAAAAGTTCTATTGACAAAAATATAAACATGGAATAGGAACAGGAGAGTCAGCAGGAAGCTGGACTTCATGAATGAAAGTGTCCATAGGACATTCAGGAATAATCCTCTTACTTCTTTTTTGGAATTTAAGACTCTAGACTGGGAGGGAAGGTAGGGTCTGAGGTACAGATTTGGCTATCTCTGAAATACAAGTTGTAGGTGAGTCACATAACTTGATGAGATTGACAAAGGTGGAATTATAGACAGGGACAGATCCAGGTATAGTGATATTTAGAGCAGGGATTGACACATTGCAGCCTGTGGGTCTAGTCTAGTCTACCACCTTTTTGTGTAAAGAAAGTTTTATTGGAACGCAGCTATGCTCTTGAATTTACATAGTCAGTGCTTCATTTGCCCTACAAGGACAGTGTACTAACAGACCCTGTATGGCCCTCAGTGCCTAAGATATTTCCAATCTACCTTTTGTAGAAAACATTGACTAATCTCTGATTTAGGCAACCTGGAAATAATTAGAATCCAGAGAAGCACTGGTCAAGTATTAGAAGTTAAAAAAAAAAGATACATCACAAAAGGCAAAGAAAATTTCAGAAGGCAAACTGCAGGAATTAACAACATCAAATCTAGCAACAGCATTTCCCAAAAGATACACAGAGAAAATGAGTTACAGGTATATGAAGAGATATTGATCTCCTTAGCCCGTTCCAGGCTGTGGTCTTGGGCTTACCAGTCTTCAGGACTTAAAGTGGAGTTGGTAAGTTTAGCAAATAATAATAAATGACACCCAGTTAAATTTGAATTTCATATAAAAAACAAATACATATTTTTAGTACAATAAGTTCCATGCAGTGTGTGCATTACATGGGTATCCTATATTTTTTTCTGGCAAACTTAGCTTGAGCAACCTCATCCAGGACTTAAAGGGAACTGATTGAATGAGGAGGTCTGATCATCATCCCAGCAGTGAAAACAGGTAGCAAGGATGGTGGGCAAAACTGAGCATTTGCCATTCTGCTAGGATACTCTGATCATGGCTCAGAAAAGGCATTATAATTGAGCAGCTGCCATGTCTGAGTTTATGAACGGGTTCATGTTTCATGAGCCTTAAGAGGGGTGGGGTCTTCTGACTAACGTAGCTATCAGGGTCAACTCTGAACCCCAATTTCACACCGAAGACTTTTATCCTTTGTAAACAGCAGTTGCTGTTCACTGTTAGTAATGTCAAATTGAGGTACATGATGATAGCTCCAAGAGTATGTGTGCAGTCCACAAAAAAGGGGCTTTCCAGGTGGTGCTAGAGGTAAAGAACCTGCTTGCCAATGCAGGAGATGTCAGAGACTCATGTGCGATCCCTGGATTGGGAAGATCCCCTGGAGGAGGGCATGGCAACCCACTCCAGTATTCTTGCCAGATGAATCCCGTGAACAGAGGAGCCTGGCAGGCTGTGATCCATAGGGTCACAAAGAATTGGACACAACTGAGGTGACTTAGCATGCATGCACTCACTACAAATAAGAGCTTCACCATTATTGTCAATTATTTGTGAAGAATTATTTGATTGGATACAAAATACTTCATGAACTATTTCAATATTATTTACACAAATGAATGAAAAGATATTCATTTTAAAAAACTGATTTTTAATTTAAAAATTGAAATTTTCAATTGAAAAGCTAAGTTTCAATTGCACATTTTTGGATGGTGGTAAAATTTAGTTTCAAAAAATTTATTCTTGTGTGTGAACAAAGTTTCTCTTAGATGAGGATTCACAAATATTTGAATGGTTCATTATTAAAGTCTGATAAAAAGTTGCAAGTAGTCATTTCAACCAAAAATCATGATAGGAAAGGTGAAATAAAAAGGGTGAAATACGGAAATCAAACTCAAGATTCTTAATTAAACATTTTGAAAAGATGGAAAGTTTCCTACATCAACTTTGAATACTGTTGCAGGTTTGTTTCTCAGAAACAGTTGCTGGTTGCTGAAATGGAGTTTGGGGAGAATGTATTTATTAGGGATCCATCCCTGTGGAAAGAAGTGGGTAGGGTAGGATTGGGTAGAGGAGATTGTATTATGATGAGTTCAAAGTCTGGGCCAAGTCCCCCTTCCCCATAGGCAGCTCTGGAGTGCTCAAGGCTCCTCAGAGTTGTTCCCTGTTGGGCCAGTATGGTTGGGTCCTTATACTCTTCCCTTGATTGGTCATTAGATATGGGCTTCCCCACAAAACAGGTGTGTTCTTGGGGAAGGTGAGACAATCCCTGTAGGAACTGGCTGCTGGGGTTATTGAAATGTTTTCCCTAGGAGGGATTGGACTGTGTATCCCCTGCCCCCACAAATACTACACTGAAACTGTTTTTTTTCCCCCAAATTAGTTGATGTAAGAAAATATAATTTTTTCACTATATCCGTACAGAGGCTTCTAAATCCCCTGCAGTTTTTTCAGTGTGCTGTACAAACATGATCACTTCCTAGGTGTGCCAGCAATATATACATAGCACTGTGTGCTGCAGCAGTTGAGAAGAAAGACCTTGAGTCATCTTAGTTTTTATCCTTTCAGTGTCTTGCTAGAAGTAGATATGACTTGGAGTGCATACATTTGATCTCAAAGAAATATGAATATCAAAGGACCCTTGCTGTTTGTTTTGGCAATATTCTGATACTTAAAAGCCACTAGTGACACATATATTCATAACTTCCTCTTAACTTGGTGGTTCTTGGCAGTATCAAAAAGTATTAAAAATAGTTGAGTTTCAAATGAAAGCAACTAGTTTCTAGCATCACTCTTACTTGGCTGCAACTTTTACTGGGTTTGTGTAACTCTGACCTGCTATTATTCAGAGCATTTTTCTCATCACCTATGTTTCAGAAACTGACCCATGGAAATCAAAAAGCCTCAGTTGTCTTAAGATCATAAATCATTATTTTCTAAACTTAGATAAATATAAAAATTACTTTGGGGGTGAGTGTGTTTGTGTGTGTTGTGTGACCTGTTAAGAAGTCAGAACCTGTTTGAAAAAGGTTGTCAGTGACAATCACAAGAGCATTTACTTCCCCATTCCCTTCCCTTCTCCAGATTTATGAAATTAGAATCTCCAGGATGAGACCTATATTTTTTATCAAATGCCCAGATTTGGCAAACACTGATCTAGTGTGGCATTTAAAGCATTCTGTAGTATGCTGTGTGTCTGACCTGATTTCCCACTATTTACCTTTAATGCATTCCTTAGTAGCCAGTCGATTGCTCATGCACAGAGCACTTGAAGGCTGAGCTGGAGCCTGAACAGAGGGCATCCCTCTCCGTGACAGGCAGGAGAAAAGGACACCTCTCTCTGGTCATCCTCATAGCCTGTCAGGTCCTGGAGAGCTCTGCACAGGACAAGCTGGTGTTTCTATTCTTTTGAGTCCTGTGACTTGTGTGTTTCTGGGCAGTTGTTCTTTTTAGGGTGTTTATTTTTAATAAAGAATTCTATACAGTAAAGCACTTATGCTTCAATTAAAAATAAATAAGATATATTCCTAAGTATTTTATTCTTTTTGTTGCAATGGTGAATGGAATTGTTTCCTTAATTTCTCTATTTTCTCATTATTAGTGTATAGGAATACAAGGGATTTCTGTGTGTTGATTTTATATCCTGAAACTTTAGTANTCTAATGAGGTGGATGAAACTGGAGCCTATTATACAGAGTGAAGTAAGCCAGAAAGAAAAACACAAATATAGTATACTAACGCATATATATGGAATTGAGAAAGACGGTAATGATAACCCTGTATGTGAGAGATCAAAAGAGACACAGATGTGTAGAACAGTCTTTTGGACACTGAGGGAGAAGAAGAAGGTGGGATGATTTGGGAGAATAGCATTGAACGATGTATAATATCATATAAGAAATGAATTGCCAGTCCAGGTTCGATGCAGGATGCAGGATGCTCGGGGCTGGTGCACTGGGATGACCCAGAGTGATGATACAGGAAGGGAGGAGGGAGGGGGGGCTCAGGATGGGGAACACGTGTACACCTGTGGTGGATTCATGTTGATGTATGGCAAAGCCAATACAATATTGTAAAGTATAAATAAATAAATGATAAATGGTTAAAAAAATGAGTTGTCTGTAAAATTGTGTAGGTGTTGAGTAAGTAGCTATGGGAGTTACCAATTAGCAAGGAAATCTGGGAGGAGATGAGTTTTTTATTTGTGAGTTTGTTTTCTTAGAGGGAAAGAACAGGGACTGATAGGGTAGAAGGGAGGAAGGAGTATCTTTTTTATACAGTTGGAAAGTGAGTTCTATTTGGAGATTTCAAGATCAGCTATTTAGGGAAAGGAACTCTGTTTTGAATTTTTAAGACAAGAAGTAGTGAAATGGTTGAGGTTAAATCTTTAACTTACATTTACCTTGATACGGCTTACATTTGGATCACTCTTGGAGCACTTTGGGATTCTCAAAGGATCTGCTGGACTTCATGTTCTTTATCATGTGGTAGTAGAATAAAGACAGTCAGTGCCTTTACTTCCTTGATTTGTGACAGGAATAATATGGAAACATTTCCAGGTACTAGAAAGTGGGAACTCATTAAAAAAAAAAATTAGGCTTGGTACACCTCCTTCATTTACCACTAAGCTGTTATAGAAAAGCTGAGCTCCATTTCTGAGATCTGGGGGGAAATGGCTCTGTTGTTCCTTGTTTTCCTTTTCTTTCTATGTTTTTATCTACCTGTGACCTTGCACCACGAAGGAAATGAGGCACTGTACTNACTAAGCTGTTATAGAAAAGCTGAGCTCCATTTCTGAGATCTGGGGGGAAATGGCTCTGTTGTTCCTTGTTTTCCTTTTCTTTCTATGTTTTTATCTACCTGTGACCTTGCACCACGAAGGAAATGAGGCACTGTACTCTTATAGAATAAGATGAGACGAAGTTGGGCCATGAAGGGGGAAGTCTGCCCTCCCCTGCCAGGGGTCACCCATAGCTCTTCATGCATCTGTTGACTTTTCCTAGAAATATGCCACTAATGTCCCCCACTTCTTACTGTATTCATTTTTATCAGAATGTTTTTCTTTTCCCCCTAGTCCTCTTTTAAAGATAGAGCCAGTGCTCTTCTCTGGTGATGCACAAAGGGTCAAAGATGGGAAATCTTAAAACCATAAGGGTGTGTGTATATATATATACACACAAACACACAAATATATATATTTGGTTTTAAACCCAATGTAACTGTGGAAATGCTTGGTTTTTAAAAATTAATAATGGAGTAACAGGATCAGAAAAATAGGGAACAATGTAGGGTCAGAGTTTGGTTAAGCATTGTGGTTTTAAAGGAATAGTGAGCTATTGTTGACTGAGTTTCTAGAGACAGTGGGTCCTTCAGGGACTTGCCTCTTGATACTCTGAATTTTTAGCTTAGCACGTTTTTTAATACTGTTGTTTAGTTATTGTGGAAATGATGGCTGAAGGGAAAGAAAGGTGGTTGGATGTGAAAACCTGACTGAATGTGATTGAGACGGGCATAGAGAAAGCAGCTCCTCTAAGTAAGCATTTTCTTGTCAGCATCTCAAACTTGTCCTCATACAGATGCTGTTTTTGTTTTTTTGAACCGTTGACCAATTTATTTTGTAAGTTGTGTCCAATAAAGTTCACTGTTTTGATATCTAGACCTATGAGTTTTGACAAATGTAGAGTTGTGAAAGTAACACCATGAAGTACATAAACAATTTTCTTCACCCCTAAAATTCCTTTGCGCCATTGCTTGGTAATCAACCCTTTCTCCACCCTCTATTGCAATCGTTGTCCTATTTTCTATCATCATAGTGTTGCCTTTTCCAAAATGTCATACAAAATGATTGTAAGGTGCATAACATTTTGAATGTAGCTTCCTTTACTTAATACATTCATAATTCATCCTTTTGTTGCATACATCAGTAGTTCATTCTTGTTTTTCAATTTTTGTTGGAGTATCAGTTCAGTTCAGTTCAGTCACTCAGTCGTGTCTGACTCTGTGGCCCCATGAATTGCAGCATGCCTGGCCTCCCTGTCCATCACCAACTCCCTGAGTTCACTCAGATTCATGTGCATCGAGTCAGTGATGCCTGCCAGCCATCTCATCCTCTGTCATACCCTTATCCTCCTGCCTCCAATCCCTCCCAGCTTCAAAGTCTTTCCCAATGAGTCAACTCTTTGCATGAGGTGGCCAAAATACTGAAATTTCTTTCTTTCTTTCTTTCTTTTTTTACTTTTTAAGTATTTTTTTTTTGGTTGCNCTGTCATACCCTTATCCTCCTGCCTCCAATCCCTCCCAGCTTCAAAGTCTTTCCCAATGAGTCAACTCTTTGCATGAGGTGGCCAAAATACTGAAATTTCTTTCTTTCTTTCTTTCTTTTTTTACTTTTTAAGTATTTTTTTTTTGATTGTTTTACAATATTGGTTTGATTTCTGTCATACATCAACATGAACTAACCATAGGTGTACACATGTCCCCTCCCTTTTGAATCTCCCTCCACCTCCTGCCTGTTCCCATCCCTCTAGGTTACTACAGAGCTCCAGTTTGAGTTCCCTGAGTCATACAGCAAATTCCCATTGGCTATCTGTTTACCTATGTTACTCTATATGCATCCATAGTACTCTCTTCATTAATCTCCCCTCCCCCTTCTCTCTCCAACCCTTGTCCATAAGTCTGTTCTCTGTTGGTGTCTCCAATGCTGCTCTGCAAGTAGGTTCATCAGTACCATCCTTATAGATTCCATATATATTCATCAATATATATTTGTTTTTCTCTTTCTGACTTCCTTCACTCTGTTTATTAGTCTCTAGGTTCATCCACCTCATTAGAACTGACTCAAATGCATTCCTTTTTATGACTGAGTAGTATTCCATTGTGTAAGTGTACCACAGCTTCTTTATCCACTCATCTGCTGATGGACATTTAAGTTGCTTCCATGTCTTGGCTGTTGTAAATAGTGTTGCCATGAACACTGGGGTACATGTGTTTTTTGTTTTTCAGTTTTGGTTTCTTCAGGGTATATGCCTACATGTGGTAGCTGATTTAAAATGTTGTGTTAGTTTCTGCTGTATAGTAGAGTGAATTGGTTATACATATACAAATATCCACTCTTTAAAATTTTTCACTTTTTTTTAAAGTATTTGTTTGTACTGGGTCTTGGTTGCAGCATGCAGGATCTTTAGTTGCAGCAGTTGTGACATATGGGATCTAATTCCTTGACCAGGGTTGAACATGGGCCACTTGCATTGGGCGTGTGGAGTCTTAGTCACTGGACCACCAGGGAAGACCCTCTACTCTTTTTCACATTCTTTCCCCATAGGTCATTACAGAGTATTGAGAAGAGTTCCCTATGGTATACAGTAGATCCTTATTATATATAGTAGTGTGTATATGTCACAATCTCCCAATTTATTCCTCATTATATTTTAATGGGTAGTATTTCATTGGATTCAATACCATCCAGTTAATTTATTCATATGACAGTTGAAGAACATTTATTAGAATGTTTTCAGTGTTTGCATTTATGATTAAATCTGCCATAGACATTTGCATCCATGTTTTTGTGTATCGGTTGTCATTTCTCTTTGGTAAAATATCTGAAGGTGAGATTGCTCGGTTATTAGATTCCTCTTGCTGATATAACTAATTACTATGAATTTAATCACGTAAAACAACATAACGACATAGATCTGTTCTTTTACAATTCTGGAGGTCAAAAGTCTAAACTAGTTTGGCAGGGCTGTGTTTCTCCCAGAGGCTGTAGGGAAGAATCCACATTCTTGCCTGTTCCAGCTTCTAGACTCCAGCCCTCTTCCTTGGCCAGTGGTCCTGCCTCATTCTGACCTCTGCTTCTGTGGTCACATCTCCTATAATTCTATTCTTGTCTTCCTTATAATTACATTGGGCCCACATGGATAACCCAGGATAATCTTCCCATCTCAGGATCCTTAACTTAATCACAGCTTCAAGCTTCCTTCAAGGTCCCCTTTTACCAGGTAAGGTAGGGTAGTCATTGGTGTGGAAGCAGATGTCTTTGGAGCAAGGAGGGTGTGGGGATCTCGTTGTGCCTACCAAAACTGGGACATGAAACAAGTGTATATTAACTTTATAAGAAAATGCCAAAATAATGCTTTCAAAAGTATTATCATGCTATAAATTTTTGCTAATATTTCTAGTTGTGTTAATAATATATTGAGCTTGTTAATCAGGGTATGTTTCTGCATCAGTTTGCAAATTTTTTGCTGTATGTCAGAGAAAACCTAATACAAACTGACATTTGAAAAAAGGAAAGTTATTGGCTTACATGAACAAAAGGTCTAAGCTGAAGTTTGCTCTTAGCATTTCTGAGTTCAGGATTCAAACATTGTTATCATTAGTTTTTCTCTATCTATTGGATTGGTATCATTTGCAGGCTCTATGCAGTGGCAAGGAGATGACCATAGCTCCAGATCTTATATTCTCTTTGGCCGAAGTCCCAGGGAAAAAATGCCCAATTATATCTCAGTGTTTTTAGCCACTGCTTCTTATTGTTGCTAGTGGATCACATGACAATCCTGTGAACCAGTCACTGTGACCACAGGATAAGATATGGAAATTGGTCTTGGTCACCTGATCTATCTCTTAGCTGGGCAAGGATCTTAACCCAAAGACTGTGGACTAAAAGAGAGATGGAACCCAAACAGAAAACAGAGGCTATATCTAGTAGAAGATACAGATGTTGGAGACATTCTGCAAATGTCCATTCTAATTTCTTAAACTTTAAATAGATCTCTAGACTTAAGTCCCTTCTAAGGAATTTACTCTTTTGGGTGTGTTTACCCACTTTTGCCAAATAACAAACCATGTTAACTTCATTTATACCACTAGAGATTGCTTATAGATGCAATGGGGGAAGACGGGGAACTAGGGATGCCCTGAAACCAGCTTGTGTTGGCTCACGTGCACTCCTGCTGTATGGATCTCTTCCCAATGCTGCATCTAGTCAGTTTATGTTGATTCCTTGAAATCAGCCATGGGGAAGTATTTACACCACGGAAATTGGCAAACATTACATATCAGCGCTTTATCCCCTAGAGTGCTAGTTGCTAAACATTTACCAATACACTGCTGTCAGCTAGTAAATAACAATACAATAATATGATAGCTTTGTGAGATAATTTTAAATTAATTCAGTCATTAATTGCAACAGGAATTGAGAGAAGGGAAATATCATTGTGTGTGTGTGTGTACCCCTCACCCTTACCTCCCAAGGAAGCTTTCATGGAGAAGCAGAGAGCTTGAGTTGGACATTGCATTGGAAAGAACACACTTAAGTTTAAGTCTGCGGCTTATGCATTCATGGTTTGTACCTTTATCTGCCATCCAAGAAAAAATTTTCATTTTTCACAAAATATTCTATTTTCTTCTAAAAACAACATAGTTTCTTAAATTAACTTTTGGGTATGGTGTGAGTTAGAGGCCAAGATTTTTTTTTTTTTTTTTTCCCCCAATGCCTTGAGAACTAGAAAAAACCCTCTTCTGGTTATCATCAAGGTATTATCACCAAGATATTATCACCAAATGCTGCATATTCCATATTCTTTTTTCATGGATTCTCAATTCCCAGCATGAATTCTGTTAAATTCATGAGTCTTCAGCCTATATAAGAACAGAGGTCTAATGTTCAAAACCACCTGTGAGTGTGCTCTGTGAGTCTTGCTTTGTAGTCTGTTCTACCACTAGCTTCTCGGTCTGGGCACCTTTTCCCCCATGAGGAACATGGAGGAGCTCCTGAAATATTAGCTGAACAAGAGGCATTCATTTTAACTTCAGCAGGTTCTATGCAGATGTTCAATATTTTAAAATATATCTTGTTCTCATTCGCACTGCACCAAAACCCTACCTCATTTCCTCAGATTGTCATCTCCAGGTTTATTCCACCCCTTCTCTTCATCAGGTCAGCTGAAAATGAAAGATGATTTTCCTCCCAAAGAAGAACTTCCGTGTTTTGAGCCTCATAACTTCTTGTGTAATTTCTTGTCAGTTCTCTCTTAGGGCACAGACTCCAAGAGCTGATTGATGTGTATGAGTTTCTTGCAGTAGAGATGCTCACTAATAATTTTCTGCCTGGCTCTATCATATCTTTTCACTTGAGTTTTTGGAGAAAAAGATTTTTTTCTTGAGTTTATTTGCACTCTAATGATTTATTTCTGGTGAAGCCTGATGAAAAGATAATTTCATAGTTAGAATAAAGATGCATATTTTAATTTAAAACACATCTTTGTTTCCTAGTTATGAGCACACTTTTACATGCTAGATAGGTCAGGAGGGACATTGTGAAGACATGTCATAGTCATTTGGCACATTAAGGAATAAAATAAGAGTAAAGTCTTTGAGAAGACTTAGCCTTCATTTTATGTACTTTCAGGGATGACACATGCTGTGGGCTCAGGGATGCTTAGATCATAGAAGAGTCCTTTAGAGGATGAGAGTAGGACAGTCTAAGTGTAGATATATTGGCATATTGGCATAAAATTTTAGAAGATAAATACTGTGTGAGGTTCCTGTCTCTTGGTATTTAATTTCCATGTCATTACAATCAAAGAAAGAAAGACTTGATTCAAGAAAGGACCAAACTCAAAACCACATATTGCAGTTTATTTGGAATTTCAGTGAGAACATTAGGTGCTGGCACTAAGTTATTAGGATATTTTTAAAGGAAGGTTAAAAACACCATAGCTTAGGGTGATTTAATAGTAGAATAACCAACTGTTTGTGTGAAGTGGTTTAGAAGTTTTTGGTCTGGAGTTGAGCAAAGATCTTCAGAGGGGAGGATTCATGGAATAGGGAACTAGGCCTAATTTTTCAGGCCATATAAACCTAGATCTGAATTCCAACTTTTGTATTTGCTTGTGATGCAACTCTGTGCATTTAACTTACACTTTCTGGATCTCAGACTTAATTTATTTGTCTAATGGACATCCTGAAGCTACCGCAAGATGTTATTATGAATGAAATGAATGAATGAAATATAAATATGTGAACCTGTTAGCCTACTGCCTGGTACTCAACAAATTCTGTTCATGGGTTTCTCAAGACAAGAATACTGAAGTGGTTTGCCATTCCCTTCTCCAGTGGACCACATTTTGTCAGAGCTCTCCACCAAGACCTGTCCGTCTTGGGTGGCCCTACATGGCATGGCTTAGTTTCATTGAGTTAGACAAGGCTGTGGTCCATATGATTAGATTGGCTAGTTTTCTGTGATTGTGGTTTCAGTCTGTCTGCCCTCTGATGCCCTCTCTCAGCACCTAAAAACTATGATCATGGCATCTGGTTCCATCACTTCATGACAAGTAGATGGGGAAGCAGTGGAAACAGTGTCAGACTTCATTTTTGGGGGCTCCAAAATTACTNCTCCAGTCCAGTGTTTCTCATGATGTACTCTGCATAGAAGTTAAATAAGCAGGGTGGCAATATACAGCCTTGACAGACTCCTTTTCCTATTTGGATCAGTCTGTTGTTCCATGTCCAGTTCTAACTGTTGCTTCCTGATCTGTATACAGATTTCTCAAGAGGCAGGTCAGGTGGTCTGGTATTCCTATCTTTTTCAGAATTTTCCACAGTTCATTGTGATCCACACAATCAAAGGCTTTGGCATAGTCAATACAGCAGAAATAGATGTTTTTTTTTCGAACTCTCTGGCTTTTTTGATGATCCAGATGATGTTGGCAATTAGATCTCTTGTTCCTCTGCCTTTTCTAAAACCAGCTTGAACATCTTGAAGTTCACATATTGCTGAAGCCTGGCTTGCAGAATTTTGAGGATTACTTTACTAGCATGTGAGATGAGTGCAATTGTGCAGTAGTTTGAGCGTTCTTTGGCATTGCCTTTCTTTGGGATTGGAATGAAAATTGACCTTTTCCAGTCCTGTGGCCACTGCTGAGTTTTCCAAATTTGCTGACATATTGAGGGGAACCATTAGACTGATAAATACTCTGGTCTCACCTACAAATCTTAAAAAAATGTTTTTTATTCAAATATAGTTGATTTACAATATTGTGTTAGTTTTAGATACACAGCAATGTGATACAGTTATACATATATAATGGGCTTCCCAGATGGGTCAGACGATAAAGAATCCACCTGTCAATGCAGGAGACTCAGGTTTGATCCCAAGGTTGGGAAGACCCCCTGGAGGAAGAAATGGCAACCCACTTCAGTATTCTTGCCTGGAGAATTCTATGGACAGAGAAGCCTGGCAGGCTACAGTCCCTGTGGTTGCAAAGAGTCACACATGACTAAGTGATTAACCCACACACACATATAAATATATCTTTTATACTACATATATATTTCAAATTTTTATCCCTTATAAGTTATTATAAAATATGGAATTTAGTTCCTTGTGCTATATAGTAGGTCCTTATTGGTTATCTAATTTATATATAGTAGTGTGTGTATGTTAATCCCAAACTCCTAATTTATCCTGTCATATCTTTTCCCTGTGGTAACCGTAAGTTCCTACCTAACAATTCTTAAAAGCAAGACCTGAAAGCATAAAATTGTTTTCAAGTGATTTAACCACAATGAGATGCCACCATACAACTATTTGAATGGCTCAAAGAAACATCTGACCATACCAAGTATTAGCAAGGATATTTAGAAACTGGAACTCTCATATACTGTAGATGAGAATGTAAGATGCTAAACCCACTTTTCAAAACAGGTAATTTCTTATGAGGTTAAATATACCCAGGAGAAATAGAAAATTATCTTTACAAAGATTTATACATGAATATTTATAGCAGCTTTATTTACAAATAGCCTCAAACTGGTAACAATCAAAATGTCCATCAACAGGTGAATAAATAAATCATGGTATAGTCATAAAATGGAATACTGTTCTGTGATAAAGGAGTGAACCATAACACCTGAATGAATTGCAAAACATGCTGAATGAAAGAAAGTCAAAAAACAGTACACATTTGCACAGCAGTGCGAATGTACAGTCAAAAGGGTTAAAATAGTACATTTTATGTCATGCATATTTTGCCATAATAAAAGATTACTTGCTCTGTGATTCTTTTATATTTATGAAAGTCTAGAAAATCAACTAATCTATGGTAACAGAAAGCAGATCAGTGGTTTTGGAAGGGATCAGGACAAAAAGAAGGAAGGATTACTAAGGGGGATAAGCAAACTTGTGGAAGTGATGGACACCATTCCCACTTTTCCAACAGCGTTTGCTCACTTTGGGTCCCTGTGTCACATTTTGCTAATTCTTGCCATATTTATTGTTTTCATTATTAATGTAGTTGTGACAACGTTCTGTGATCAGTAATTTTTGATGTTGCTAAGGCAAAACTATTGGCTCACTGAAGGTGGCTTAGATGATGGTTAGTATTTTTTTTAGCAGTAAAGTGTTTTTTATTTAAGAAATGTACCCTTTTTTTTCCTTAGACAAAATACTATTGCATACCTAATAGAATACAGCATAATGTAGGCATAATTTTTATATGCTTATATGAAAAACCAATAACCTTGTATGACCCTCTTTATTGTGATATTTGCTTTATTGCAGTAGTTGGAACCAAACCTATAAAATCTCCAAGGTATGCCTGTTTTAAAATGTGTCCAAGATTTGTTTTGATCAGATATGGTAACACATCCAGAAACGGAAATGTCATGAAGAAATTTGTGTACTTGCAGTTCCCTGGAAACAGAAGGCATGCCATGTCACACAGGGTGACCTGGGAAAGCCATGGAACCAGTCAGGAGGCAAAGTGAGGGGAAACATGGACAAGTGCCTTTCTGGTGATTTCTGTGGGAAAAGCAAGATGAGACAGAAGACAGGCTTAGGATTAGCTAGTTTGAATCATCTCAACAGACTCTGGCTTCTCCTACTTGTCTGATACCTAGCACTAGGGTGGTTAGGATGGGTAGAGAGTATCTTGGCATATGAGAGCCCTGTTGAGGGTCTGATAAAGGAAGTGGTAGGGGCCAGGGCTTCTGGAGGCTGGTTTGCTTTTGAAGAGCATGCTTTTGGGCAAGTGCTTACTTCACTAGGATTTAGCCAACCCTGGGAATGGTAATCCCTTCCTGTGTCAGCAAGACCTCAAAATGTCAAAGCAGAAGGAAATACAGAAAAATCATAACTAATTCAGTAAATAAGAGTGAGAAGATGGGTCATGTATATATTGCCCATTTAGATGAGGCCCAGGGATAGAATGGGCTTCCCTGGTAGCTCAGCTGGTAAAGAATCTGCATGCAATGCAGGAGACCCCAGTTTGATTCTTGGGTTGGGAAGATCCTTTGGAGAAGGGATAGACTACCCACTCTGGTATTCATGTGCTTCCTTGGTGACTCAGATGGTGTGGAATCTGTCTGCAGTGTGGGAGGCCTGGGTTTGATCCCTGGATTGGGAAGATCCCCTGGAGGGGAGAGCATGGCAACTCACTCCAGTATTCTTGCCTAAAGAATCCCCATGGACAGAGGAGAATGGTGGGCTACAGTCCATGGGGTCACAAAGAGTCAGACATGACTGAGAAACTGAGCATAGCACAGGGATAGAATGGACCATAATGTCTTAGTAGCTTCAGTTGTGTCTGATGGATCTTTGTGAACCGATGGATTGTAGTCTGCCAGGCTCCTCTGTCCATGGGATTCTTCAGGCAAGAATACTGGAGTGGGTTGCCATTCTCTTCTCCATGGGATCTTCCTGACCCAGGAATCGAACCTGGGTCTCCTGCATTGCAGGTGGGTTCTTTACCATCTGAGCCATCAGGGAAGCTCTAATGGACCATGGGATAGGATTAATGGCTAGTAGTGCCTTGGGAGCAATTAAAAACAGATTTTTATAAGTTAGGGCTTCTGAAACTTTCTTGTGCATGCAAATCACCAGGGATCTTGTCAAAGTGCAAATTCTCATTTAGAAAGTCTGGAGTAAGGCCTGAGAACCTGAATTTCTAACAAGCTACAGTGCTGTTGGTGTAAGATAACCCATGATACAGTAAAGTTCTGAGTGCTTGAATGAGCAATGTGTAGTAATCTGGGTTGAAGTGGTGGTTCTTCTACTTGGTAACTGGATAATTCTGGGGAATGTGCCTAACCTATGAAAACCTTATATTCCTTACAGATAAGGTTGGAGTTATAACAATATCTACCTCAGAAGATCATTGTGATGGTTAAATGAAGTATTACTTAAGGTTGCTCAGTGAAAGGCAGTCAAAAGTAAGAAAAGTTGGGGTGGGATTCTAAGACAGCTTACTGTTTCCTAAATTGCAAGAGTGGGATAATTTAGGGATCCTATTCTTGCAAGGATCTCCTTTGCCATCTGTCTGATGAGAAGATTTTTGGCTTCTGTATCTACAGTGATGGGAAGAATTCACTTGGAGGCCATTTTGTTTCTAGACTGCTCTGTTCATTTCAGAGTTTTTTTTTTTTTTTTGAGATAAAGTCAGCTTCAGCCATGTAGTTATAGGTCTATTGCCTGAGACAACTCAGAAGGAGAAAGGTCTGCCCTGCCAACCCCTTTTCATTTTTCTGATACATCCAGAGTTTCACATTTAACCAAGCCTACTCACAATTACTGTATTCTCTGTGGTTGATACCAATGACTTTGAGTGATAAGAGGTAAGTGGTTATGGTACATCTCCAACAACCTCATTACAGTAAGACACTCAGACAGAAGTATAAACATACTTTTAAACAAGCATGCACAAAAACAATAATACAATCTACAACAAACTCAAAACATTCTTGACTCTCAGTCTTTGTAAGGGCTCAAAGAGCACTTTGTCTGAAAGTGTCACTCAGTAAACATGATATCGCAGTGGGAGGAATTATTTCATTTTCTAGGCTCTGAGAAGCAGCAGGACACAGAGGTTGAGAGGTCTGTGCCCAGGATGCTGTTTTGAAGAGTGTGGACTGTCAGGGTTTTATATCTTTTTTCCTCCAACAAAGGGAAAAGGATTTAAATATAATCATGAATTTGAATAATCCTTTGGTTGGTTGTTTATAAGGATCAGAACCTCGTCACTCAGTTTAGGTGAAAGAAGGTTTATGATCAGGAATGTTTCATAGAATTCAGGGCAAAAATCACAGCTGAGGGTTATGAGAAACTGGAGCTGAAAGTATAACTTTCAGTGACCAAGGAAGGCCTTGGTCACTTCCCACCTCCCTTGGTCAGGTATCATATGACCCCTTCCCTGAAATTCACTTCACATTTTACTTTTTTATAGAACATGTCTTCCATTTAATTTTCCAAAGACCCAACCTGGTGCTGCTGCTACTAAGTCGCTTCAGTCATGTTTGACTCTGTGCAGCCCCATAGACGGCAACCCACCAGGCTCCCCCGTCCTTGGGATTCTCCAGTGTTCTCCAGGCAAGAACACTGAAGTGGGTTGCCATTTCCTTCTCCAATGCATGAAAGTGAAAAGTGAAAGGGAAGTCGCTCAGTAGTGTCTGACTCTTAGCGACCCCATGGTCTGCAGCCCACCAGGCTCCTCCGTCCATGGGATTTTCCAGGCAAGAGTACTGGAGTGGCCCATCCTAGCCATCTTCAAACTACCTGTAGTCCCTGGGTCTGTGTTACTTTCAGACCAGGACACTCAGCTAAGCAGTATGATTCCTACTCCAATTCCAAGTTCTGAGTATAGGAAGATTTGACAGAAGATTGACACAACTTGAATCAGTTGTTTCTCCTTGCTCCAACCAGCAGCAGGTAGTGTAGAGTTACTTGAATAGCCATAGGACCAGCTCCTAGTTGGTAAGAACACAGGGCATAGGCAAGAAATTTGAATGCCATGCCTGCTCTGGCTTTGCCATCTAATCTGTTAGTCATTGAGACTGTTTTTTTAACTAAGAAATTCATTGAGCACCCATTTGATGTATTCATCACAAGCAGTTGGTAAGTAGGAATCAGGACTTTGGCAGAGAGTGGACTTTCTTGTTTGTCATGGATTGACTGCAGTTGATTACTGTTAGTAACCTTTGGAGGAGGCTGTAGAGTCAGCTATAAATATACTGTCTGTACCCTTACCCACATTTTTCTACTTTGTCTATAAAGTTCTAAGGAATGTTAGTGATATTTTCCTAGTCTTAAAGTTCTGTGGGGAAAAATGATAGTAGATCAACAGATCTGAGCATCAGAAAAAGCATGTGGAACAACAGAATGAGCCTTGTTCTGAAAGTTGAAGTCTCTCTCTTTGATAGTTACTGCTGCTGCTGCTAAGCCGCTTCAGTCGTGCCCGACTCTGTGCAACCCCATAGACAGTAGCCCACCAAGCTCCCCCGTCCCTGGGATTCTCAAGGCAAGAATACTGGAGTGGGTTGCCATTTCCTTCTCCAATGCATGAAAGTGAAGAGTGAAAGTGAAATCGCTCAGTCGTGTCCAATTTCTTAGCGTCGTGTCCGACTCTTAGCGACCCTATGGACTGCAGCCTACCAGGCTCCTCCGTCCATGGGATTTTCCAGGCAAGAGTACTGGAGTGGGGTGCCATTGCCTTCTCTCTTTGATAGTTACTGTACAGTTAACCTTTTTATACTTCTTTTAGTCTAATCTTTATAAATAAAAAATTACAATTTGTATTTCAAGTCTTTTTGTGAATACTCAGTGAAAGAATTATATGAGGTTATTTGTGTCTTCTAAGGTAAAATATTAAAGGACATTGAAGATTGAGTACAGTCTTGTTGAGGCTTCTTTCATTTCATGCATTCCCTATTTGTGGACTATGATAATGAGATATGATAAAAGGTGTTGAAGAAATTATACTTCTTCCTGCCACCACATGTCTCCAAGGACAGATTCTTCCAGAGATAGGGAGGGCAACATTCTATTTAACTTTTTGGTCTTCTATATACTTTAGTTCAGTTCAATCACTCAGTCATGTCCGACTCTTTGCATCCCCATGGACTGCAGCACGCCAGGCCTCCCTGTCCATCACCAACACCCAGAGTTTACTCAAACTCATGTCCATTGAGTCAGTGATGCCATCCAACTATCTCATCCTCTGTCATCACCTTCTCCTCCCACCTTCAATCTTTCCCATCATCAGGGTCTTTTCCAATGAGTCAGTTCTTCACATCATGTGGGCAAAGTATTAGAGTTTCAGCTTCAGCATCAGTCCATCCAATGAATATTCAGGACAGATTCCCTTTAGGGTGGACTGGTTGGATCTCCTTGCCATCCAAAGGACTCTCAAGAGTCTCTTCCAACACCACAGTTCAGGATCATCAGTTCTTTGGTGCTCAGCTTTCTTTATAGTCTAATTCTCATATCCATACATGACTCCTGATAAAACCATAGCTTTGACTAGACAGACCTTTGTTGGCAAAGTAATGTCTCTGCTTTTTAATATGCTGTCTAGGTTGGTCATAGCTTTCCTTCCAAAGAGCAAGCAACTTTTAATTTCGTGGCTGCAGTCACCATCTGCAGTAATTTTTGAGCCCTCCAAAATAAAGTCTGTCACTGTTTCCATTGTTTCCCTGTCTATTTGCCATGAAGTGATGGGGCCAGAAGCCATGATCTTAGTTTTCTGAATGTTGAGTTTTAAGCCAAATTTTTCACTCTCATCAATAACTCTTTAGTTCTTCTTTGTTCTCTGCCATAAG
>SJYV01052573.1:73865-115306 GCA_006410875.1 Neotragus pygmaeus | reverse complement strand
GACCCTATGGACTGCAGCCTACCAGGCTCCTCCGTCCATGGGATTTTCCAGGCAAGAGTACTGGAGTGGGGTGCCATTGCCTTCTCTCTTTGATAGTTACTGTACAGTTAACCTTTTTATACTTCTTTTAGTCTAATCTTTATAAATAAAAAATTACAATTTGTATTTCAAGTCTTTTTGTGAATACTCAGTGAAAGAATTATATGAGGTTATTTGTGTCTTCTAAGGTAAAATATTAAAGGACATTGAAGATTGAGTACAGTCTTGTTGAGGCTTCTTTCATTTCATGCATTCCCTATTTGTGGACTATGATAATGAGATATGATAAAAGGTGTTGAAGAAATTATACTTCTTCCTGCCACCACATGTCTCCAAGGACAGATTCTTCCAGAGATAGGGAGGGCAACATTCTATTTAACTTTTTGGTCTTCTATATACTTTAGTTCAGTTCAATCACTCAGTCATGTCCGACTCTTTGCATCCCCATGGACTGCAGCACGCCAGGCCTCCCTGTCCATCACCAACACCCAGAGTTTACTCAAACTCATGTCCATTGAGTCAGTGATGCCATCCAACTATCTCATCCTCTGTCATCACCTTCTCCTCCCACCTTCAATCTTTCCCATCATCAGGGTCTTTTCCAATGAGTCAGTTCTTCACATCATGTGGGCAAAGTATTAGAGTTTCAGCTTCAGCATCAGTCCATCCAATGAATATTCAGGACAGATTCCCTTTAGGGTGGACTGGTTGGATCTCCTTGCCATCCAAAGGACTCTCAAGAGTCTCTTCCAACACCACAGTTCAGGATCATCAGTTCTTTGGTGCTCAGCTTTCTTTATAGTCTAATTCTCATATCCATACATGACTCCTGATAAAACCATAGCTTTGACTAGACAGACCTTTGTTGGCAAAGTAATGTCTCTGCTTTTTAATATGCTGTCTAGGTTGGTCATAGCTTTCCTTCCAAAGAGCAAGCAACTTTTAATTTCGTGGCTGCAGTCACCATCTGCAGTAATTTTTGAGCCCTCCAAAATAAAGTCTGTCACTGTTTCCATTGTTTCCCTGTCTATTTGCCATGAAGTGATGGGGCCAGAAGCCATGATCTTAGTTTTCTGAATGTTGAGTTTTAAGCCAAATTTTTCACTCTCATCAATAACTCTTTAGTTCTTCTTTGTTCTCTGCCATAAGAGTGGTGTCATCTGCATATTTGAGGTTATTGATATTTCTTGCTGCAATCTGGATCCAGCTTGGGCTTCATGCAGTCCAGTGTTTCTCATGATGCATTCTACATATTAGTTAAATAACCTGGGTGACAATATATAGCCTTGATGTACTCCTTTCCCGATGTATAACCAGTCTGGTGTTCCATGTCCAGTTATTGCTGCTTCTTGACCTGCAGACAGATTTCTCAAGAGGCAGATCAGGTAGTCTGGAATTCCCATCTCTAAGAATTTTCCANATATAGCCTTGATGTACTCCTTTCCCGATGTATAACCAGTCTGGTGTTCCATGTCCAGTTATTGCTGCTTCTTGACCTGCAGACAGATTTCTCAAGAGGCAGATCAGGTAGTCTGGAATTCCTATCTCTAAGAATTTTCCACAGTTTGTTGTGATCCACACAGTCAAAGGCTTTGGCATAATCAATAAAGCAAAAGTAGATGTTTTTCTGGAACTCTTTCACTTTTTTGATGATCCAATGGATGTTGGCATTTGATCTCTTGTTCCTCTGCCTTTTTGAAACCCAGCTTGAACATCTGGAAGTTCATAGTTCATATAGTATTGAAGCCTGGCTTGGAGAATTTTGAGCATCACTTTGCTAGCATGTGAGATGAGTGAAATTGTGTGGCAGTTTGAGCATTCTTTGGCAATGCTTTTCTTTGGATTAGAATAAAAACTGACCTTTTCCAGTCCTGTGGCCACTGCTGAGTTTTCCAAATTTGCTGGTATATGTAGTGCAGCACTTTCACAGCATAATCTTTTAGGATTTGAAATAGCTCTACTGGAATTCCATCACTTCCACTAGCTTTGTTTGTAGGGATGCTTCCTGAGGCCCACTTGACTTCCCATTCTAGGATGTCTGGCTCTAGTCAAGTGATCACACCATTGTGGTTATCTGGGTTGTGAAGATCTTTTTTGTATAGTTCTTCTGTGTATTCTTGCCACCTCTTCTTAATATCTTCTGCTTCTGTTAGACCCATATAATTTCTGTCCTTTATCGAGCCCATCTTTGCATGAAATGTTCCCTTGGTATCTCTGATTTTCTTGAAGAGATCTGTAGACTTTCCCATTCTATTGTTTTCTTCTGTTTCTTTGCATTGATCACTGAGGAAGGCTTTCTTTTTCTGCTTGCTATTCTTTGGAACTCTGCATTCAGATGGGTGTATCTTTGCTTTCTCCTTTGCCTTTTGCTTCTCTTCTTTTCCCAGCTATTTGTAAGGCTTCTTCAGATAATCATTTTGCCTCTTTGCATTTCTTTTTCTTGGGAATGGTCTTGCTCCCTGTCTCCTGTACAATGTCATAAACCTGTCCATAGTTCTTTAGGCACTCGGTCTATCAGATCTAATCCCTTGAGTTTATTTTTCACTCCCACTACATAATCATAATGGATTTGATTTAGGTCATGCCTGAATGGTCTAGTGGTTTTCCCTACTTTCTTCAATTTAAATCTGAATTTGGCAATAAAGAGTTCATGATCAGAGCCATAGTCAGCTCCTGGTCTTGTTTTTGCTGACTGTATAGAGCTTCTCCATCTTTGGCTGCAAAGAATAAAATCAATCTGATTTCAATATTCCATATACTTAGCTTATAAATTGTGTGGAATTTTAATGTGAGCAAAAAAAAAAAAAAAGGTGTATTTTGGGTGAAGTGGGACTTCCAGAGAGTTGGAGAAAGGGGCTGCTGCAGTTGGGATGATGGTGATCGATTTTATGTGCTCGAAATCTCCCAGGGTCTTGGCCTAACTGCTAAAGAATAGATGCCTAAATAGGTTCCTAATGTTGAATATTTCCCACATTTTGGAGTTTTCCCTTATTCTTGAAAGACTGATAAAATTACCTTAAAGTGAGATGTTTTCATTACTTTCCCCGAATTGAAACTCTCACACTTTCAATCTTATACATATTATAGACAACAAAGACTGTTAGTTTAAATGTTACAAAAACTACATGCCATTTAAAGCAAGCACTTGGTCTTGAAGTGAGCTCCATTGCACTTAATACATCTTTTCTAGAGACATTTTTTTTGTACAGAAAGCCAATTAGGTTTGTAAACTAATGTCAAGAAGATCTGCTTTATATGTCCTCTTGTTAATAGCCCTGTTGTTGTTCAGTTGCTCAGTCGTGTCCAACACTTCATGACCCCATGGACAGTAGCACAACAGGGGTCCCTATCCCTCACTATCTCTCAGAGTTTGCCCAAGTTAATAGCCCTGCTAAATCCATTAAATTTTCTCTTCATCAGGAATTACTGCTCCCAGGGACAGAATAGGAATTCATTCTGCTGCTGCTAAGTTGCTTCAGTCTTGTCCGACTCTGTGAGACCCCATAGATGGCAGCCCACCAGGCTCCCCCATTCCTGGGATTCTCCAGGCAAGAACACTGGAGTGGGTTGCCATTTCCTTCTCCAATACATGAAAGTGAAAAGTGAAAAGGAAATCATCAGTCATGTCCGAATCCTAGCGACCCCATGGACTGCAGCCTTCCAGGCTCCTCCATCCATGGGATTTTCCAGGCAAGAGTACTGGAGTGGCTTGCCATTGTGTACTGCACATATAGAACTGTTGCTTTCAAGACTGTCTTCCAGAACAGTTAGAGGCACATCAGCTGTCAATATAGCTCTTTGATAAAGACATTTTGTTTGGTCAGTCCTTTCTAGAACTCCAGTAACTGAGCATATTGTTACTGGATGGACCATCTTGAAAACCTGCCTGAGTCATTTGGAAAGGAAACATGTTTCAGTACTGACTTCAACAGAAACACACAGTTTCTACATGAAAAGCCCTCGCTTTTAACTTGCACAGCCATAGGGAGATTGAGAGGGTGGCTGATTAATCTCAGAACTGGCAGAGCATTCAAAGGATATCTGTCCAAAAAGAGGTATGTGTGATGTCACCTGAGCTAGCCTTGTTTGGCATTCTCTGGATTGAGGCCTTTACCTCTGCCCTCTGCTGCAAGCTTCAGAGCCTGGCACACAAGGTGTTTGTCCCAAGGTCTTCAGCCTTTTTAACAAACAGGAACTGAATAGAAGCGATATGCTGGAGGTGTGATGTTTTAAGATTCTTCCATGGCAGGTTTCAAAAAAAGCCTACTGAAACTGCCTTGTATTTGTTCAGATAAAGCTTGATATTATGTCACTGAGAGCCTGAAATCTCTGTAAAATCTTAACATAAGGTAAATTTTTTCCTTCAGCTTGTAAAGTCTATTTGGTGAGAGTGGCTTGGCTGCTCCAAGCATTCTTTTAGGACCTTAGGCTAAGGAGGTGCCGACATTGTCAACAGGAGACTTTTACTATCGTCCCTAGTGTTGCTTTTTAACTGGCCTACGAGGAAAGAGTGCTAGTGGAGAATCACAGGGGAGGTTTTATTGCCAATTCTGAAAGTAGAGAACATCAATTTCTCTCCCATTTTATTATTCAAGGCCCAGTCACATGACCACAACTACCTGCAATGAATTCTGGGATTGTAATTTGTCTGCGTGCCCTGAATGAAAGGGGCTGGCTTGGTAACAGCTGGCCAGTCTGCCAACTAGCTTAAACCAAATGGTGTTTATGACAAGAGTGCAGGGGTTCTCACAGGATCCTCAGTCTTCAAGAAGGGAGTGGGTCTAGAAATCAGACAGTGCCCTCTGTCTCTTTCTCTCTTTTGCTCTTGATCTCTTTATTTTTGTGCCACTGGTTCAGTCCATCCTGTGTCTCTGTGTACTTTTTAAAAGACTGCTCCTTTACCTGCAAGGCTGAAAATGGTTATTCCACAGCCCGGTTTTCACGTTATAGTCTTGGCTATCCAGAGCTTAACTATTTTCTGAATTCCAATTCCAAATTTCTAGGCAAGAGAATTTGACTGGCCCAGGCTGCCTCAGTTCCAGCTAACTGAGGCCAGCAGTCAGGGACCCAAAGTACACACCTGGCTTCTAGATCCCCAGCCCACTACCACTGTGACCCTGAGAATGAGACAGTGTCCAGAAATGGATGATTTTGAGCTGGATCACCCAAACTATCCATATGTTTAAATGGCAGATTTCAGAAGTGACTCAGGAGTTTTCAGCCACAGTCTTTGCACTGCAAGAAGGCAAGAGGAAGTTCTCTTGCCTGAGTTCTGATATCCCCACTTCGCTCCTCTCTCACTTATATCATTGTGTTTGCCGTTTTGTGACATTATGTACATCCCAACTGAGGTAGTCATACCACCACTTCTCTGTCTTTGAAAGGAAAGAGTCACCTTCATGTATAAAAAAATCACAACAGGCCTAGTTTTAATTTAAAGTGTTTTTCATTTTCTGAAATTTTCTATATAAGCTATATATGGTAGATATAAAACCAGTGACCTAAATATTAAACTGATGAAGCATGCAAGAGGATAGAGAAGTTAAGCAGGATTTCTCTTATTCTGGAGTCTGTGATATTCTATCACCATTATGGGATGTTCTATTTTAAGATTCATCATATTTTTAAGATGGAGGAAAATATATCTAGATATAAACCTGTTTCATTTTTGTTTTCACTGTGGCCTTATGAAGTGCTTATTATAGGAGGGTAAATCAAGGCTTAGTCTGGTGACTCAATTAATGCCTTTGAACCTCCCTCATTTGTAAAATGGAGATAATAGTACATAACACAGGGATGCTGGAAAGATTAAATATAATAATGAATGTTAAAAAGCTTACAGAGTCTTCAACAAATAAGCATAGAGTTAACGTATGACCCAGCAATTCCACTCTTAGATATGTGCCCAAGACTGTAGAAAAATAGGTGTTCAAAAAAAACCTTGCATGTGAATGTTTGTAGCAAGTCTACTCACAACAGCCAAAAGAGGAAACAGCCCAAATGTCCATCAGGTGATAAATAAGTAAATAAATGTGATATATCCATACAACAGAGTACTGTCCAGCAACAAAAATGAATGAAGTGCTAGTACATGATATGGCATGGATAAATCTTGAAAATATGCTAAATAAGAGGAGTCATAAACAAAACATGGCAAAACACCACATATTATTAATATATCACTTCCACTTCTGTTAAATATCCAGAATAGGAAAATCTATAGGGATACAAAGAAGATTCAGGGTTTTTAGAGTCTAGGGAGAGGGGGAATGGACAGTGTTTAATGGACAGAGGTTTCCATTTGGATTGATGAAAAAGTTCTGAAACTAGATACTGTCCAATGTCTTGAAGGTACTTAATGCTACTACACTGTATGCTTTAAAAAGGTCTGAATGGTAAATATTATGTTATTTCCATTTTATCACAATAAAAAATCATACTTTATGTCCCCACCCCCATTTAAAAAAAAGCTTTGTAAGTGCTAAAGTGCTATATGTGATTAAATCACTCGTGATTTTTTGTTTCCTTTTATTAAAGTGGCTGTCCTAGTCAAGTGACTCCAAGCCCTTCATTACTCTGTGATATTTGTATCCTTAGTGACCTCTCAATACCTCAGTCAAGAACCAGTTCCAGTCTTTTAACTTAAGGTTTTTCTTCTCAATTCTATGAGGAAATATCCATCATCGTAATGTATTTAAGAAGGAAGCAAGGTAGATACATGCTGCCTCTATGTTTTTCAACGAATAAGAATCTTTCTTCAGCTGGTAGCTACTTGGCTTTCTGAAAAGTAATCTAAAGATTAGGTTACAGAGTCAAAACGAACCAAGAAAGAAAAGGTCTAGGTTCTGGATTATGGTAGGTTTCATCAGTGCTGGTTACCCATTTCCAGTTCTCTTTTTTGTAGGCATGTGGGGAGGCTGGACTTCGCAGCTCCCTCAGTGCCGAGGCAGAGTGATGTGACTAATTCTAACAGATGACATGGAGACATTAGGAGACAGTGTGTCACCTCCTGCTCTCTATTCCTCTGCTGCAATAACCCTTTCACAGGGTACAGACGGGAATGGGAAAACCTTGCTAGTATAGGGGTATCAATGGGAGTTATTTAGATTGATCTTTGAACCTGAGAAGCAAAGAAGGAATCTGGCTATCTAGGACCAAACAGGATCCCTAGGGGAGAAGGCTTCCAGGACATGCTAGTACCCACACTCATCTGTTTCCCCAGCCTCCTTGGAACATTCACCCATTAAGACCAGTCAGTTAGAGGTGGTACATTGCTAGATACATCACTAGGGATCAAATTAAAGAAACAGCACACAGCCCCTGCTGTCAGGAAGCACACAGTCCAATGGAAGAGACAAAAAAGGGAGAGATGCCTACAGTGGGTAAGCATGGCAGGTAAATCCAGAGAACAGTGAAGGACAAAGGTGGGCCCTGCAACCTGGGTGGATGAGCAGGGGGTTAGGGAAGTTTTATAGAAAGAGATTGCTACTGAGCTGAGACTTGAATGGGTTGGACTGTGAAGAATTTGGAAGAGAGGTTTTGTTCTCACTCTAGAGATAGTATCAGAAGAATGTGGGGCTTGGGCATTTCAAAGTGAAAATCAATTCATTTTTCATCAAACATCCTTATATATAGTGGACATTCTAGTCCTGTTGGGAGGGTAATTTTCTTAGTACTAATTTTAAGAGAGGGTAGAGCATTGTGGTTATTAGTTCTNAAATCACTCGTGATTTTTTGTTTCCTTTTATTAAAGTGGCTGTCCTAGTCAAGTGACTCCAAGCCCTTCATTACTCTGTGATATTTGTATCCTTAGTGACCTCTCAATACCTCAGTCAAGAACCAGTTCCAGTCTTTTAACTTAAGGTTTTTCTTCTCAATTCTATGAGGAAATATCCATCATCGTAATGTATTTAAGAAGGAAGCAAGGTAGATACATGCTGCCTCTATGTTTTTCAACGAATAAGAATCTTTCTTCAGCTGGTAGCTACTTGGCTTTCTGAAAAGTAATCTAAAGATTAGGTTACAGAGTCAAAACGAACCAAGAAAGAAAAGGTCTGGGTTCTGGATTATGGTAGGTTTCATCAGTGCTGGTTACCCATTTCCAGTTCTCTTTTTTGTAGGCATGTGGGGAGGCTGGACTTCGCAGCTCCCTCAGTGCCGAGGCAGAGTGATGTGACTAATTCTAACAGATGACATGGAGACATTAGGAGACAGTGTGTCACCTCCTGCTCTCTATTCCTCTGCTGCAATAACCCTTTCACAGGGTACAGACGGGAATGGGAAAACCTTGCTAGTATAGGGGTATCAATGGGAGTTATTTAGATTGATCTTTGAACCTGAGAAGCAAAGAAGGAATCTGGCTATCTAGGACCAAACAGGATCCCTAGGGGAGAAGGCTTCCAGGACATGCTAGTACCCACACTCATCTGTTTCCGCAGCCTCCTTGGAACATTCACCCATTAAGACCAGTCAGTCAGAGGTGGTACATTGCTAGAAACGTCACTAGGGATCAAATTAAAAAAACAGCACACAGCCCCTGCTGTCAGGAAGCACACAGTCCAATGGAAGAGACAAAAAAGGGAGAGATGCCTACAGTGGGTAAGCATGGCAGGTAAATCCAGAGAACAGTGAAGGACAAAGGTGGGCCCTGCAACCTGGGTGGATGAGCAGGGGGTTAGGGAAGTTTTATAGAAAGAGATTGCTACTGAGCTGAGACTTGAATGGGTTGGACTGTGAAGAATTTGGAAGAGAGGTTTTGTTCTCACTCTAGAGATAGTATCAGAAGAATGTGGGGCTTGGGCATTTCAAAGTGAAAATCAATTCATTTTTCATCAAACATCCTTATATATAGTGGACATTCTAGTCCTGTTGGGAGGGTAATTTTCTTAGTACTAATTTTAAGAGAGGGTAGAGCATTGTGGTTATTAGTTCTATAGGATTATACAAATCCAAAGTTCAATGTTAGCTTAGTCTTATTTTTTAACTGTGTGATTTTAGGAAGATTATCTCTTTATGTCTCAGCTTTTGCTTGTTTGTTTTTTAAATCTGAAAATGTGGGTAATAATTTGTTGTTGGGATTGAAGGTTAATCCCCAAAGCTTGATAGCATCAACAGTGACATGGTTAAAAGGATGATGGCAAGTTATTTTAAGACCTTAGGTAACATACTGACATGGTTTTATTGGAAAAGTACTTTCCAATTTCTAAATAACTGACCCCAAAGAAACATGGAGGACCCAAATTACTTAGGAGGGAAGACTACAACTTCAGCTTAGCAGCGTTAAATGATTGCGGTCATTTCCTGGCTCCCACTGAAGAGGAAGCTTGTCAGTGGGGTACAAGGTATGCTTTGTAGATAGGAATATACTGCTTCTCTTATAGGCCTCTGTCTTCATTTACCCTGTTCAGAAATTCATAGCCAGTTGAGTAACATTTATCCTCTGTCTTTGATCTTTGGCTTTGACTAATAGGAACATCCTTGGGACACGGTTCCAGACAAGGATTCTGAGTGCACATTTCCTTCATGGAGCCCTCTGCTTCTGTTCAGCCCTGGGAAGCACTTATGAAGAAGTGACATGGGGCAGGCATGTCAGTGCTCCTGGAGAAAATCCTTAACGGCAGAAACTGGTGCTTCTAAAACTTGTGTGCAGGCTGAGAACTGACTGTACTGAAATCTGAAATCTCTTCACCTTTGGGTATCAGACAGGCTACTGCAGTGGGCAGATGGGAGGGAGATTCTATACCTCAGACTGCCAGGGCTCAAGAAACTTCCCAAACTGTATAATCAAGCCCTTGAATAAGCTCTTAATGAGGCTGTCAGTCTGTAGACCACATACCTTGGCAGAAATTTGGACATTTTAAGTGGAAGGAATTAATCAAGATTTGTGGATTTGACGGTGGGGTCACTTGCCTCCTAAGGTTTGAAAAGGAAGGAGGAGCTGAAAGTGAGTATCTTTTGTGACACTCTGGTAGCAAGGTAAGTGGATATTAAAATATGGGACCCTCCCTGACAGCTTTAGCTGCTTTGCAGAGGGCTAAACTTATAGGATGGTGTGGTAATTAATGTCAAGAAGCTGTTATAAGTTGACATCATTCTGAAAAGCATGGGGTCTGAAAGGAGTGAGTGTATTTCTGGGAAAGATATTTTTCAGGAGGTTTAGTGGGCTGAGGTGTCCTTTCCAGTGGTGCTTTATGATGTCACATTATTCAGGCGGGGTCACTGCGCATCCACAAGTGTAAGGACAGTCGATTGTAGGACTGTTCTCTCCTGCCTGGTACAGCTCTGGGGATAAGGAATATGCAATGTCCAGTGAATCCTAACTACACAAATGTGTCCCAGGTTGATTGTTACGGTGATACTTGCAAAATAGATGACAGAGGTGTGTATCCTTCAGTCTTCAGTGTTCTTAGGTTTTAATTTCTAAAAGGGGGAAAAAAAAGAATCCAGTCAGTGACAGAAAGAAGTTCTGTGTTTACATTTTCAAGTTAACTAAGAATTAACTTAATGAGATGATTAGATGGCATAACCAACTCAGCAGTTTGAACCAGCTCTGGGAGATGCTGAAGGGAGAGGGAAGCCTAGTGTGCCCCAGTCCATGGGGTCACAAAGAGTTGGACACAACTGAGCGACTGAACAACAAGAAATAAGCAACACTTTCTGTAAGGTCGGACCCCGGGGCCCATGATGGGGCCGCCCCTTCTGTCCCCCGCCAGTAGGGAATGTCCCTAACGGAAGGAGCCTCCCAGATCCCAGGGACCAGTGACAGCACACTTCGCCAGCCAAAGCCTCCCCACCCCAGCTACATAAAAGGACCTATCAGCCCGCGACGCCTCGGCCTGGCGACCTCTCCGAACCCCCGTCCATTATACCTGTGACCAGCCCTCGCAACAAACATATAAGCTGCTTCTAGCACGGTCCGGGCGCAGACTTCCTCGACCTGCCTCATTCGGGTCCAGGAATCCCGCCCGGTAGCACTTTGTCTAAAAAGCTTGTTAGACGTTTGTGTGTGTGTGTGTATCCTGGTCATCTTTACCTAACACTTTCTTTTTCGAACTCTCTAAAATTTTCTTTAACTCTTCTTTCTTCCCAGCCCCCTTTGGCCTTACCCTTCAGTGACTTCTTAATGAGGAGAAGAACGCCTAGTCCACTCTCTGCCTCCTGCCTTCCTTAGTGCCCAAATCCATAATTACCCTGTTTTCTTCTCCCTCTTCTTTACCGAAGCTCTGGCAGTAGATATTCTGGGCACACGTGCAGATCCCATTTTCAGTATACACATGCTCCCTGCTGCTTCCAGTGCTAAGACTAAAGGTTAGCATCAATCACCTTTCTCTAGGAAACTGCCTGTTCCATGCCCAGAACCCTGGGGATGACACTCTCTCCACCTAAAGCTGATGACTCACTGATAGTACAGAGCCGCTCCTCCCGGCTCCATGGCAGAGCAATGCTGGATTTGGCCATAACTGGTCATTACCTGAAAGCCTTTCTTCTGTTGCTTATTCTGCTTCTGTTAGTCCCTTGTAGGGCTCTCCTGAGAAGCACATCCTCAGTAAATCACAGGTGTCTTAAGACTCCCAACTGTTTCCAGGAGCTCAACTAAACAACTCTGTGGGCCAGTTGGAGCCTTTCAAAGTATTTATCTCAGGAAAGTGATTTCACATAAATGACTGAGAGTTCATAGTTCACTTTCAAAGAAGGCCCTTATTAGCAGTTGATCTTCCCTAATTGGTGAAATTTCACTTATTACAACAACAGACTGGACATTTTTAGACAGTGAGGGAGATAATTCCCCTGGGAATTGCTATTGATTCTACTTATCTGTTTAGAGCAACCCATTATNGACTGGTTGGATCTCCTTGCAGTCCAAGGGACTCTCAAGAGTCGTCTCCAACACCACAGTTCAAAAGCATCAATTCTTTGGTGCTCAGCCTTCTTCACAATCCAACTCTCACATCCATACATGACTATTGCTCTCCCCAAATTTATCTATATCTAGTGTATTCAGATTTTTTAAAACTTTTTGACTCTGATAGGTAAAAAAAGATGTCATTATTTTCATTTGCAGTTTTTAGATTCTGAATGATGTTGAGCATCTTTTTGTGTCTGACCATATGAACCTTTTCTCTTTAACTGCCAGTTCTTATTCTTTTGGGTTGTTTGTCCTTTATTGGTTTGTAAGAGTTCTTGGTGTATTGAAGAAATTAGTCCTTTGTCAGGTGTGTGCGAAATATTTTTATTCAAATTGTCTTTTTTTACAATGAATTTTTTTTTCCCATTTTCTTCCTTTCTATATATTCTCTTTCTCAGTAGCTTCTGGATTTTGTTTTCCTAGAAAACTTTTCATATCAAGATTGTGTTAAAGTATATCTATATTTTCTTCTAATATTTCTCCTGTTTGTATTTGTACATTTCTTTCCTGTCTTCTTCAGTGCCAAACAGGTTGTGTAGCTCTATATTTAATATTTAGTAAAATTGGTCTGCCTTCATTTTTTTTTTCCCAAAATAATCCTGAAGTAAAAGATAATTGTGAAACTGACTACAGTGCTTTGGTTATTAGTANCTTCTTCAGTGCCAAACAGGTTGTGTAGCTCTATATTTAATATTTAGTAAAATTGGTCTGCCTTCATTTTTTTTTTCCCAAAATAATCCTGAAGTAAAAGATAATTGTGAAACTGACTACAGTGCTTTGGTTATTAGTAGAAAAATATTGAATTGGGGGAGGGACAGGAAGGCATGGTATTAGAGAAGAAAAGAATTAGAGGGTAAAGGGTGACAAAAAGCAATTAATCTGTGGCATGAAGTTCTTCTTTGGACACCTCTAATCATGACCTAAAATTATCTCTGAGCATGGCTCCCATAGTGAGGACAAACTTCTGATCACCCAGCTCTGCCAGGTTTGGTAGAGCTGGACCTTCTTTACTCTGCAGACAACTTGCTGTGTGACCATGTCACTTCCCCTCTCTGGCCTCATGGATTATGTGACCCCCTTCGGCTTCCCTTGGGGCTCAGATGGTAAAGAGTCTGCCCACAAGGCAGGAGTTGATCCCTGGGTTGGGAAGATCCCTTGGAGAAGGAAATGACAACCCACTCCAGTATTCTTGCCTAGAGAATTCAGAGGAGCCTGGCGGGCTACAGTCCATAGAGTCACAAACAGTTGGACACGACTACACTTTCACTTTCAGGTTCTTCAAGAGATGTCTTTAAGGAACCCAACTCGGGTTGGAACTTTGGCCTTGTTTTATTCTACCTTTAGGCTGCTTGGGTTGGTGGAACATCCCATAGTTTCAAAGGAATCATGAATTTCTTGAGTTTCCTTGGGAGGTCATGAGGCTTCTGATTCACTTTCATCACTAGGGTAAGGATATCACCGTCCTCCTCCTTCCTTGTCACCTGCTTCTCTCTGTTTAGCTCTGGTTACGGCCTTTTCCTTACTTTCCTGATGGCTCAGAGGGTAAAGCGTCTGTCTGCGATGCAGGAGACCCGGGTTCGATCCCTGGGTCGGGAAGATCCCCTGGAGAAGGAAATGGCAACCCACTCCAGTACTATTGCCTGGAAAATCCCATGGATGCAGGAGCCTGGTAGGCTACAGTCCATGGGGTCACAAAGAGTCGAACACGACTGAGTGACTTCACAATCACTTCACAGTCACAATGGCCTTTTCCTTAGCTAGGTAACTCTCTTGTCGGAAGTTTCCTTAGAATGAGCATACCTCTTCCTCCTTGCAGTGTGCTCATTGGTCCTGCCTTCCAGTGCAACCCAGAGCAAAGCCACTCTGCCTTATCAAGCACACTGAATGTGTACTGTCCTTAGTCCTACTGCCGTCGTCACTGTAGCACCCTGCCATGAGTTGAGTATTAGTTTCCTGGTTTCTTCTTACAAATCAGAAACCTGAGACTCAGAGTTTAAAAAACTTGCCCAAAGTCAACAGCTAGGAAGTGATGGGTCAGGACTTGAATTCATATCTGTATGACCCCCAGAGCCTGTGCTTTTTCCACTGCACCCACGGTTCTCAACGTGTGATACCAAGACAAGTTCCAGCATCTCTTGGGAACTTATTAGAAGAGCAGATTCTCAGGCTCTACTCCAGAACTACCAAAGAAAGACATTCTGGGAGATTAGGCCCAGGAATCAGCTTTAATAATCCCTTCTGGTGATTTCCTTGCCTGCTCAAGTTTCAGAACCACTGCCTACCATTTCTGCTCCCCAACCTGGCTGCTGCTTCTGTTCACATTTGACCAAGAATTTATAGGTGACTTCACTTATCCTTGTTAGTTGTCAAATCTAAGGCTGAACATTACAATGTCTCTGGAGCAGAAATGTGCTGCACACATATACACCCTCCCCCCAAACACATACACGTACTCAGTTACCAGACTAATCTTTACAACTGCAGATATTCCTTTCCTCCTTAAAGTTCTTCAGAGTCTCTCCAGTGCACAAAGGACAAAGCCCAGACTCGTCAGTGTGGCTTTGTGTGATGTATCCCTTACATACCTTCCAGCCTCCTGTCTGCACAGACCTGTTCATGCTTTCGACTCACGGGATGATCCATGAACTAGAAGTGTTGTCGTCACCTGTGAGCTTGTGAGAAATACACTCTCCACCCCTACCTCTAGGCCTGCGGAATCAGACTCTGCCTTTTAACAACCCCTCCAGGTGATCTATATGTATATCAAAGTTCCAGTAGCACCAACCTACCCCTCACCTGCCAAAAACTCCTTATGGTTGCCCCCAGGCCTTTGTCCCTGGGTTTCACTCTTTATGCAGCACTCCCCGCTTCCCTCTCCTTTCCTTTGGAGGAGACTTGAATGCTTAGATTGACACTGCACCCCTTCAAGACTGGGCGGGCTTGTTGCTGCTCTTGTGTACTCCGTAGCCTCTTGGCTGCTAGGATAAGAGACTAGGCCCTCCATAGCAACTGGGACCTAGCGTTGCAATTGGCTGATGACTTATCTGTCCCCCAACTGGCTCGTGGGGGTGCATTCTGTGAGGCTGACATAGTGCCTGACAAATAGTAGGTGCTCCCTGCAGTGAACTCCTTTCTGTTCTGGTTAGAGCATGGACCTTGGAGAGAGACTGCTTTCATCTCTGAAATGAGAACAATAAGAGTCTCTGCCTCATACGGTTGTTGTGAAGATTAATTGCATTGTTGCATGAAAAGAAGCTAGATAGAACTGTGCCTGGCACATGGTCAGTGTCCAGCAAATGTTAGCTGACATTGTTATCACTGTCATCATTACATGTGCATCATCTTATAATGCAGCTCACCTTCCTGAAAAGAGCACACTGTTTCTCTACATTCTGATCTTGAGCAAGTTATGTAATCCCTGAGTCTCAGGTTAACGGGCAGTCATCTGGGAAATGGTGATGGAAATCCCCAGGTCGTGGTAGTTGTGAGAATGGTGTGAGTCAGTGTTTGTGAAGTGCTGAGCACAAAGCGGGGACTTGGCACCTGGAAGAGGCTGTACCACAGTGCCTTGTACTTACTTTTAGGTGCTTAGTGACTCTGTGGCTTCCTGATACTTTTTAATGTTGTTTTCCACCAAGGTGAGTATTTTCCATCTTTCTGTTTGGTTGGTTTTTTTGTGTGTACTTGCTCCATTGGTTTGAGACTTTGGAATAAAAGTATATTGAAGTCTTTCAGGATTTGCTTTTCATTTTTCTGCAACCTGAGGTCTCATGGAGCCCTTCAGTTCCCAAGAGCAGTGTCTCTCTGCTAACATTAGAGGACTGTTACAAAAGAACTAGAATAACTTCTTAGATTTAATTGGCTTGATAGCCATAAGAGATTATAATCATCTGCCCTGGCCTCAATTGACAGTTATCAGATAAGGCAAGTCTGGTTTTGAGCTTCCTAGGAAGGGAAATTTAGAACACACACACACACATATATATAATTTCAGTTCCGTTCAGTCACATCCAACTCTTTGCAACCCCATGAATTGCAGCATGCCAGGCCTCCCTGTCCATCACCAACTCCCGGAGTTCACTCAGACTCACATCCATCGAGTCGGTGATGCCATCCAGCCATCTCATCCTCTGTCGTCCCCTTCTCCTCCTGCCCCCAATCCCTCCCAGCATCAGAGTCTTTTCCAATGAGTCAACTCTTTGCATGAGGTGACTGAAGTACTGGAGTTTCAGTTTTAGCATCATTCATTCCAAAGAACACCCAGGACTGATCTCCTCTAGAATGGACTAGTTGGATCTCCTTGCAGTCCAAGNTGAGTCAACTCTTTGCATGAGGTGGCCAAAGTACTGGAGTTTCAGCTTTAGCATCAGTCCTTCCAAAGAACACCTAGTACTGATCTTCTTTAGAATGGACTGTTTGCTGGATCATAAGGTAGCTCTATTTTTAGCTTTTTAAGGAACCTCCATACTGTTCTCTATAGTGGCTGCACCAGTTTACATTCCCACCAACAATGTGGGAGGTTTTCCTTTCCTTCACTCCCTCTCCAGCATTTATTATTTGTAGATTTTTTAATGATGGCCCTTCTGACCTGTGTGAGGTGATACCTCCTTGTAGTTTTGATTTGTATTTCTCCAATAGTGATGCTGAGTATGCTTTCATATGTTTTTTAAAGCATCTGTATGTGTTTTTGAAGAAATGTTTGTTTAGATTTTTTACTCATTTTTTATTGGATTTTTTAAAAAATATTGAGCTGTACAAGCTGTTTTTATGTTTTGGAGATTAATCCTTTGTTGGTTGCTTTGTCTGCAAATATTTTCTCTCACTCTGTGTGTTGTCTTTTTGTTGATGGCTTCCTTTGCTGTACAAAAGCTTTAAAGTTTAATTAGGTCCCATTTATTTATTCTTGTTTTTATTTTCATTACTCTAGGAGGTGCCGCGGCCAGCACAGTCAAGGAGCAACCCCCGTAAGGAGGACGCGAAGGAGAATGCCCGCTTAGAANCAAAAAAAAAAGCAAAATATAGACCCTTATAAGATTCCAAATTTAAAGCATAATCAGCAACAGTAATATACCCAATCTGGCATTCATTGTTTCTGATACCTGGCAAGTCTTCTCAATTAAAAAAATTTTTTTTAGGTTTTGGTGGTAATGATGAAGGGAGCTTCTCAGTAACAACTGCAAAGATTAGAATAGAGAATTCTCAATTTAATTTATGAAATTTGACTTATGGACAGTCAGGAATGGGATTGAGCTATGTATTACTTGCTGGGTAAACTGAAGAAGACATAGGCTTAAATGGTATCGTTAACAAGCCTATCTGATTCTTAACTTTTTAATTAAGAAATCACAATGGTCTTTTCATGTTGGCTTCTTCATAAAATGAGTTGAAAGCCTTCATTTTAATTTTCAAAGAAATAAATGGCAAATCTATTTTCTCCATTTTAAGTTTTGGAAGAATTCACCGGAGACACCTAAGGCTGGGGTTTACTTTGGCAAAACAGTTAATGATGAATTCAGTTTCTTTACCAGGCCAGAAAATTTTTCCATTCCTTCTTCTGGTCTGCTCAGTAAGGTATATTTGTCATCCAAATGTTCAGATTTGTCAGCAAACTTTTTGCTAGCATTGTGTTATATCTTCTGCCACTGGGCTCACTCTTGTGCGGAATCACCCCATATCCTCACTACTTTCTTAGGACTATCTGTATTTCCTTGCTTTGGGCAACTGCTTTATTGTTGTTTTAATCTGTGAGTGTTATCTTCTCTGAGATTAACTGAAAATGGATTTGCTATTTGTTTGTCATTTCACTTTCACACAACATGCAAGATAAGAAGGCTATTTCTGTCTCTAATCACTCTGTTTACAACAGAGGTTTTCCGTGTTTGAGAATAAAATTAAGGAAGAAATATCTCCTTACTCAAATCTCTTCAATGTTTTTACCTCTAAAAATAGTGCCCACATTTACGACAAATGCAGGTTATTTACAAAAGTACCATTTCCCAGGCTCAGGAATTTGCCTTGTACAAGGAAATAAATGTGTATGAGAGATAGTAATAAATTTGGGGGAAACAGCAATGAGTGTAGGAAATAGCAGTAATAAAACAGTAAACCTCAAAAGTATTGAAAGTATGAGTTGGAGTATATTTTGAAATGGGAGAGAGAAAATGAAATTTAATGTGGCACAGATTTGACTCAATGTCTGAAGTTTATAATGCTTTATGAGGTGCTTCTTCAGTCAACTCAGAAATTTGAGATGACTGTAAACCAATTTCCGATGATTGTGACAATTGAAGAAACAAAGTTTCATAACGTATAAGTAAGAAAAAGGAATAGTAAATCCCTTTACAAGAAAATCTCTATTCTTTTAATGTGCACTGTTTGTCCTAGATAAAATAATATTTGATTACTTGGAGGTGGTATGCCTTCAGCACTTTCCCCTGTCTTCTGGTGCCATTTTGATGATTCTCCCTTTGTTTCTTTGAAGTTTGAAGTGAAGTCACTCAGTCGTTTCCGACTCTTTGCGACTGCATGGACTGTAGCCTACCAGGCTCCTTAGTCCACAAAATTTTCCAGGCAAGAGTACTGGAGTGGGTTGCCGTTTCATATCACCTGTATTTCTTCCCAATTTCAAGGACAGAAGCTCTCATTTATTTTACTTTCAAAAAGATTGAAATGTAGTTAATTTATAATGTATTAGTTTCTGATGTGATTTAGTTTCTGTAAAGTGATTCAGGTAAATACATACACATATATTCAATATTTTCCTTTATAGTTTATTACAGTATATTGAAAATGGTTTCCTGTGCTATGCAGTACGACTTTGTAGTTGGTATATTTTACATATAGTGGTTTGTGTCTGCTAATCCCAAACTCCTAATTTATTCCCTCCCTTTTCCGTTTGGTAAACATAAATTTGTTTTCTATGTCTGTCAACCTGTTTCTATTTTAGAGATTAAAAATCCTCATTTATACTTCAGGGCTCATTTAAAATTATATGTCAAATGTATTTATATTTTTGATATATCTCTAGAAAAAAATCATGAAAAGCTTAGTATTCTTTGAATAAATTACAAATATAGAGGCAAGTAATCTATTTTGGGCTTGGAGTCATGTTTCGGTAATACCCAGAGGACTGTCATTTATGTGAATGCTGGCACTGCTTTTACCTGCAAGGTAGAATGCTCATCAAGTAGAACTGATTCTTTTGGGACAGCAAAATATGCCTCTGAAAAGATATATCAGCAAAGTACAATTACTGTGCCAGCAGTTTTCACCCTCTGTGCTAAGTACTGAATTGCTCTTTTATCCTTTATTCCCCACTCGATAGTGTGGATATTGATGCAATAGAGCTTATTGTTTTAAAACACTACCAATGTTAATATCGTCAGGAAATTTTTCTAAAATGAGATTTTACATGAAATCTGTTATATTCCTTGGCTTGATTACTATATTTACTGAATATGGTAAGTTTACCAAAAATACTGATTCATCATCGAAAGAGAAACAGTGAACTCATTTCAAATGGTTAGGTTTATGTTTTATTTATTCAATTAAACACTCATTCTCTTTTTCTTTTCTCTGGGAAAAGAACAAGCCTAGAGGCATAAAAGAGGAAGCCATGATTATGAGTCCTAAAATATAATTCAAAGTACAAATTCTCAACACCATATTCACATCATAAAATATTATTTCCCTGAAGTGCACTGTCAAGATGCAAACATCAGAAGTTAGGTATTTCTTATATCTACTTTAAATGTTATTTCAAGACATTCAGAATAATCCCTTCTTATCTTTGGAACTCAAATAAAAACTCTTACATTTTTCCTTTTCTACACAAAGAAGTGTTAAGGAAAGTTTATATTTTGAACATGTTTTAAATGAAATTGTTTAAAATAAATTCTAATGAAACTTAATGTTCTGTATAATAATTGTCATCACAATGAAAAGACAGTCGTTAATTTTATCCTGTTTTCTTGAATATATCTTCCGATCAATATCTTTTTTTTTTTTAAATAAAATATACATGGATGGGGCCCATATTTGACTTTTATAATTATTTCTCCCACAAGTAATTAGGCAGATTATTTAAGATTTCTCATGGTTTCAAAATGATGTTGCACATAAAAGTTGCTACTGGTGATTAACTTGACACCTGACAAAATTTCACCTTATTGCATCTCATCTGCTCCCTGATATACTCTGACAAAAGACTGTTTGAAACTTTAAAATATGATTGTAACTAGAACTTAAAGGAAATAATGTACTAGCACTAGAAGAGTTTTCCCAATTTCAGTTCTAGTCATGTGAGTTAAATAACTGGAAGAGTCCTTTTATCTCCCTGAAAATTGAGGTTTATCCTAAGCAGAAAACTTCTCATTTCCTCTACCTTGTAGTGTGCATTAAATGACTGATCACTATTTTATGCATCCAAGTTAATTATCCTTTCCATTAAAAATTCTCATTTTTTAAAAAAAAATCTGGTTTTTTTTTAAGACTACCATATTAAAAAATAAGTATTAGGGTTACAAAAAACTACAGCAGTTTCCCGTATCTTCCCTGTCTCTACAATTGTGTGGCTTCCCCCATTATCAGTGTTCCTCACTCAGATGTTATTTTATTATATTTTATTTACCAAGGATGAACCTACCTACATTGACCTCAAGATCACCCAAAGTCCATAGATTCCACTCTTGATGTACATTATATGGATTTTAACAAACTGGAGAAGGAAATGGCAACCACTCCAGTATTTTTGCCTGGAGTACCCCATGAACAAGGAGCCTGGTGGACTACAATCCATGGGGTCCCAAGAGTCAGACACGACTTAGCTACTAAACCATCACCATGATCACATAAATCCATCAGCATACAGATCATTCTCACTGGTCTAAAAAGCCCTTTGTGTGGTCTCTGTTCATATTTCCTTCCCCCTTTGCCTCATAACCAGTGATCTTTCCTTTGTCTCCAACATTTTTACTTTTCCAGAAGTCGTATGGGATTTAGTCTTTTCATATTCACTCTTTCATATAGTAATATGCATTTAAGCTTCTTCTATATCTTTTCATGGCTAAATAGCTTATTTCTTTTTAGTGCTAAATAATAGTTCATTGTCTGTCTGTGTCACAGTTCATCCCATTTACCCATGGAAGCACATCTCTTTTTTTATATTTTTTTAAAGTATAGCATATATATAATGTAAAACAAAAAAGAAATACAGCTCCAAGAATCTTTACAAAATGAGCTTATCCATGTAACTAAAACACAAAGATGGGAAAGGGTTCAGGATGGGGAACATATGTACACCCATGGCTGATTCATGTCAATGTATGGCAAAAACCACTACAATATTATAAGTAATTAGCCTCCAAATAAAATAAATTAATTTAAAATATACTGACTGTTCTCTCATGAGAATTCCTTCTGGTGCCCCTTCTGATCATTACCCTCCCTCAAAATAAAACACTATTTTGATTTCTAACAATATAAGGTAGTTTCTTTTATTTTTTAACTTTATAGAAATGTAATCATGCAGCAATGTTTGCCATTGTTATTGCATATAATTGTAGCTTTTTATTCTCATTGTTGAGTATAGTATTCCATTATTAAACTGTCATAGTTTATTCAGTCTACCAGACAGAGATTTGGGTTGTTTCCATTTTTGGCTACTTTCTAAAGGTCCATGTATTTCAGTGATCATAACTAAAAGTTCCTTTGAGTAGATGCTAAAGAGTAAACGTGCTGGGTTACAGGGAATGTATATGTTCCATTTACTAGTGTGTACTTCCATAGTGATTGCACCAATTTATGCTTCTAATGGCAGTGTATAAAAGTTCTAGTAGTACAGGGTATTTTATATTTTTATTTTTTATTGAAGGACAGGGAAGCCTGGTGTTCTGCAGTCCATGGAGTCGCAAAAAGTTGAACATGACTGAGTGACTGAAAAACAACAACAATTGAAGTCTAGTTGATTTACAATGTTGTGTTAATTTCTGCTGTACAGCAAAGTGATTCAGTTCTCTGTGTGTGTATATATATATTTTTTTCATATTTTTTCCATTCTGGTTTGTAATAGGATATTGAATATAGTTCTCTGTGGTATATAGTAGGACCTTGTTGTTTATCCATTCTATATGTTAGTTTGCATTTGCTGGCCCCAACCTTCCAGTCCTTTCTTCAAATACCTTTTACCCCTTGGCAACCACAGTCTGTTCTTTATGTCTCTGAGTCTGTTTCTGTTCAGTAGATAGGTTCATTTGTGTTGTGTTTTAGATTCTACATATGAATGAAGTCATACAGTATTTGTCTTTCTCTCTGACTTTCTTTGCTTAATATGATAATCTCTAGGTCAACAATTTTCAGCTTCTATATTTGGTCAACTTACTTAATCTTCATCTGTCACATCTTCCTTATTTTTAAATTACAATAATTGTTTCTCATGTGGCCATTGCTTAGAAGGGGTACACAGAAAATTTAGTCTAATGTTAGTACATGCTGAACATAACTACATTATAGCTTTTTAAAAAATATTATTCTGTTTTAATCCAAGTACTTTAAACTTCATCAGTCACTGTCTTGTGGGCTATGAGCTAGGCACATTGGATTATTACCCAGTTGAAAAATTGAAGAAAGGGATCCTACTGGGACACATGAAAATAGAAATAGACCTGAAGGATATGCAATTTCATTCCTATACAGAATCATGCATGTGGGATCTATGGGACCTTTAGAAATAATTACCAAATAAAGTATAGTAAAATTCATACTGGATGTTTACATCTCTGATAATATATTGAAAAAGCAAGGAAAAAAATAGGATGGCAGTATTTTCAAGGATGTAAGGATACATTATTTCTCAAAATGTCAATCAAAATCCATCAGAACATAATAGGAAAAAGAGAAAGACATCTGGGTGTTTTGGTGAAAATAGATTAAAGAGATAAGATGGGAAGACACAATGGTGAAAACAGTATTATACATAAGAGATGCTGATGGCTGGACCAGTACAGTAGCACTGGGAGGATGTAAGTAGTCAGAATCCAAATTCAGAAATAATTTTAAGGTAAAGCCACTATAATTAGTTTACAAAATTTGCATGAAATGTGAGAGGGAATGAGATAGGAGTCAAACCACTGTCAACTGATATGGAAAAGATAGTTTGTGGAGCAATTAGAAGGGGACATTTAGTTCAGTTTTGATTTTATTGATTTCTGGAAACTTAAAGACATCTTGATAGAAGTGTGGAGTTAGATATACAAGATTGCAGTTCATATTTGACTGTAGACATATATTTGTGCATCATGAGTAAATAGGTGAAATGAAAATGAATTGACATCATCTAGGAGTGAGTCTTGTTGTTGTGGTTCAGTCGTTCAGTCATGTCCGACTCTTTTTGACCCCATGGACTGCAGCAGACGAGGCTTCCCTGTCCTTTACCATCTCCCAGAGCCTGCTCAAATTCATGTCCATTGAGTAGGTGATGACATCCAACCATCTCATCCTAGTCATCCCCTTCTCCTCCTGCCTTCAATTTTCCAAGCATCAGGGTCTTTTCTAATGAGTCAGTTCTTCACATCCTTCACATCAGGTGGAGTTTCAGCTTCAGCATCAGCCCTTCCAAAGAACACCCAGGACTGATCTCCTTTAGGATGGATTGGTTGGATCTCCTTGCAGTCCAAGGGATTCTCAAGAGTCTTCTCCAACTCCACAGTTCAAAAGCATCAATTCTTCAGCATTCAGCCTTCTTTATGGTCCAACTCTCACATCCATACATGGCTACTGGAAAAAACATAGCTTTGACTGTAAGAGTGAGTATAGATAAAAAAANTTTCTTAATAGCCCAACTCTCACATCCATACATGACTACTGAAAAAATCATAGCTTTGACTAGACGAACCTTTGTTGGCAAAGTAATGTCTCTGCTTTTTAATATGCTGTCTAAGTTGGTCACAACTTTTCTTCCAAGGAGCAAGCATCTTTTAATTTCGTGGGTGCAGTCACCATCTACAGTGATTTTGGAGACCAAAAAAAAAAATGAAGTCTCTCACTGTTTCCACTGTTTCCCCATCTATTTGCCATAAAGTGATGGGACCAGATGCCATGATCTTCGTTTTCTGAATGTTGAGTTTTAAGCCAACTTTTTTTTGTAGAAGTGGTTAAATCTTGAATTTCTGGTCTTAATAGCCACAGTGGAAGCCAAAAAAAGTGGAGTGATGTCTTCAGTGTGCTGAAAGTAAATAATTGATAAGTTAGAATTCTGTATCACTTTCCAAAACAAAGGTGAAATAAAAATGTTTTCTCAGGGAATTCCCTGATAGTCCAGTAGTTAGGACGCTCTGCTTTCACCATCATGGGCCTGGGTTCGATCCCTCATTGCGGAAGAAACTAAGATCCTGAAAGTCACAGAGCAGTGAGGCCAAAATAAAAAGCATTTTCTATTGCAAAAATTGTGTTTTCCACCTGAAAACCTGATTATATATATNAGGACGCTCTGCTTTCACCATCATGGGCCTGGGTTCGATCCCTCATTGCGGAAGAACTAAGATCCTGAAAGTCACAGAGCAGTGAGGCCAAAATAAAAAGCATTTTCTATTGCAAAAATTGTGTTTTCCACCTGAAAACCTGATTATATATGTAAGGTATAAAACCGTAATCCCAATAATGACATGTGGATTTAAAAAATAAACTGAAATCATGACAACAAACAACCCATAATAATCATCAGTTGATAAATAAACAATGTGTGTATCCATCTTGTAATACCATGGAATATTTTTCAGCCATAAAACGGAAGTTTTATGGTACATGCTGATTCATGTTGTAGCATCGAAGAAGCTTGAAAATGTTGTTCTGAATGAATAAAGCTGATTACAGAAGACCATACATTGTATGATTCCAGTTACATGAAATATAGAGAAAGTAACTGGTGGTATCATAGATCTGTGCCAGGGTCCAGCCCCTGCAGGATCCAGGGGAACCCTCAGGAGAAACNATAGTGATGCTTTCTAAGGCCCACTTGACTTCACATTCCAGGATGTCTGGCTCTATGTAAGTGATCACACCATCGTGATTATCTGGGTCGTGAAGATCTTTTTTGTACAGTTCTTCCGTGTATTCTAGCCACCTCTTCTTAATATCTTCTGCTTCTGTTAGGTCCATACCATTTCTGTCTTTTATTGAGCTCATCTTTGCCTGAAATGTTCCCTTGGTATCTCTAATTTTCTTGAAGAGATCTCTCGTCTTTTCCCATTCTGTTGTTTTCCTCTATTTCTTTGCATTGATCAAAGAATTGATTGAAGAAGGCTTTCTTATCTCTCCTTGCTATTCTTTGGAAGTCTGCATTCAGATGCTTATATCTTTCCTTTTCTCCTTTGCTTTTCGCTTCTCTTCTTTTCACAGCTATTTGTAAGGCCTCCCCAGACAACCATTTTGCTTTTTTGCATTTCTTTTCCATTTCTTTTCTCTAGCATTACAAAAATATGTTTCTACCATCTTGTAGCTTCCATTGTGTCTAATGTGAGGTCAGTGATAATTTGGGTCATTTGAATCATTGTGCGTTGTTCACTGCATGTAATATGTTATTTATCTTTTTGTTCTTTTCAATATTTTCAACTCATTTTGGTTTTCAGCAGCCATCATGTGCTTAGGTTTGATTTCTTTTTGTTAATTTTCTTTGGTATTTACTGAGTTTTTGAACTTATATACCTCTCAGTAAGTTTTCCCAGAAAGTTACAACTGAGTAACAACTGAGTTACAACTGAGTAACTGAACAACAACACTAAATTTTTGAAGCATTTTAGTGTGTTTTTCATTTTTGTGTTTCCATATGAATTGTGAAATTTTTGGTTCTAGTTTTGTGAAAAATGTCATTGGTAGTTTGATAGGGATCACACTGAATCTGTAGATTGCATTTGGTAGTATAGCCATTTTCACAATATTGATTCTTCCTACCCAAGAACATGGAATATTTCTTCATTTGTTTACGTCATCTTTGATTTCTTTCATTAGCATCTTATGATTTTGTGTGTACAGTTCTTTTGTCTCCTTAGGTAAGTTTATTCCTATTTAATTCTTTTGTTGCAATGGTGAATGGGATTGATACCATTTTTTCTCCTTCTGAATTTTTATTGTTAGTATGTAGAAATGCAACTGATTTCTGTGTATTGATTCTGTGTCCTGAAACTTTGCTAAATTCACTAATTAGTGCTAGTAATTTTCTGATACTATCTTCAGGGTTTTCTGTATATAGTATCATGTCATCTGCAAACAGTGAAAGCTTTACTTCTTTTCCGATCTGCATTCCTTCCACTTCTTTTTCTTCTCTGATTGCTGTAGTTAGGACTTCCAGAACTATGTTGAATAATAGTGGGGAAACTGGTCACCCTGTCTTATTCCTGATCTTAGGGGAAATGCTTTCAGTTTTTCACCATTGAGAATAATGTTTGCCATAGATTTATCATATATGGCCTTTATTATGTTGAAGTAGATTCCTTTTATACCCATTTTTGAAGAATTTTAATCATAAATGGGTGCTGAATTTTGTCAAAGGCTTTTTCTGCATCTATTGAGATTGTCATATGGTTTTTATCTTGCAGTTTGTTCATATGGTGTATCACATGGATTGATTTGCGTATGTTGAAGAAATCTTGCATCCCTGGAATAAACCCAACTTGATCATGATATATAAGTTTTTTGATGTGTTGCTGAATTCTGTTTGCTAAAATTTTGTTGATTTTTCTATTGTTCATTAGTGATATTGACCTGTAGTTTTCTTTTTTTGTGTTGTCTTTGGTTTTAGTATCATGGTGATAGTGGCCTCATAGAATGAATTTGAAAGTATTCCTTCCTCTGCAAATTTTTGAATGAGTTTCAGAATGACAGGCATTAGCTCTTTTCTAAACGTTTGGTAGAATTCTCCTGTGAAGCCATTTGGTCCTGGGCTTTTGTTTTTTGGGAGATTTTTGATCACAGCTTCAATTTCATTGCTTGTAACTGGGTTGTTCATAATTTCTATTTCTTCCTGGTTCAGTCTTGGAAAATTGAACTTTTCTAAGAATCTGTCCATTTCTTCCATATTATCCATTTTATTGCTATAATTATATAGCAATTTATTGTATAGTTGTTCATGGTAGTCCCTAATAATCTTTTGTATTTCTGAATTTTCTGTTGTAACATCTCTATCATTTCTAGTTTTGTTGATTTGATTTTTCTTTCTTTTTTCCTTGATGAGTCTGGGTAAAATTTTGTCAATTTTGTCTGTCTTCTCAAAGAACCAGCTTTTATTTTTATTAATCTTTAATATTGTTTCTTTAATTTTTTTTTCATTTATTTCTGCTCAGATCTTCATGATTTCTTTCTATCTACCATTTCTGGGGGTTTTTTGTTCTTCTTTTTCCAGTTGTTTTAGGTGTAAAGTTAGGTTGTCTATTCAGTGTTTTTCTTGTTTCTTGAGGTAGGATTGCACTGCTATAAACTTCCGTCTTAGAACTGCTTTTACTGCATCCCGCATGTTTTGAATTGTCATGTTTTCATTGTCATTTGTTTCTCGAAATTTTTTGCTTTGCCTTTTGATTTCTTCAATAACCCGTTGGTTATTTAGAAATGTTTTGTTTAATCTTCATGTGTTTGTGTTTCTTACAGACTTTTTCTTGTAATTTATATCTAGTCTCATGGCATTGTGCTCAGAGAAGATGCTTGATATGATTTCAATTTTCTCAAATTTACTGAGGTTTGATTTGCGACCCAAGATGTGATCTATCCTGAAGAATGTTCCATGTGCACTTGAGAAGGTGTATTCTTCTGCATTTGGATGAAAAGTCCTGAAGATATCAATGAGATCCATTTCATCTATCTTTTAAAATTTGTGTTTCCTTATTTTCTGTTTTGATGCTCTGTCCATTGGTGTGAGTGGGGTGATAAAATTTCCTACTATTATTGCGTCACTGTCAATTTCTCCTTTTATGTCTGTTAGTGTTTGTCTTACGTACTGAGGTGCTCCTATGTTGGGTGCATAGATATTTACAATTGTTATATCTTCCTCTTGGATTGATCCCTTGATCATTGTGTAGTGTCCTTCCTTATCTCTTGTAATCTTCTTTATTTTAAGGTCTATTTTGTCTGATATTAGGATTGCTACCTCAGTTTTCTTTTGCTTTCTATTTGCATTTCCATGCTCTCTCTTTCAAACTATATGTCTCTTGAGGTCTGANTCCCTTGATCATTGTGTAGTGTCCTTCCTTATCTCTTGTAATCTTCTTTATTTTAAGGTCTATTTTGTCTGATATTAGGATTGCTACCTCAGTTTTCTTTTGCTTTCTATTTGCATTTCCATGCTCTCTCTTTCAAACTATATGTCTCTTGAGGTCTGAACTGGGTTTTGTTGTAGACAGCATATATTTGTCTTATTTTCTGTATCAATTCACCCAGTCTGTGTCTTTTAGTTCGAGCATTTAATACATTTATATTTTAAGTAATTATTGATATATATGCTCCTATTGCCATTTTCTTAATTGTTTGGGGTTGATTTTGTAGATCTTCTTTTCTTCTCTTGTATTTCTTGGCTATATAAGTTCGTTTAACATTTGCTGTAAAGCTGGTTTGGTGGTACTGAATTCTCTTAACTTTTGCTTGTCTGAAGAGCTTATTTTTTCTCCATCACTTTTGAATGAGATCCTTTCTGGGTATAGTAATCTTGATTGTAGATTTTCCCTTTCAGTACTTTAAATATATCCTGCCATGCCCTTCTGGCCTGCACAATTTCTGCTGAAAGATCAGCTGTTAAGCATATTGGGTTTCCTTCTATGTTACTTGTTGCTTCTCCCTTGCTGCTTTTAATATTCTTTCTTTGTGATTAGTTTTGTTAGTTTGATTAGTATGTGTCTTGGTTTGTTTCTCTTTGGATTTATTTTGTATGTGACTCTTCCTTCATGCCTCTTGAACTTTATTGATTATTTCCTTTCCCATGTTGGTAAATTTTCAACTATAATCTCTTCAAAAATTTTGTCATACCCTTTCTTTTCCTCTTCTTCTGTTCAATTCAGTTCAGTCGCTCAGTCGTGTCCGACTCTTTGCAACCCCATGAACTCCGGCATGCCAGGCCTCCCTGTTCATCACCATCTCCTAGAGTTCACTCAGACTCGTGTCCATCGAGTCCATGGTGCCATCCAGCCATCTCATCCTCAGTCGTCCCCTTCTCCTCCTGCCCCCAATCCCTCCCAGCATCGGAGNGTGCATCAGTATACCTTCAGACTGGCTTTTATCTATAAGACTGACAGTGCCAAGTGTTGGTTCAGTTTAGTTCAGTCACTAAGTTGTGTCTGACTCTTTGTGGCCCCATGAATTGTCACAGCACGCCAGGCCTCCCTGTCCATCACCAACTCCCAGAGTTCACTCAAACTCATGTGCATCGAGTCGGTTATGCCATCCAGCCATCTCATCCTCGGTCGTCCCCTTCTCCTCCTGCCCCCAATCCCTCCCAGCATCATGGTCTTTTTCAATGAGTCAACTCTTCGCATGAGGTGGCCAAAGTACTGGAGTTTCAGCTTCAGCATCATTTCTTCCAAAGAAATCCCAGGGTTGATCTCCTTCAGAATGGACTGGTTGGATCTCCTTGCAGTCCAAGGGACTCTCAAAAGTCTTCTCCAACACCACAGTTCAAAAGCATCAATTCGGTGCTCACCTTTCTTCACAGTGTTGGTAGGGAAGTATAATAACCTCATACACTCCTGGTGGGAATGAAAAATGATACAATTGCTTTGGAAAATGGTGTGACAGTTTCTTATAAAGTTAAATATATGCTGGGTGCCTGGTCCTCGGTCACTCAATCCAACTTTTTCGTGACCTCCATTGACTGTAGCCCACCAGGCTCCTCTGTCCATGAGATTTTCCTGGCAAGAATACTGGAGTGAATTGGTGTTCCTCCTCCAGGGGATTTTCCTGACCCAGGGATCGAACCTGAGTGTCCTGCATTGGCAGGCAGATTCTTTACCATTGACCCACCTGGGAATCCCCTAAAGTTAAACATATGATCCAGCAATTCTCCTAGATTTTTACCCTAAAGAGAAACATACATCTGTCCAAAAAACCAAGTCAGAAATGCTCATAGCAGTTTTATTTATAATAGTTCCAAACTGGAAATAAATCAGATTGTCATCAAAAGGTACATGGATAAACAAATTGTGGTATAGCCAGATAATCAATGCTACTCATTAAAGAAAAGGAATAAAGTAACACAATATGGATAAAGCACACATGCATTTTGCCAAGTGAAGGAGGCCAGTCATAAAGGAATACATGCTATGTGAATCTATTTGTATGAACTTTGAGGAAGGGTAAAACTAGAGTGGTAGCAATCAGGTCTATTTACTGCAAAGGAGTAAAGTGTGGGTAGAGTGAAGGAAGTCATGCTTGTTTCATTCCATGCTTGTGGTGTTGCTACACATTTGTCAAAACTCATTGAAGTATGTATTTCAAATTGGTGAGTTTTACTGTACGCAAATTATGCTTCAACAAAGCTGACAAAAATTGAGCCACCCATACTGGGATAATTTTTTTCAGGAAGCAAAAAGTAATCTTTTACTTTTTTTTGCCTTTCGTTTCACTGACATTAATGCCCGTATTACATCTTATTCATTACTTTTTGTTGAAGTCTAGCATTCACCAAAAGTGGAGAGGAGCATATTAATAAACAGAAATACTCTTTGGAAGGATGGTGTAAGCATCTATTGGTAGAATGAAGTGACAGGAAGAGTAAATAATAATCAGTCATAATCTAATTAATTGCTAAGTGTTAGAAAGCAATGTGAAAGCTCCATGGAGATGAGGACAGCTCCTTTGGTTGAAAAGTGCTTTAATACCTCTTGAATCCCAGGTGTGAAAAGAAAGAGGAAAAAGGGGGGAAAAATCCGTCAGCAAAGCTGTCAGACACTTTGGGTTTTGGGGTCTTAGAAACAAAGGTCACTGCTGCCTTTTCCAAAATGCTAACAGTAATCTTTCTTAGGCAGCGGCAGTAGTTCTGTTATCAGCTGAGCAAGTGCCATTTTCAATGATTGACGAGGTTTCCACCTCCAGATTTATTCCATAGCCATGCTTAACAACTTGGGGCTTGCAATCTCCAGCTCACAATGAGGATTCAACAAAGCTCAGGGAGGCAGAATCCCTGCATGGGCTTCATGTGGCACACACTCCTTCTCACTGCATTCCGCTTTGGAATGTTCTGCTTAGCCAGGCAGACTGTTGATGGCAGTGAGAACTTTGGATTTATGCATATGTTCAGCATGGCCCAGATGCTGCTCAGCCCTTTACATGGCAATCTGCAACAAGTCTAGTGAGAGTGGACGATTTCACCTGGAAGTGAATATAAGGAGGATGGTCGAAAGTCTGTTTTGTTAGAAATGTCAGCAATTAATGTGCTTCTGTCAGCTGGTAATGAGCGCTTCAAAGGACTTCATCTCTAAGTCATGAGCTCATATTGTAGGAGCAAGAATCAATCAGGTCCAGGAGTGTGCGACTTGGAAGGTTCCATGCTTGGCTGAATGTTCTACTATTACCATCTTGAAATTATTGATGATTTTCTGTTTGAATTTGTGTTTGATAAGGGACAATGGAGCACCTGTGATACATCCAGTATGTGTACCTGAAATTGTTGTTGCCCCATTCATGTGTAATGTACACAATGCCACGTGAGCACAGAATTCCAGTGGACCCTCAACGCATGGGAGTCAAGGGAGACTTAAAGAGAGTACAAAGTAAGTGTATTATGTCTAAGATGGAATGGGAGGGTCCATAGACAGTCCTGAGAGGCCATGCTTTCCTTTTTGAAGCATGCTCTTCAAGCTTCAAAAGTAGCAAGAAGGCAATAGTGTTTGGTTTTTTAAAGTTTTTTTTTTCAAAAATCTTAAAAAAATTGTTTATGTATTCCCTGATAGCTCAGTTGGTAAAGGATCCACCTGCAATTCAGGAGACACCAGTTCGATTCCTGGGTCGGGAAGATCCCCTGGAGAAGGAATAGGCTTCCCACTCCAGTATCCTGCCCTGGAGAATCCCATGGACTGTACAGTCTGTGGGGTTGCAAAGAGTCGGACATGACTGAGCGGCTTTCACTTCACTTCACTTGGCTGCACCAGGTCGAGGCACATAGGATCTTCAATTTTTATTGTGGCATGCAGGGTCCTTTTAGTTGTGGCATGCAAACTCTTAGCTGCAGCATGTGGGATCTAGTTCCCTGATCAGGGATTGAACTGAGGCCCCCTACATTGGGAGCATGGAGTCTTAGTCACTGGACTACCAGGGAAGTTCCAAGGCAGTGGCATTCTAAGAATGAGCAACAACCAAGGAATCCTATGCTTTCTTGTGTATAGTCCACTTACACTGAAAATGATGGGGGGAAAGGAACAATAGAGCAACTCTTATTTTTCACTCTTCATCAATTATTATTCATCAGTAGATGAAGATAGAGCATGTTGGTGGAATCCATAAATACAGAAGTGGAAGTGAAAATAGTTGAGTTACTTTTGTTCATTGTTCCATTTGTTTTGGTAAGAATGAAATGCATATGCATGTATAAGTTGCAAAATACAAATTGTGTAATTTTCGTGATTTTGCTTATGAAATAAATGGTTTTATACCTGCATGTAACACTAGCCTTGTACAGTATAAAGATAAATGGTGAGTTTTATTCTGATAATTAAAAATTTTAATTTTTCTTTACTTGGAATTATATTAAAAAGCAAATGAAAACACTATGATGAATAGAGAAAGAGAGTTGCAGAAAAAAAGAAAAAGCTTCCTATTTTAGCACTTTAGTGGCACTTTTTTTTTCTGCTTTGGAACAAGGGGCCCCACATTTTCTGAGTTGTGCCCCACAGATTATGCAGTCAGGGCCCTGCTCTCAAAACTAGTTTCTCTCCCAAGTGAAATTCATTAGTGCCATTTTGCATGTCAATTATTTGGCTGTTAAAGGTGGCCATCCACTTTATTAATTTTGTATCTCTTACTACTCAGCCTTCTAACATAGGCTGAACAATCAAATAGATATCTTATATTTTAGGTAAGATTGTGTTCTTTGATTTAGTGCATCAAGTAATCCATAAGCTAATCATGAAATACCTACTATATGCCACTTACTAGGTTATAAAAACTTTATAACTAAGTTGAAGGAACAGATACTTACATGGTAAAATGATGTGTGCTATCTACTATAGACAAGAAAATACATAGGTAAGAGCAATGTAACTGTGCCTGGCAAGATAGTAGGAGAGGGCACACTTGACTTTACTGAGATAGTATTATTTCCTTCCTCAGTTGAAGGAAGAGTTTTTTACAGTTAGTTGAATTAATGGCAGGACATTCCAGGCCGGGGAATATTTTATTCCCATAACTAAGTTAATTGCAATGCATTCTGCTTTTGTGCTCTAGAATTAGTTGCTTGCATCCTTTTTTAAATTTTTCTGCTTAGTTTAAAATTGTGAATATTCTGACAGATATTTTTTGAGACTTTTTGTATAAGGGTGGGCTAACATTTTTGTTTGTGGCAATATACTTGTACATTTCTTTTTATCTTTTTATCTCTTTATATCTCTATCTCACTCATCACAGTTTAGAAAAAGTGGTTTTGTTTTGTTTGTTTGAAAAATAATCTGGAACATTTTGACTTCTTCTTTACCATCACCAGGGGGAGAATGTGTATAAAAGTTGTGATGTGGTAGGGGGAGAAAAATAAATCACTCATGAGTCCTGGAGAAATTCACTCAGGGGGTGCATGGCCCTATGAGTAAGTAACACGAACAACAAGATGAGGGACTAGGCTTATAACTCAAGATTTGCTTAGCACCTAGGGTGCTTTTGGATTTCGATGCGGTGATGACATGTCAGTGTATCAACTGGGAACATAATCCCATAGGAATCAAGGAATGCATCTGAAATTTCTTTAAATCTACTGTAATGTTTGTGGTAACTGAAAGTCTTTCTTAACCCTTGGGGGTGGGTGGAACATGCTGGAGATCAGTTACTGTTTTCACTGAATGGGAAGATAGGTGCTGACATGCAGAGAAACATAACTTCATTTTCTGTGCCATGTTTATGTTCCCTGTGATTACAAGAGAATTATGCAAGTGGAGTGGAGAAATTCATCAGGAGTGTTGTGTGGCTGAAGGGCAGTAGTGGAAACAACAGTTTCAGGTTCTCATTTTTTGCTGCTCCTTCTCCATCAATTCAAATGACTATGAGCCTGGCCCTCCCTTCTCACCTGGGGAAGAAGTACTGGCCACAGAGCAGGAATCAAAGCTCACTGCTGAAGAATGGGAAATGAAAATCTGCCTGGAGCTCTGGTGGCTAAAGGTTATAGTTAAACCATGTTTACCTATAAACCTATCCATGTTGGAGGCCAAGGTATGCGCTTTGAGAGATTGTTTTCCTCCAGAGATAAATGTCTTGTAGATACTTACTCCCATCCTGACACTCTCCAAAGAGCCTTTTATAAATGATGTTCTCACTTGCCTTTGTTTGGCTTTTAGCAGCAGGAAGCCAAGAAAAGGCCCAACTCTGGTTCTGAGGGCCCTGGGGAAGAGTTGCAAAAATAACACCTGCAGATGTAGAAGGCTGTTCGGTGACCCCCGGTGAGCAGAAGGTCATGAAGAAATTATGAGATTAGAGGATCGGAAGAGTGACAGCAGCTGCCTTTCAGAAGCTTTCTGCTGGTGCCTTGAGAAAGATTCAACGCCAGCAGACTTATTTAGGGCCTGGGAAAATACTGCAAAGTGAAGAAAGAGCTAGAAATGCTAGTTGCCCTCCTTCGGGTGAGAAGAGAGATTTGAGCTTACCCCAGGATGTTGTGAAGTGGAATGACAGAGCAAATCATGTTAAAGGAGTAAAAGAACACACTTTTCTGTTGTGCATTTTCATAGGATAAAAGAATTGTTCGTCTAAATATGGAGAACATCTTAGATAATTTATAAGAGCATTAGGAAAGCCAGGGAAGTTTGCAACCCAAACTAAATCTCCAGGTCTTAATAGTAAGCAAAGAATACAATGAAGAAGTTATAAATGAAGACTGAGCAATCAGGAATCAGTTCAGTTTCTCAGTCATGTCTGCCTCTTTGCAACCCCCTGGACTGCAACACAGCTTGTCCATTACTAACTCTCAGAGCTTGCTAAACTCATGTCCATTGAGTTAGTGATGCCATCCAACCATCTCTTCCTCTGTCGTCCCCTTCTCCTCCTGCCTTCTATCTTTCTCAGCATCAGGGCCTTTTCCAATGAGTCAGTTCTTCCCATCAGGTGGCCAAAGTCCTGGAGCTTCAGCTTCAGTATCAGTCCTTCCAATGCATATTCAGGACTGATTTCCTTTAGGATAGACTGGTTGGATCTCCTTGTAGTCCAAGAAACTCTCAAGAGACTTCTCTAACACCACAACTCAAAAGCATCAATTCTTCGGTGCTCAGCTTTCTTTGTAGTCCAACTCTCACATCCATACATGACTACTGGACAAGCCATAGCCTTGATGAGATGGACCTTTGATGGCAAAGTAATGTCTCTGCTTTTGAATACGCTATCTAGGTTGGTCATAACTTTTCTTCCAAGGAGTAAGTGTCTTTTAATTTCGTGGCTGCAGTCACAATCTGCAGTGATTTTGAAGCCAAAGAAAATAAAGTCTCTCACTGTTTCTATTGTTTCCCCATCTATTTGTCATGAAATAATGGGACTGGATGCCATGATCTTAGTTTTCTGAATGTTGAGTTTCAAGCCAACTCTTCACTCTTCTCTATCACTTTTTTCAAGAGGCTCTTTATATTCTCTTCACTTTCTGCCATAAGGGTGGTGTCATCTGAGTATCTGAGGTTATGGCAATCTTGATTCCAGCTTGTGCTACATCCAGCCCAGCATTTTATTTTGCATGGAAGTTAAATAAGCAAGGTGACAATATACAGCCTTGACATACTCCTTTCCTGGTTTGGAAGCAGGCCGTCGTTCCATGTCCGGTTCTAGCTATTGCTTCTTGATCTGCATACAGATTTCTCAGGAGGCAGGTATGGTGGTCTGGTATCCCCATCTCTTGAAGAACTTACCACGTTTTTTTGTGATCCATGTATTCAAGGGCTTTGGCATAGTCAGTAAAGCAGAAATAGGTGTCTTTCTGGAACTCTCTTTTTTTCAATGATCCAATGGATGTTGGCAATTTGATCCCTGGTTCCTCTGAATTTTCTAAATCCAGTTTGAACATCTGGAAGTTCACAGTTCACATTATTGAAGCCTGGCTTGGAGAATTTAGAGCATTACTCTGCAAGCCTGTGAGATAAGTGCCTTACTGGCTTCTTTAAAAAGAATTAAAGCAGCTTTTAGTTTAAAATTCCATCAGGCTAACAGTCCCTTATACAGCCTCTTTTAACTTTCTGCTGAACTGCCAATGAAGACAGGGAGACCAAAGTTCTTAATACCATCAAAATTGGAAATTTCAACCTATTTCTATAATCTTGGTAGTTATGATTATTGGAAGTGTTTAAAGATATACTTAATAAAATTTCCCCTAGCTTTATTGAAATATAATCAACTATAACATTGAATAAATTCAGGTTGTACAACATGACAATTTGAGATATATATATATATATAGTGAAATTATCACTGAATAAGATAAGTTCATATCTATCACTTCATATAATTATGTTTCTTGTTGTTGTGAGAACTTTAAGATATGCTTTCTTAGCAACTTTGTGCACTGTTGGTGGGAATTTATATTTGTGCAGCCACTATGGAAAACAGTTTCAAGGTTAAGAAATTAAAAGTTAAGACTGTCATACAACTTAGAAATCCCTCTTCTGATACCTTTTATCAAAAAGACAAGAGATAACTGTGCTGTGCTGGCCATTTGTTTCTTCAGCAGTGAAAGCTGCTGGGGTGGTCTGCAGAGCAGGTCACTGGGAACTGTCTCTGTTCCCACTGTATGGTTAATACTGGCAACTCCTGTTCACCCCCTTGTTTATTTGCATCTTCATGCATCTCAACTTGTCTGGACTCTGGGAGGCATGAAACTGAAGTGAGTCCTTCCTGTGGTGCCTCACAAGGCTTGGGAAGCTGGTCACTCACCCTGTTCTCTCTTTCCCTGTGAGGAGAACTCCTTCTAGTTATGGGTTCCCACTTGATGCTAAGGGCTTCCCAGGTGGCACAAGTAGTAAAGAACCTGCCAGCCAATGCAAAAGACATAAGAGACTTGGGTTCAAGCCCTGGGTCGGGAAGATCCCCTGCAGAAGGGCATGGCAACTAACTCCAATGTTTTTGCCTGGAGAATCCAATGGACAGAGGAGCCTGGCAGTCCATGGGGTCAAAGAGAATCAGATATGACTGAAGCAACTTAGCCCACATGCACTTGATGCTTTGATGCTGAGCAGAGCAAGCCCAGGTAATGCAATAATGCAGTCAAGTGAAGCCGTCTTCCTTCTCTTTTGGTGTGGTTAATCTCAGGTTTTGTCTTGTACTGTGCTGCTTTCCTTTCCTAAGTGGACTCATGAGCTCTCCCTGAGCCATCCTTTGTTCATGGATAGTTGTCCAGTTGTTGATTTCTGTAGGGGGGGAATGTTGGTTGGGGTCTTCTACTTCACCATCCTGGTGGTGTATTTTTATGAGCTTTTCAAGAGTGCAGTCCTCTGACAGTAGATTCTTTGATCTGTTGCTGACTAGCCTCAGTTCAGAAGTGTCTAGTTCTCAGCAACCAAATCAATGCAGAGACCAGCTTATTACTCCTGGGTTGCTGCTATTTTATGTAAATGCAATTCCCTTATCCTTTCTTTCTCATATTCTATCAAGAGACTTTCTCTCAATTTAGAGAGCACAACTCCAAAACAAAATCCAAACACATCAGCAGGAGGGCGTAAGGAAAGAGTAACTCAGGATACAGGACTGTATCCTGGGAGGGGTGGTCAGCGAGTGCCATGAACTATGGAAGGATCCCTGCTAGTATTTCATCTGTTTATAATGTTAGAGGATAGGCTGGGTGAGTTGGAAAAGATCTCATATTAGTCTACAAGAGCCACAGTCAGAAGGAGAAAATGTTGAATTATTTATACCACTTCACATGATTTTTTTAATATCTTTTTACTGGGGAGTGGTGTCTGTAACACCAGTTTGGGGCTATAGGTTTGCTTATAGTTAGAGGGTCCTTTTAGTGGACAGTGCTAGGGAAAAAAAGGGTGTGTATCCAAGTGCACACATATATGCATATAATAATTAAAAAAAAGCAAGATTTTATACTGATACCTCAACTGCTATCCTATGGGGATTCTTGTTGTCTTCTCTTGCTCAACATTCCTGTCTATACAGTGAGAATTGGGATTTTCAGCAATATCAATATATTTGTTCAATCCTGTGATATGCCCAAAGTAGTATTGGAATTTTGATACCTATATTAGCAAAAAATAAACCTTACTAATAATTGTTTACTATATATTTTTGTGTTTTTTCCCCTTAGACAAAGAGTATATCGTCAAATTATATTGTTTAAAATCTACTTGGGTAGATTTTCTTCCATTCATTTGAAATATAGATGTGTTTATTTCTCTTGGCATTCAATTTTAGACTTCCTCCCATTTTTTGTTTTAAATTTAGTTTTTGCATAGGCAGAGCATTAACATAATTCCAAGTATACACTCCTTCCCTTATCCCTCCCACCTATCCCCCTCTCCCTAGGTAATCGAATTCATAAGTTTCTGATTCAAACTTCAAGTTGTGTCTTTTTGCAAATATAAGCAAATACACATATGAATTCTGTACAAAAGTTAGCATGCTATATATAGTCTTTTGTAGTTTTTTAAAAAACCTAACAATATATCATAGAAATTATTTCACATCCACTGGGCCAGATAAGCCTCCAAAAGGTAGAGTGAATAACTAAATTTGATTTGTAAGAGAAAATAAGCAGGAGCTGTGAATAATGATATTCTAAAGCTATGATTTTCTCAGCTTGAAATTAAGGGAGATAAGAATATGTAGCTAGGGCCACAGTGTGTTTTAATAGGAAAAAAAATCAACAAGAATGATTGACATGAAGACTTAAGCTGATACAACTTATAGAATTCAAAGAAAAGAACCATATGGTTATCCAGGAAGATGATAAAAAGTTATCTTTATAAAAGGAAAATAAGGCTGGCTGAGCATCCTTCAGTGCTAGAAGACAATGAAGCAAGGTCTATAGATTTTGGAAGGAGAAATGCAGGATCAAACAATATTATACCCTACCAAGATGTCATCCTCCATAAAGGCAACAGTGAGATTTTCAAATGTGTGAAAACTCAAGGACTATAGCATACACGAAATTCCTATGAGTCTATCGCTTGTTAATAAAATCATGTCAACCAAGAGAATAATCAAAACAAAACATGGAAATGTGAAAAACATTATATGAACCTGATTAAATATATAACTGAAGCAAAACAATTTTGAAACTACTGTTGTGCAACAAAATTTAAATGTTATAAATGTTGAAAGAATCTACATCACATAAAATGTTAATTATAATGGACTCACAAAAGTCTCATTGTGGTAATTTTCTTATCTTCATAATGTGAGTCTGTTGATTCTAGTTCATTTTTCAAGTTGATGAAAAGAAATGGGGATGTGAAAGTGAAGTTTAATAACAGAATATATGCTTTATAAATTTGGGGGAAAGAGTAAGAGGAAGAAAGAGATCATGCTGCTGCTGCTGCTGCTAAGCCATGTCAGTCGTGTCCGACCCTGTGCAACCCCATAGACAACAGTCCACCAGGTTCCTCCGTCCCTGGGATTCTCCAGGCAAAAACTCTGGAGTGGGCTGTCATTGCCCTCTCAGGAAAGAGATCATACTAGAGATCAAATAATAAAATTATAGGATACAGCAGAAAAAAAAAAAAAGCCAAATTAAGCCAGAATGCTATTGTAGCAGTGATTAATGGGATAAAAAAAACTTTTATCAACCAAATGTTTTATCATGAGAAAATAGCAAATTAGAAATATTATTATCCTGTATCTCTCATCATATAGCAACCTACTTAGAAATTATAAAATGAACAGTAACAAAAATATCATTACTACTTTGTAATTTATAAAATCTCCTCTGTTTAATTACTTTTGGGTAAAATAAAAGAGTTAAATTTAAAAAGAAAATTACAAAGTAATAAAATAATTATAATGAAAATAGTACTTTCAAGACCTATGACATGCAGGCAAAACTTAGAGAAGAATGGGAAGCCTTTAATATTCATCTTGCTGAACAAAAATTGATACAATAAGTGAATTATGTTCTGCATGAGAAATGAGAAAGTGAACAACAAATTAAAGCAAAGGAAAGTGGAAGGAAGGAAACAATCAAGATGAAAGCAGAAAATAATGTAAAAAGAGAGGAAAAACTCAATTTCAAAATTGACAATCATGAAAAGACTCTTTAGGAGAAAAATCAATAAAATAAATAGTCCATTAGCTAGCTCAATGAAGAAACCAGAGAGCACAATATACTAAATCAAAAGGAAAAATATGAAATAACCAGAGATGCAGAAAAAAAAAGTATAACTCTATAAGATATGTTTGAGATCTTGGGATGATTTTTTGGGAAAATAGAAATTGCCAAATTGTAGAAAGGGCAAATATAAACAGATGAGTAACCATGAAAAAAAAATGATAGAATTATAAACATTTCTTCTCAAACAGCATTAAGCTTGGAGCATGTGACAAGTGAATTCTTTCAAGCAGTTTAAAATATTGTTCTTGGGAGGTTAGAGAAAACAAGAGAACTTGAAGTTAGATGTTACAGGGTGGTAGGAAGAATTCTGAGCAAAGACCCAGGGCTTGAATATCCTGAGGTGTCACTGAGGGGCAGTGACTGGATGTCTCTGGGTCTTGTTAGCAATATGAATATCCGTTACATGAATATATGCAGTTTGGTTTCCCTGGGAAACTTCACATCTAGCCACTGGACACTGGTGAGATCTTGGGTCTCTCTTCAGCTGCAGAGAGTTCCTGAAGAGAGACTCATCTGGGAGCTGGCAGCTGCTACTTTCAGCAGCTGTGGGAAAAAAAATGCTTGAATCCCCAAGTGGGAAGTCTTCACAGGACTTCACAGTAGCCATTGCAGCCCACACCTTACACTGCTTGGATATACTTTTATTATTAATTTTTTAATGCTAAAACTTTTGGGATAAACTCTTCTGCAATTTTGGTAGACCTCTTCTAGTTTATTTTTTAACTGAAGACTAGGAAAAGGAGCACATCAAGGCTATATATTGTCACCTTGCTTATTTAACTTATACGCAGAGTACATCATGAGAAATGCTGGGCTGGATGAAGCACAAGCTAGAACCAAGATTGCCGGAAGAAATATCAGTAACCTCAGATATGCAGATGACACCATATTTATGGCAGAAACTGAAGAACTAAAGAGCCTCTTGATGAAAGTGAAAGAAGAAAGTGAAAAAGTTGGCTTAAAGATCAACATTCAGAAAACTAAGATCATGGCATCCAGTCCCATCACTTCATGGAAAATAGA
>SJYV01052573.1:32985-73176 GCA_006410875.1 Neotragus pygmaeus | reverse complement strand
GAAATATCAGTAACCTCAGATATGCAGATGACACCATATTTATGGCAGAAACTGAAGAACTAAAGAGCCTCTTGATGAAAGTGAAAGAAGAAAGTGAAAAAGTTGGCTTAAAGATCAACATTCAGAAAACTAAGATCATGGCATCCAGTCCCATCACTTCATGGAAAATAGATGGGGAAACAGCAGAAACAGTGGCTGACTTTATTTTGGGGGGCTCCAAAATCACTGCAAATGGTGACTGTAGCCATGAAATTAAAAGACACTTACTCCTTAGAAGGAAGGTTATGACCAACCTAGACAGCATATTAAAAAGCAGAGATATTACTTTGCCAACAAAGGTCTGTCTAGTCAAGGCTATGGTTTTTCCAGTAGTCATGTATGGATGTGAGAGTTGGACTGTGAAGAAAGCTGAGTGCCGAAGAATTGATGCTTTTGAACTGTGGTGTTGGAGAAGACTCTTGAGAGTCCCTTGAATTGCAAGGAGATCCAACCAGTTTATCCTAAAGGAGATAGTCCTAGGTGTTCATTGGAAGGACTGATTTTGAAGCTGAAACTCCAATACTTTGGCCACCTGATGTGAAGAGCTGATTCATTTGAAAAGACCCTGAAGCTTGGAAAGATTGGGGGCAGGAGGAAAAGGGAATGACAGAGAAAGAGATTGTTGGATGACATCACCAACTCATGGACATGAGTTTGGGTAGGCTCTGGGAGCTGATGATGGACAGGGAGGCCTGGCATGCTGCAGTTCATGGGGTCCCAAAGAGTCAGACATGACTGAGCAACTGAACTGAACTGATAGTTGATTTATAATATTGTGTTAATTTCTGCTGTACAGCAGTGATTCAGATATATACAAATACATTCTTTTTTATATATTTTTTCCATTATGGTTTATCAAAGGATATTTCATATAGTCCCCTGTGCTATTTAGTAGGTTCTTATTGTTTATCCATACAACACAAACTAGTTGGCATCTGCTAACCCCCAAACTGTGGTGCTGGAGAAGACTCTTGAGGGTCCCTTGGACTGCAAGTAGATCCAACCAGTCCATTCTAAAGGAGATCAGTCCTGGGTGTTCTTTGGAAGGAATGATGCTAAAGCTGAAACTCCAGTACTTTGGCCTCCTCATGCAAAGAGTTGACTCATTGGAAAAGACTCTGATGCTGGGAGGGATTGCGGGCAGGAGGAGAAGGGGACGACAGAGGATGAGATGGGTGGATGGTATCACCAACTCAAGGGATGTGAGTTTGGGTGAACTCCGGGAGATGGTGATGCACAGGGAGGCTGGCATGCTGCAATTCATGGGGTCACAAAGAGTTGGACACGACTGAGCAACTAAACTGAACTGAACTGAATCCCCAAACTCCCACTCAATTTCTCCCCAACCTCTCCTCCCCACTTGGAAAACACAAGTCTGTTCTCTATGTCCATGAGTCTATTTGTGTTTCACATGTAAGTAAATTTATGTCATATGTTAGATTCCACCTAAAGTGATATCATATGATATTTTTCTGACTTACTTTACATAGTGATAATCTCTAGGTCCATTCATGTTGCTCCAAAGGGCATTATTTCATCCTTTTTTTTTATGTGTGAGTGATATTACATTGTATGTATATACCACATCTTCTTTATTCATTCATCTGTTGAGGAACATTTAAGTTGCTTCTATGTCTTGGCTATTGTGAATAATGCTGCTATGAACATTGGGGTGCATGTATCTTTTGAATTAAAGTTTTATCTGGATACATTCTCAGGAGTGGGATTGCTAGATCATATGACTATTCTATTTTTAGTTTTTTGAGGAACCTCCACACTCTTTTCCAAAGTTGCTACAATAACTTGGTGGGCCTCTTTTCTTGATGTAACAAGAGGTCAGTTAGTATGATGAACTACCACTGCTGCTAAGTTACTTCAGTCGTGTCCGACTCTGTGCGACCCCATAGATGGCAGCCCACCAGGCTCCTCCATCTGTGGGATTCTCAAGGCAAGAACACTGGAGTGGTTCAATCCTTTTGACTGATATTTATTAGAGATTGGATTTATTAGAGAGTAGTGCATCCTGGGTTTTCCTGGTGGCTCAGACAATAAACAGTCTTACTGCTAATGCAGGAGACCCAGGTTCAATCCCTGGTTGGGAAGATCCCCTGGAGAAGGGAATGGCTGCTCACCCCAGTATTTTTGCCTTGAGAATTCCATGGACAGAGGAGCCTGGTGGGTTACAGTCCAGGGGGTCACAAAGAGTCAGACATGATTGAACTGTCCACAGCTAACAGTGCATCTGGAAAGATGGCTGCCTGTCCTTGCAGGGTATTGTTTTAAGCTGGAGCTTTAGCTGTGCCTTCCATAAGCTGTTATTGGAAGAAACTCCTGGGTTATGAATGAATGTGATAAATCCTATGATCCTGTGCCCATCTATAAGGTAGATTCCTTGACCCCATGTGATATTAATAGGACATTGTACGAGTGGATCAAACACACCGTAAATCCATAGTGGTGTGTTCAGTGAGGTCCCGGAGAGAGGAAAAGTGGACTCATGCCAAGTTTGTGTTCGTTCTAGTCAGATTAATTTTCTAGGATTAAAGGAATCTGATGACATCAATTTGCTACAAAAGGGCTGAGTGGACTCCTTGAGAGGTTTACTTTTTATCTTTATAACTGGCAGATTGAGCTTTCAGCAATAAAAGTAACTAGATTAGGCCTGCTGAATTGACCCCATTGCACTAAAGTAGAAAGTAGCAAAGGTTGGCTGATGTCTACTGGCCAAGTCATTATGTGTACTTGTTTTTCTAATGCTTGTTCTGCAGTGAATGCTCTCCAGTAAGAATTAACATATGATATAAAAATCTTCCCATTTCTTTTCCTCACTTACAGGTCCTTGTACTCTTTACAGATACTCTGTGCCCCTTCTTGAACTCTTTCTTCTTCAAGTCTTTGATCAACCAGCTATCCTGCCCTTACTCATTTATATACTCTCCTCCAGACTATGCCTCTTATCTGCCAGCTTGGATGACTGATAGAGCTGCCCAAAGCCCTGTGCATCAGAAAGATTCCTCCTCACAACTGATATTCAACATCATCCCTGAATGGGGCTATAATGCAGTTTTCCATTTTCAGCTTTCCGCTCATACTGGGCTAAGCAGCCCATGTTCCAAGCTTGAACTTCTTATTCTTCCTTTAGCTATCATATGAGAGACCCAGAATAAGAGGTGCTGGTTCAGTAGTAATGGATGATAGGGGATCTGGCCATCTGCCTATGAGGCAAATCTTCACCATTTAGTGCTGCTCATGCCTGAATTTGAATCTGCCACTGCAGCTTATAATAACTAGATGTTAGGCTCACCTACCTTGTGTCTTGGTGATGAACCCCTGATCATACTTGACAGTTCTGGTCAGCTTCTTCACTGACTCAATGGACACGAACTTGAGAAAACTTCAGGAGATAGTGGAGGACAGAGGAGGCTGGCCTGCTACAGTTCATGGGGTCATAAAGAGTTGGACATGACTTAGCAACTGAATAACAGGTTTCTTTTGTTGTACTCAAGATTAAGTGATACTTTTCTTGATATCCATGGTTCTTTCCCCTAGGGATGCATGTTTTATTACCTATAACTCTTCAGTTTAGATTCCATTTTCTGGCATCCAAGCTTGCTGTTCATTTTAATAATTTTACCTACTTCCTTCCCACCTTCCTTCCCACCCTTTCTCTCCCACTTGACCCGTTTCCTCCCTGCTTCATCCTCCCTTCTTTCCTCGTTTCTTTCAACTGAGTAAATGATACATTCTCATTGTAAAAATGTGACAGGAAAAAGTACAAAATAAAATTGAGCATTCTCATTACTAATGGTCACTACCATATGCTTTATTTTATTGTTCAAAAGTAAGCATTGTTAATGATTTCTTATGAATTCCAAAGGATATTTTCTGATGTAATATTATATATCTGTCTATTCATTTGCTGTTTTTTTTTTTGCACAGATGATATAATAGTCTATGAACAGTCTAATGGGGGCATCCCTGGTGGCTCAGATGGTAAGAAATCTGCCTGCTGATACAGGAGACACAGGGACACAGGTTTGATCCCTGGGTTGGGAAGATCCCTTGAAGAAAGGAATGGCAACCCACTTTTGTATTTTTGCCTGAAAAAACCCCATGGACAGAGGAGCCTGGAGCACTATAGTCCATAGGGTTGCAAAGAGTCAGACATGACTGAGTGACTAACACACACACAGTATAAAGCACTTTTTTCCTCTATAAGAGTATTTTGTGTTTATTTCCATGCTGCCATGTTTCCCAATGCTAGCTTCATTGACTCTGTAGTTGAAGTATTAGCACACTATCTTATTGGAACTTAAGAATGAAGTAAATAATTTTGTTAAAATACCTCTATTTTCTTATTTGAACTTTGAGTGAGTGCAATACTTTTATTAAAATACTAAGATATAGGGACCTAAATGAAATTCATGGAAGTAATATTTTCATGCTATTTCAACTATTTTAATGATTCCTGAACAGAATTCTCTAATAGATGTTGTTGTTAAGTCACTGAGTTGTGTCCTACTCTTTGCAACCCCATGGACAGGAGCATGCCAGGCTCCTCTGTCCTCCGTTATCTCCTAGAGTTTGCTCAAATTTATGTCAGTTGAACTGATGATGCCATCTAATCATCTCATCATCTACCACTCGCTTCTCCCTTTGCCTTCAATCTTTCCCAGCATCAGGGTCTTTTCCAGTGAGTCGGTTCTTCATATCAGGTGACCAACATATTGGAGCTTCAGCATCAGCCCTTCCAGTGAATATTCAGGATTGACTTCCTTTCGAATTGACTGGTTTGATCTCCTTACAGTCTGAAGCACTCTCAAGGATCTTCTCCAGCACTACAATTTGAAAGCAGCCCTTCTTTGGTGCTCAGCCTTCTTTATGGTCCAGCTCCCACATCTGTGCATGACTACTTGGAAAAACATAGCTTTTACTATACGGATCTTTGTCAGCAAAGTGATGTCTCTGCTTTAAATATGTTGTCTAGGTCTGTCATCACTTTCCTTCCAAGGAGAAAGCATCTTTTAATTTCTTGGCAGCAGTCACAGTCCAAAGTGACTGGAGCCCAAGAAAAGAAAATCTGTCACTATTCCCACTTTTTCCCCTTCGATTTGCCATGATGTGATGGGACTGGATACTATGATCTTAATTTTAGGAATGTTGATTTTCAAGCCAGGTTTTTCACTTTCTTCTTTCACCCTCATCAAGAGGTTCTTTAGTTCCTCTTCAGTTTCTGCCATTAGAGTGGTATCATCTCCGTATGAGAGTCAGATACAACTGAGCAACTAACACACTGCATAGAAGTTAAACAAGCAGGGTGACAATATACAGCCTTGATGTACTCCTTTCCCAATTTTGAACCAGTCTGTTGCTCCAAGTCTGGTTCTAACTGTTGCTTCTTGACCCATATACAAGAAGTTTGTATGTTATGTTACTCCTTTCTCTTTAATAATTTTCCACAGTTCATTGAGGTCCACACAGTCAAAGGCTTTAGCATACTCAGTGGAACAGAGGTAGATGATTTTCTGGAGTTCCCTTGCTTTTTCTGTGATTCAGTGAGTGTTGTCAACTTGATCCCTGATTCCTTTGCCTTTTCTAAACCCAGCTTGTACATCTGGAAGTTCTTGGTTTATGTACTACTGAAGCCTAGCTTGAAGAATTTTGAGCATGATCTTACTAGCATGTGAAATGAGGGCAATTGTAGGGTAGTTTAAACATTTTTTGGCATTGCCCTTCTTTGGGATTGGAATGAAAACATGTTTTCCAGTCCTGCGGCCACTGCTGAGTTTTCCAGATTTGCTGACATATTGAAAATTGCATAGGAACTTGGAATGCTAGGTATATAATGGATATAACTTGAATAGTAACGATCATAAGAGATTGGCATCTTACTAGAGTTCTATTCATTTGTTAACAATTGGTTCTACTCATCAATCATGGCATCTGATTAGCATATATCTCATTGTGATGCCACTCAAGTTTTCAGGTTTCCATTCAACACTATCAGTTTCCAAATGTGGAGGTGATCTTGGCAAACATACAGCTTCACTCTTCCAGGCATTTGGTCTAATTATGCTGAGACAAAATTATCTTTTTCTCTGAACCTCTCTCACAGCAGCCACACAATGTATTTTCCTCATTCAGCTGAGCACCGAAGAATTGATGCTTTTGAACTGTGGTGTTGGAGAAGACTCTTGAGAGTCCCTTGGATTGCAAGGAGATCCAACCAGTCCATTCTGAAGGAGCTCAGCCCTGGGTGTTCTTTGGAGGGAAAGATGCTGAAGCTGAAACTCCAGTACTTTGGCCACCTCATGTGAAGAGTTGACTCATTGGAAAAGACTCTGATGCTGGGAGGGACTGGGGGCAGGAGGCGAAGGGGATGACAGAGGATGAGATGGCTGGATGGCATCACTGACTCGATGGATGCGAGTCTGAGTGAACTCTGGGAGTTGGTGATGGACAGGGAGGCCTGGCGTGCTTTAATTCATGGGGTCGGAAAGAGTCAGACACGACTGAGCGACTGAACTGAACTGAATGATCCATTTGGTCATTACTTTCAGCTACTATTTTTTTTTTTCCTTTGGCTTGTATTATTTTGCAAAGACTCATACATGCTTGTTGAAAATAAAATTAAACAATGCAGAACATTATAAAGAAAAAGTTAAGAAAATCATCCTAGATCCCAGTTCCTGGAGATAACAATTTTTCATATTTTAATAAATATGTCATGTATCTCTATTAATGTAATTTGCCTAGTGGCACCATACTGTACCTGCCTCTCTAATCTGCTTTTTTCCTTCAAAGTATGTTGAAAACATTAGCTATTATTCCTCTTTTTCTTGGTGTGTCTGATTTTAACTCAAACTGCTCCACTTTTAGGAGTGTCAGATTTAGCTCTAGTATTGGTCCAGGTTTGAACATAAGTATGAGTCCAGTAAGTGCCTCATTCCCCTCCATTCCCTTCCCATTTATCTAGGGCACAGAGATACAAAACTAGAGAGCTCTCTCGGTCACTGAGCAGTACAGCTGCCACCACTGAGAATCCGAATTTTGCAAAGAACTCAATCTGCCTGCAATGCAAGAGACCTGGTTCAATCCTTTGGTCCGGAAGAGCCCCTGAAGAAGGGATAGGCTAACCCACTCCACAATTCTTGGGCTTGCCTGGTGGCTCAGATGTTAAAGAATCTGCCTGAAATTTGGGAGAATTAGGTTCGATACCTGGGTTGGGAAGATCCCCTGGAGAATGCAATGGCTACCCACTCTGGTGTTCTTGCCTGGAGAATTCCATGGACAGAGGAGCCTGGTGGGCTACAGTCCATGGGGATGCAAACAGTCAGACATGCCTGAAGTGACTTAGCACAGGACAGCACATATTATTTGGTTCTATTCATATGAAATTTCCAGATTACGTCCTAGAGACAGAAAGTAGATTGGTGGTTGCCTAGGCCTGGAGGGGTAGGGGATAATGGGAGTGACTGCTAATGGATATGGAGTTGTTTTGGGGGGTGATGAAAATGTTCTGAAATTGGTTGTGGTGATGGTTTCTTTTCCTGCATGTGATCTTGATGTCTTACCTAAGAAAGCATTGCCTAATTCGAGGTCATGAAGATTTATGCCTACAAATTTTTCCTTAAGAATTTCATTCTTTTAGCCTCTACGTTTTGATCTTTGATTACAATTTGAGTTTACATATGGTGTGATGTAGGGTGTTTGGCTTTTTTTCTTTCTTTTGCATGTGGATATGCAGTTTTCATAGCACCATTTGTTGTAAAGATTTTCCTTCCCCATTTAATTGTCTTGGCACACGTTGAAAATCAATTGACAATAAAATTAATTGAGGAGTACTGCCATCTTAACCATACTNTGGCTTTTTTTCTTTCTTTTGCATGTGGATATGCAGTTTTCATAGCACCATTTGTTGTAAAGATTTTCCTTCCCCATTTAATTGTCTTGGCACACGTTGAAAATCAATTGACAATAAAATTAATTGAGGAGTACTGCCATCTTAACCATACTGAGTCTTTCTATCAATGAATGTGTGATGTCTTTCCATTTGTCAGATCCTCTCTACTTTTTTTGACAATATTTTTTAGTTTTCAGAGTATATGCTTTACACTACTTATGTCAGGGTTATCTTTTTGTTGTTGCTTTCATTAAAAAATATTTTTTGTGATTCTTTCTATTGTTTGTCCTATTCATTAATTCCTATTTTGGCTTTAATTCTTTTACTTTCCTTAGATTTACTTTTTACTTACTTTTCGAACATCTTGTGTTGATAATTTAACGAAGATAATATTTAATTCTTCCTTGCTTACTAATATGTGATACTAGGACTATAAATATTATGCTATATATGACTTTAGCTCCTTCCCCCAAATTTTGATATTACTCCCATTATAATTCAGTATTCTACTTTATAACTCACAGTTTAACTTTCTCTGACATATCTATGAGAGTGAGGGTAATTTCAATGGCAGTCACTTCATTGCAGTTCTATTTCAAGTCTATTCACTATTGTTCTAATCTTTCCTCATGTGTTCTAGGTTTTTTATTCATCTATCTACCTATGTATATTTATAATCATTTTCCAATTATTCTTTTATTTCAAACACTTGAGGATACTTATTTATCTGTTTTTTTCTTCTATTTTAGGTTTTCCCTCTAGTGCTTACTCGATAGTTTGTAAATTTTTATTGATTACAATTATGCAAGTGGAGTAACAATTCTGGAGGAATCCCATGAACTCTGAGATGTGAAAGTGTTTCTTCAGAGAAGGTTGGTTTTGCTTTTGTCAGAACTGCAGGCATTCCAATGGCCCTGTAGAAAGTGTTATGTTAATGTTACAGCTTGTATTTTACAGATCAAATGAGTATTGTAAATTCAAACTTCATTCTCAAACTGGGAATAGGCTTTGGGTTTTGATAAATCCCTGCAGATTTATCCCCTCATTCCATTCCTAAAATAAATGGCCTTTTCCCCCTGCTGCTGCTTTAGACTAGTGTCAAGAAGAATTTTTATATATCTCCTCTTAAATGATATTTTAAAACTTGGATATAATTTGTAGATACAGCTCTTCATTTGAGAAAGAGGGAAACTAAATCATTAAAGATGTTATCAAATTCTTGTGAGCCATTTTTACCTGCTGTCCCTCAGGAATTTAGTCACTGCTTTCGAAAACCAGGCTTATTACATTTTTCACCTTCCAAGTCATATCCTTTTGTATTTCCTTTTTGATTTAAGATCCTCACAATCTTCTTAGTCCTTGAGTTAGCAAGTTGGAATCATCAGTTCTTGCTCTCCACCTCAGTCACCACCATACACCATCAATTCTACCTTTAATACCTCCCTTCCTTCTGTATTCATCTCCAGTTCTATTATTGCTGCCCCAGTTTACATCCTCATCATAAATATCTTACCTGGACTATTGTGGTATCTCCCCAGATAACACTCTGCATTCACATTTTCCTTCAGATTACCTTCCAATGTTAAGACAGAGGTATGGTCATGTCATTTACTTGCTTCAGAAACCTTTGGAAGTTCCCCATTGCCTAAAGATTAAATGGATAAACATTTTATTTTTTCAACTTCTTTTCCTATTATCCACTACATTTGACATATTGCAGTCAAATCAACCTATTGGACTTTCAGAGGACACCCTATATATAATTGTACTTTGTTTTTCTTTGGTGGGATTACTTCTTCCAATCCATGGGTAGTTTCTACTAATTATTTAAAACCCAGATCTAATGCTGTTGTCTTTGAACATCTTCCCTGTTGCATAATTAGAACTAATCACTTTCTTCTTCATGTTTCTACTTATTTTTCTCATGCCTCTGTTTCAGCAATATCTTATTATTGTGTAAACCTTTATCGGGTCCCATCACTTCATGGGAAATAGATGGGGAAACAGTGGAAATAGTGGCTGACTTTATTTTGGGGGGCTCCAAAATCACTGCAGATGGTGATTGCAGCCATGAAATTAAAAGACACTTACTCCTTGGAAGNACACACACACACATACATATATGTATGTGTGTGTGTGTATATATATATATATATATATACACATATACATTTATATATATATACAGTTATTAAAAAATTATCCATTGTTCATGGTTCTGTATTTTAAAGATTCATTGTTTCAAATAGGTTTCTAATCCCTAGGCCAGGTACTGAGTTCATATGAGACCAAGATCTTTTTTACCGTCTGCAAAAGCTGTTAAGACATTTAGGTGTCCCAGTGGTGATGGTTTATTTTTATTTCTCTGAGAGGTCACTCTGATTTAGGAGTGGGTGACTATGGGAGTGGAATATTGTATCTCTGCTCCAGCCAATTTTCCAGTTCTACATAAACTTAGAATGTTTGTAGGTTTTCTTGCCAACTATATGATATCATTAAATGTAATAGGCCTATACATTTGCAAGTGTTATATTTCGGTTTCAGTATGTGAGACTTATTGTAATCCACAGCATAAAACACGCTTTTTGGAAATAGCACCTCTAATTGAAATGTGTTTAAAAGCTAATATAGTGTTCTTTGTTAAGGTGGTTGCCACATGGATACATTACTTCATTTTCAGAAAGAAACACCAATAGAATCTTTAACTTTAAAAATGCATATGTAAAAATTTTATAGTCTTTCTTTTTACTTCCCTCTTTCTTCATTTTTGTTGCTTTCTCTCAACTCTCAGTGAGACCTCAGGAATCCATTTAGATCCTGCTCTACTAAGACCAATTGACTCATTGGCTGGGAGGCCCGTGAAAGCCTCAGGTAAATTAATAGTAGAGTCAGTGCCTGAGAACCATGCCTGGCTGCTCTTGAAATCCGCCTGAAGCCTGAATTATTTGTATTAAGATAGGCCAGCACTCGGGCTCCTATGAGTCAATTCTTTGTAACAGTTGCCAATATTTTTATACCTGAGAGAGCGGCTTCATTCTTTATTATTGCTCAGGAATCGATACTCCCATTGCCCTCACAAAATGCTATACAAGCATTATTGGCATTTCACTTGGCAGTGAAGAGTATCGACATCAATCTCGCCAACTGCACACTTCACTAACCCTGCTCCACTTCTTCTGTGTCTGTTTGTATTCCATCTGGGCTGTCCTCGGCTGCTGAATTTGAATGGGAACACTTAGCACTGCCCTGACATGTCCTAAGATAAGGAAATGGAAAGGCATCATTTACCCACTCACAGAGACAGTCCCCCCGCCCTACCCCTGCCCATTTTGTGTACCTAGAGGTTTTGCAGCATTTAATAAAACACCATTTCCCACCACCCTACGGTTTTACAAAATTGTCATCTCAGAGCTCTTCCTTAATAACCAAATGTCTGCTTCTAACCTACTGTGAATTTTTGAGTAATTTCTGGGCTCTTAAAGTAGCAGATCTTAGAAAATGGAAATTCACACATGTGGGAGTACAGTGTGCACACAGAACCATGGTGGGAACTGTGGGTGCATTTGTTCTGAATGCTGACCATGGACACACCATGGTTGTTTAGTAAACTTAGTAAAAATGCTTCTCACCTAACATGTGACTTCCCCTTTAAACATGTAGTTCTATGGTAATGTTGAAATGGAAGCCACTGTAGGGAATTGTGTCATATCAGTCTTATTTTGGGCATTATCAGTATGTGACAGATGTTGTTTGATTAAAAAGAATATCTAGAATATATGAAGAACTTTTACAACTCAACAAACATGATTTGAAAAAAGAAAACTGACCTCATTAAAAATGGACAGTGGCCACGGTGGGATACCACTTTGTGTCCATCAGCATAGCTATTATCAAGAAAAACAAAACCCAGAAAAATACAAGTGTTGGAGAGGATATGGAGAAATTCAAACCCTTGTGCTTTGCTAGCGGGAATATAAAAATGGTACAGCTGTTGTAGAAAATAGTTTGGCAGTTCTTCAAAGAGTTAAACATAGAACCACCGTAACCACCATATGATCCAGCAATTCCACTCTTAGATACATAACTGGAAGAATAAAGCAGGAACTCAAATAGATGCTTGTACACCAGTATTCATAACACCATTATGCATAGTAGCCAAAAGGTAGAAACAACCCACTTGTTGGTGGAGTGGTTTTGAGTTACAAGTATTATAACTCTGAACCTCAGTCTCTTCCTCTGTCCAGTGGCAGTGACAGCGGTGTGGTGACGGTAATAGTGTAATAGTGGCAGTGATGATTTCATGATGATGTTAATGATAATAATGGTGGTGTTGATGATAGTGACAATATTTCACAGGATTGATGTCAAGATTAAGATATAGTATGAATAAGATGATTAAGTAAGATTTGTGATAATATCCCAAACTTTAATACACCATGGTTCTTTAACATTTTAAATCTAAGAATCAGAATATTTTGTATGCTTTATGTCAAGAAGGTATGTTGGAAGTTAATATTTGCCTCGAAGGACAGACAGATATTTGGAAATTACATATTCTGTTTGGTTGTAGTCATACATTTGTGTGAGCCTAGATTATGAAACCTTGTTAATAATATTTAATTTCAGAATTACATTATTTTTAGTGGAGGTAAATGGCAAAGCTATTCATTCTTTCCTAGGAGAGAGAGTTGGGTTTTTTTGTTTGTATCACTTGCAACAACTTCCTGCAAAATTTGTATGTTCTGAGCCTATCTTTGTGCTAGGTAAAAAGAGAAAATGATTTTGAAAAGATAAATTCTTCACTAGATTTTTGTTTTGTTTTGTTTTGGTTATCGAAAGGCAAAGTAAGAATTTTTATATATTATAAAAGTTATCTTCATTGTATCTTAACTTACATAAATATATTCAGGAAAAAAAGTGAATCCATCTTTTTTTTTTTTTTTTAATAGAAAAAGCCCTGAAATAGGAATTAGGAGTCTTGCCTGGAAAATCCCATGGACAGAGAAGCCTGGTAGGCTGCAGTCCATGGGGTCTCTAAGAGTCGGGCACGATTAAGCGACTTCACTTTCACTTTTCACTTTCATGCATTGGAGAAGGAAATGGCAACCCACTCCAGTGTTCTTGCCTGAAGAATCCCAGAGACGGGGGAGCCTGGTGGGCTGCCGTCTATGGGGTTGTACAGAGTCGGACACGACTGAAGCAACTTAGCAGTAGTAGAAGACCCTAGTTTCAGTTTTGCCATGTGTTAAACATGTGACCATAAGCAAATTAATTAACTATTGAGCTTGGTTTTCTCCTCTGTCGTGTGTTTAGTCACTCAGCCCTGTCTGATTCTTCCCAACAGTTTAGACTATATCCTGCCAGGCTCCTCTGTCCATGAGATTCTCCAGGGAAGAATACAGGAGTGAGTTGCTACTTCCTTCTCCAGGGAATCTTCCTGACCCAGGGATCTGGTCTGCATGTCAGATGTGTCTCCTGCAAGGCAGATTCTTTACCCTCTGAGCCTAAATGGTTGTAAAAAAAATAGATTGTTTATTTCACTTATCTATTGAGGTCAACTAAAATGATATTCATGGGAATGCTTTGTAAATTATAATGTTTTATATAAATAAAAAGTGTCATATTTTATTGTCAATGATTATAAATCATAAAATATAGCATTAGTTACATTTCACTTAGAACAAAAATACTACCAAATAAACTGTGATATAGTGCCTTAGTATGCTGTTTGAGGTATGTAAGGATCACACCAGCCTCTTTGTTTGGAATATTCTTTCAGCTATTCTAATAAATATAGCCAGTATATCTTGCTTTCAATTGTATCTCTTACCAAGAGATAGGCAATTTTTTTTGCATGTAAATTGGTTACAAAACATACCAACATGCTTCATACTTTCCTAAATCTAGTAAAGAATTTGATTTTTCCATTGCAAAAAACACAGAATTGCAATTATACCTTCCATGATTAATATTTACTTTGCTAATTAATATTTGCTTCTCAATCATACACATTTTTGCTCTGTTCCCATGCCTTTCTTCATATGCAAGAAGTTTCATTGTTAAATCAAAGTACAGTATTTCTGAAATCATTTTAAATGCCAGTTGAACTCAGCAGGTGATGCCCCAGCAATGTATATTTCTCAACTGAACATCTAAGCTATGTATGTGCAAGTTTGCCCATGCACAGTTCATGAAAACTGCTTTATGACTATCACCTGTCAGTCTTTGTTTGTTTAAGACCTCTGCTGATTTCAAGGATGTTAGGATGTGTGGGAAAAGGTGTCTCGGGATTAACTGAAAATTGCGTTTATGTGATTAGCCACAATGTGACATTTTAATTATTGACATAAACTGCAGGTAGCACATTGTTTGTTGCACCTTAGTAATAGGAATGTGAGAGTCCTTGAAACTAGTAAGGCCTCCTGAGGTTCTGGAGAAATCGTCTGGTGCTGCTTCAGTGTTTGTAGGCAGTGTGGTATCTGCTTTGAGTCATGTCTTCTCCACACTAAACTCTGTCACTTTCTTTAAACTTTGATATGGCATAATTTTGAAAGTATTTATTTTGATCACTTTCCTCAGAACTGGGACTCATTTTTCAAGCTTCTTTAATGCACTGTATTTGGAATGAAACATTCTATGCTAGTTCTGGTTGTTAGAATGGTAGAAAGATCCATCATTAATTTATTAAGAGAAAAAATTACTTTTCTTGAATTCCTGGGTAAGAAAAAACTTGGAAATGTAAATTCTGCATGTGCTTGTGTAGTTTTATTTTTAAATGGTGGTGAAACAACCTTAAATGGGTTACATTATTATTTTTATTTAACCACATTTCTATTCTTACAGCATTTATTTGGTAGTCTTTTTAGCATGTTTATTATCTTCACAGTTCTTTTTGGAATGTTGAATGGACAGAGTCAGAATCAGGCTCCCAATTCTGGGATATACCTGTGATTAGTTTCCTAGGGATGCTGTAACAAAATACCACCCACTGGGTGACCTAGGGAGCAGAAGTCTATCCTCTCACAGTTCTGAGTAGTAGATGTCTGAAATGATGTGTTGACTGGGCCATGCTCTGTCTGAAGCCGATAGAGAAGAATCCTTCCTTGCCTCGTCCTAGTTTCTGCTAGTTTGCAGGCAAGCCTTGGCATGCATTACCTTGCAGGTGTAGCATTTCAGTCTCTGCCTCCATTTTTACATGGTGTTGGTCCTGTGTGTCTCTGTCTTCACTCAGTATTAAACTCTTCTCATGCTGAGGCTGAAGCTCCAGTACTTTGGCCACCAGATGCGAAGAACCAACTCATTGGAAAACACCCTGGTACTGGGAAAGGTTGAGGGCAATAGGACAAGGGGGTGGCAGAGGGTGAGATGGTAGGTAGCATCACTGACTCAACGGACATGAGTTTGATCAAACTCCGGGAGACAGTGAAGGCCAGGGAGGCCTGGCATGCTGTAGTTCATGGAGTTGCAAAAAAAGTTTGACTTAGCAGCTGGACAGCAAGAACATAAGGACAGCAGACATATTGTATTATGGCCTACTCTAATGATCTTATATTAACTTGATTACAACAGCAAATACCCTATTTCCAGATAAGGTCACATTCCTAGGTACCAGGGAATAGGACTTCAGCTTATTTTGGTGGAGCAGACAGTTAAACCCGTAACACTTGTCAACATTACTTTGTGGGTGGACACTAACTCATTACTACCCAAATCACTGAAAGAAAAGAAAGATGTCATTCAGTTGTATCTGACTCTTTGCAACCCCATGGACTGTAGCCTACCAGGGTCCTCCCTCCATGGGATTCTCCAGGCAAGAGTACTGGAGTGGGTGCTATTTCCTTCTCTAGGGGATCTTCCTGACCTAGGGATCGAACCCCGGGTCTCCCACGTTCCAGGCAGTCGCCTTAACCTCTGAGCCACCAGGGAAGTCCTCCAGTTACTAATCTGATAATCTCTTTTAGCATTCAATCCATAGTTCTCCATTCTATGCAAAAGTATCTAAAAAGAAAGCTATCTGATTGTTAGGGGACTTGTGGAAGTTCCCATAAACTTTGTGTCCTACATTCTCATATTAGACAAGTCCTATAATCGTCTCAGAGCAAAACATTAAGTAGAATGTGACAAGACATTCTTAGACATTTTATGATGACTGCCGTCTCCTGTAGGTACTCACCATCCATTCCTTTAGCAGTCCATCCTTATATCCAGTGGTTTGTTTGCCAGACCTATCATTTCCTCTTGAAAGTGGGGCTGATGTTGGCTTCCTTCCAGTTTTGTTTCCTTTGCCCTTCTTTAAGATTTCCCATAAAACAAGGATGATTTCACTTATAAATTCTCTTAGAGCCTTGGGATACAATTCATCTAAGTTGAATGACTTGAATTCATATAAAAACAACTTTACTACCCTTGGATTTTGTATTCCCTTAGGAATGCTTGTTCTATACTTGGCAGAGAAATCAGAAGCAAAAGCAGGAATTTAGATGTTCTGTTTTCTTTCTACCAAACTTCAATTTAACACCTTTTGTCCCTTGCAGTGGTCTTGGTCCTCACTTGTTTGCCTTATTTATGAAATAATATTTTTTAAAGTCTTTGTTGTACTTAACACTGAACAACTCTAAGTCCCCATTCTTTGGACTTAAGCTCCATAATGCCATGGTTTCATATATATCCTCAGTTATTAGTTTTTTTGTTTTTTTTTCATTCTTGGGACATAGGCTTACTGCATGCATTTCCTTTTTATTTCTTTTACTTAAGATGATTTGCCATTCCATAACTGGAATTGCATCAGTAAGGGCTTTTGACTATCTTGAATCAAGCATCATGTGTAGAACCATTTACAGTGGAACCATGAGTTCTGGTATTATTTTTGAAATATACCTGTCAGGCTCTGTGGGCTATTTTTATAGGCTTTGCCCAACATTGTATACTATAGGTATTATGATCTAAGATGACAGGATTTATTTTTTCCAAGATTTTTTTGTCACTTTTCTATCACTAAATAATGCCTCTCCTGGTTGTAATTAGGTCTAGAGTGGCAGCTCTTAGTCATTTTTTTTTTTCCATCATTGGAGAATTGAGATTATCAGAAAGGCTAGATAGATAACAATCTTTTCAGAACTATTACTTTTAATCAAATGAGATTTGTTTTCTTTTCCTGGACAAATGAGATCCTTACTACTGCTACCATAGTTTTCTTGTCTCTGTGATAAGGAGGGAATACACTGTTTAGTCCCTTCACATAGTAAGGACCTATTTTTTTTTTTTATAACAGTATCACTTTTATTTCTGTCTTATAAGTTCTATACCATGTTTTCTAGTACACATCCATTAATAACTGTTTCTAAATAGGAATATATGAATTAGTATATTTAAATGAGATGTTACCTCTCCTACATTTGACTACATTACTAGCACTATGGATTTTAAGTTCAAAATTACACAAGAGAAAAATCCTTTATGCAAAACTATAAATTTCCAAGAACTTTTCAAGAATCAGTTCCATGTCCTTGCATCACTCAGCCAAGCCAAGAACAGAAAAAACTGTCAGCAATTCTCTGTTCAGTTAAGCTTTTACTACAGGGTAGTCTGAATTCCATGGTGGAGGGAAAGATATAAGGGATCAGATTCTATTTTGTGGCCTTCAGCCTGAGGGCAGGCTTTAATCGTATTTGAACAGGATAGTTAAAAATCATAGAAGTTTTGGATGAACATGTACACACTACTGTATATAAAATGGATAACCAACATGGATCTACTTTTATAGCATGTGGAACTCTATTCAATGTTATGTGGCAGCCTGGAGGTGAGGGAGGTTTGGGAGAGAATGGATCCTTGTATATGTATGGCTGACTCCCTTTGCTGTTCACCTGAAATTATCATAACATTGCTAATCAGCTATACCCCAATACAGAATAAAAAGTTCAAGATTTTGTTTAAATTAAAAAAAAATCTTTAAGAGGGAATAAGTATAAATAATGCTGCATCATAAGAAAGTTTACCTCTTAGTATATTTTTGTTTTCTCCTATATCCCCATTATCAGAAATGCTCCAGAGTGAGAACAGAGTAGTTATTTGTTAATAAAATAATGGTATTTTCCAGATCTTAAAGATTTGGGCTCGGTAGAGGCAAAAAATTGTGGGGAGGTGACTGAGAGATACTTATGAGGACAAGACAAAAACCAATGGATTATCAGGGTTATTTTACTAATAATATGCTTGTTTATGCAGAACCATTTTAGCACTGGCTCCCTACTTCTGATTAACAAGACGTTATTCTCTATTCTTTTTGGTGCAAGGAAGGCATCCTTCTCATGGGACATTTTGTGACCTATTTTTGGTAGGAAGGGCAAACTTCCTGTGTTTGTTCTTTCTCAGGTGTCTCAGTTCAGAATATTCAGTATGCCAAAGTGGCATATTTGAGGCGTCATGTCATAAGCCCCTTCATTATCTTAAGTATGAAATAAATATACTTAGTTGGAAAGCCCTAGTGACTTATGTTCAACTCTTGGAAATCAGAACCGTTCATTCATTGACATTAAATTCTGAACTTTGCATATTGGGATTCCAATATGTGAGTTTTACTCTCAGATCATATTTCAGAACCTATATATGTTTGAATGTACACATAGAATTTTTAGCTATGATATTTAAACTTATTATAGGTGAATATTTCCTCACTTTTCTGTGTCAGTTCTCAAAATGTTTTATATATGCTTTTAAATTTTTAATTAGAAACAAATGAATATGAATACTTTCTTCTTATAAAATATCAAAACCCCCAGAAATACAGCACCCCTGGAAACAATCTTAGAACCTGGTCTCATCCTACTGCTTGAAAGTAATGAGAGTTATGAGTTTAGCCTGTCACTTCAGACATATCCCCTATACCTATGGCTCTCATTTATTATCCTATAGAAAGTAGTTAACTATTATTTTATGCATTCTTAGCATAAAATTATTTTGTGTTTCTTTAGTATGTTCTATAATCTTCTTTAGTGAATTATCAGTATGTCTTCAACATTTTTCCATATTTGTATAGAGCTGGTTGTTTTTTTTTTATTTTTAGTTGCTGATACACTTAGAAAAATAACACAAATATATCCCAGTTAGATTATTCAGCCATTTTCTGATGATGGACATTTAGATTTTTCCAGTGTTTCATAAAGTGATCATGATACAGTAAACATTTTGCACATGCTTTCTTGTGTATATGTGCAACTGTTTCTCTAGGAGGAATATCAAATACTGAAAATACTGGGTTATAGGGTGTGAACATTTTGATTTTTCATAAGTAATACCATATCATTCTCCATAGCCATTGCACCAATAAACCTTCCCAATTACAGGGCACTGTTTTACTTACATTCCATTATCACTTGCTATTATTAAGCTTTTAAAAATCTGTTTAATGGAGGAGTTGACCCACTATTATTTATTATAAATCTGTAAACTAGTAATGGTTTAAAAATGTTTAAATTGTTACATTTAAAATAGCTGTATGCTGCTGCTGCTACTGCTACTGCTGCTGAGTCGCTTCAGTCGTGTCCGACTCTGTGCGATCCCATAGACGGCAGCCCACCAGACTCCACCGTCCCTGGGATTCTCCAGGCAAGAATACTGGAGTGGGTTGCCAATGCCTTCTCCAAAATAGTTGTATACATACCTACAAAGTAGCCCTCACTTTGCCACAGAGCCTAAAATATTTAATATCTATCTATCCCTTTAACAGAGAGCATGCTAACTCCTGATCTAATGGAAAGGGATGGCATGTCACGGTATTAATTTGCATTTCTATGAACACTTAGTAAAGTTGACCATATTTTCACATGTATATTTGACATTTGTATTTCCTTATTTGTTTGTAAATTGCCTATTTGTATTTTTGCTTGTGTTTGTAAATGTTAAATTGGTTGAATGGATTCTGTGTATATTGAATACATTTTGTAAAATTGCCTACCCAGTGATCATCTCCATTCATTCTGTTTTGCTAATAGAACTTTAGTTCCTTTTCAGGTTCTGGACAATGATGTACTTCTGGGGATTTGAACACCATTAAAATCCTAAGTTGGGGGTGGGTATACAGTTATAATTATTTTAAATAATTGTGGCAACTGCATTCCTGCTTGCCAGTGGTTAGTTTAGGATTGAACATGTGATGAAATGTGTCCATTGAGATGTGCAGACCTCTGGGCATTTCCCCCTCATTTTGAAAATGAATAGTGGAATTATTTTTTCTACCCCTATGCAGTCTCTGCTTGCTTTCTTGTGTGACTTCTGAAAATGTTATGCTCTTTTGAACATAACCAGATTAAGTAGAGAAGTCAGGATATGAGACTAACACAACAGCCTTGTAAATAGATGGGATGTACACTTAGAGCCTTTTTACAATTTAGACTTATTTTTAGGTGGGTTTTCTGTTACTTGCAGCCAAGTACACCCTAACTAACGTATTTAATATCTGGCACTCTTCCATGTGAATTTTGGAACTGTATTTTCATATTCCAGTCATTTAAATTGATTAGAACTATTTGCCTCTAGAGATTAATTTGAGCTTAAATGATATCTGTAAAACATTGAGTCTTTCCATACATACTACATTATTCATGTCTCCTATTTAGGTCTTTAAACAAAATTTTCTCTAGGAAGAGGATGCAATTCTTATTAGATGTATTGCTATATACTTCACAGTTCTTATTCCCTTAAGAAGTAGCTTTTATTTTTTATTGCATTATATAATTGGTTTTTGTTAGTAGAAAAGAATTTTTAATGTTGATATTGTACACTACTAACTTGCTGCATTTGTTCTTTTGATTTTAATCCTTTATCTATGACTTTCCTTGACCTTTTTATGAATCCAGCTGTATCATTTACTAATAATTATAATTTTGTGCCTTGCATCCATTGTCTGATAATTATTACATCTTCTGTCTGTATCTTATTGCATTGTTTGGGATAATTACAATGTTAAGTAGAAGGTGTGAAAGGAGTTATGCATGTATTATTCCTGCTTTGTCTCTGGATTTAGTGAGGGCTTTAAATATGTCATATGAAGTAGGATGCTTGCCATTGGCTTACTGTGGATATATTTTACAGCAAATTAAGCCCCTCTTTTATTTAATTTTACTAATTTTTAAGGTCTTTTTTATTAATATGAATGAATATTGAAGGTTATAGAACACTTTAGCCTCTATTCAGATGACACAGTTTTTTCTCCTTTAATATGTATCAATTCATCAATTACATTGATGAATCTATTAATTAACAATTATTTTATTCCTAGGAGAATGTCTACTTTGTTCTAAGTAGACACAGATAGGTACTCTAATATAATTTTTTAGAATTTTATTTGCATATTGTTTATTTTCCCCCAATAACTAGTTCTTAGATCTGTTTAATCCTCTTTCTATGTCTTATTCTTTCTGTCTTCATTTTCCTTTATTATTATTTCCTCAGATACTTTTGACTATTTTTTAATGAATTACTTAATTGAGTGCATAATACAACTTTAGTCTCTCCAGTTTTTTCTAAGAACATTTAAGGTGATGAATTTAACTCTGAGAAGTGTTTCAACTTGGTTGTATAATTGTTATTAACTTCTCAGGAAAAGTAGTGGGTTAGATTGTTTCATTTAATTGTTAACCTTTAGCCATCATAGGTCGAGTGCTTTTTCTAGACTCTTCACATGGCCTAGTCTGTACTCTATACTATCTAATTTAATCCCCAAACAATTCTGTGAATTTTCCTTATTTCCCAGGTGAGAAAACAGATTCTGAGTGTTTAAGTGACTTGCCTTCTATCACTCAGCTTGTGACCAGTGCTGCCTCTGTTTTATCTCTGCCACAGAGAATCTTTAAAAAACATAACTTAAGCAGGGCCAGCCATGCTAGCAACATGGTGTCTTTCATAAGATTTTCATCAGTTACATGGTTCCTCAACATATATTTGGATTTGGTGGATAGGATGGAACATAGGGGCAGAAATGAAAAATACTCAAATTATACCTGGAATAATCCATATCTTCTGTTATTGGTTCTTTGAGCTTTGCTTCTTCAATAGTGAAGAAATATGAACTTGGATTTTTCTTGGAGAAGGTTAACGTTGAGCCCATGAGCTAGTTTAAAGGTGTTTCATGGAAAGGAATTCTTTAAGAATTATAGTTGTTGGAGCAAGGAGAAATAAGTTTTGCAAGCCACCTCCTTTTAACCTTGTTTCAAAAAGTTACTTGTTGTGATAGCATCATCACATATGAAGATTATAAATGAAAATTACTGGTTTTCTGAAAGGAACTTTTTTACTCAAGCAAGGTCCATTTTTAACTAGGAGAACTAGGAGTATTAAAATTGGATTCATGACCTTCCTCAGGATTACAAACTGGTGGTTTTTTTTTTTCTCCCCCCAAAGGACAGAGAAAGGGGTGACCACATGTTTGCCTTTATGGGTCTTCATGAAATAGCCTAATCAAACATTTAGAAATAAGATATAACCCCCTTTCCAACATGCTGAATCACCAAACTGGCATTGTTTTAAGATATGAGGGTAACATGAAAATGAGACTGTTTTTTGACTCTCTTAATGGTCAACATATCCACAAATATTTTAATTACTAGGCTTGTGTTTATGGTGATGACAATGATAAACATCATTTCTGAGAGGATCTGATGATGTAATTCAGAGAAACCCACAACTTAGTGACCTCAAAACTTTCATTAAAGAAAACACTCTCTAGAAACTTTGCAGTGTGGTTATATTGATTAAGTTTTAGCAACTGATTACAATTTCACTTTATTTTTCTCTCAGGCAAGACATATGATATTTTTCATATCACTTTTGGTGTTTTCATTAGGCTAGCAATGCATTAGAATCCTGACTTATTGCTTCTGTGAATGTCAGGGCCAGACACTTTCTGTTCATTTTTAAAATAAAAAATGTATTTTTCCACATCCTTGATATTTGAGTTGGGTGATAAGGAAAAAAATTCTTTTTGCCAAGACAATCTGCCATGTACATAATACATTCATTTCAGTGAAATTAGGAAGTCATATTGTTTTTTATTTGCTTTGAGTATTTTCTGCTTTTACTATTAATATTTTAACACATCAAGAAGCAATATTTTGTGTTAGCCATTGTGCCCTTGTGAAGATTATTAAATAATATTGTGAGCCCACTAACGAATTATTGCTCCAGACAATAAGCCCACCCTATTCATAGGTAGACCTTGATTTTTAACAAGAACTATAGCTTATCAATATGCAGACTCTTTGTAGACTCTTATTTCTTTGCCTTTTTTTTCCTGGTAATTAGGAGTTGAGACACTTGACATCTGATGCTGGTGTGTGATTTAATTTGAGCCCTTTTTCTCTGGGGCGAGCTGAAGGAAACTGCGTGGAAGTGGTCTGGAACCGTGGAGGTCACCCTTCATTTCCTCAGGTTTGTTACCCAGTTGCACTCCTATCTGTGCTTTTGCTTCACTTCACTCAGCTGAGCATGACTGCCTTCTTGATTCTCTGCATTTCACACCACTGAGCTTGATTGTTTTCAGGTCCACGGCTGCTCACTTGTAACATTGCTCACACTAATAGTCTAGACTTCAAATCCCAGTCAAGGCCAATCCCTCAAGATTCACAGATGATGAATTACTAGAGGACATGCAAAAAACCCAGAGTGCTAAAAGCTCACTGAAGCTATTTCTTTTTTTTTTAATTAATTTATTTATTTTTACTTTATTTTACTTTACAATATTGACCATTAGATTTTGGAGCTAGAATGTTCAAATCCTCAATGTAGACATCTGATCAATGAATTGTCTCAGTGATTATAATGGAGAGAGAGTTCCACAAAAAATTCTGGTGTATTGCCCAGGATCTTTTTTAACATGTTGGCTTTATTTGAGAAAATAAGTCCGTTTCTTGTGAATACTGACAGACTGACAATCTGATTTATCTTACTTTTTTGATATATTTTTTGTTTTCCTTTCTGATAATGCAGATGACAAGATCAGATTGACTAATAAACCTTTCTGTGTAATCCAAACTGTTCCTTTGGAGAGTCATGAATAAACTATTAAAATCCAACCTCTATCTCTACTGCCCATTGTCTTTTAAATTAAAACTCATTAGTGAATACTAGTTTCATTGCATTCATGGTGCTATATGGATTTATAAGTAGATTCTCTAGCCCTCTGGTGCATGTGTTCACTGGGGGTAGATTCATGAAGTTTTTGGGTTTCCCAAGATGAATCCCTGTGTTTGATAGGAATTGTTGGTTGAGGCTTGATCAACAAAAACTTACAAGAAAGATTAGTTCTTAGAATTATTCTAGGTGTCCAAAATCTAGGCTACCTGCAATGTTTGTTATTTCAGATTGATAGACCACTGAAAATCTTAGCAATCTTCATCTATTTATTTATTAATATGTTTTGGGTACTTACTATGTGCTGGAGATGCTGTTATATATCAGAAGTTGAAAAAAACTTGGTGTCTCTTTCAAGGAACAGTTGCTTAGTTTATTGCAGCATCATAGGATGTGGAGTCTCCATATCAGTTAAGCATGTATTTGTATAATTCTTTTTTCTTTTATATTAGTGTATAGTTGATTTACAATGTTGTGTTAGTTTCAGGTGTATGACAAAGTGATTCAGTTATACAAATACCTATATCCATTCTTTTTCAGGTTCTTTTCTCATGTAGGTTATTAAAGAACATGCAGCAGAATTCCCTATGCTATATAGTAGGACCTTGTTGGTTATATTTTTTATGTATATTAGTGTGTATCTGTTAATTCCAAATTCCTATTTATCCTTCCACCTTTCCCTTTTGGTAAGTATAAGTTTGTTTCCCATGTTTGTGAGTCAGTTTCTATTTTGTAAATAAGTTCATTTGTACATCTTTTCAGATTTCACGTGGGTGACATCATATGATGTTTCTCGTTCTCTGACTTACTTCACTCAGTATGATAATCTCTAGGTCCATCCATGTTGCTGTAAATGGCATTGTTTGATTCTTTTTAGTGGCTGAGTAACATTCCATTCTATATATGTACCACATCTTCTTTATCCATTCCTCTGTTGATGGACATTTAGGTTGCTTCCCTGTCCTGGTTGTTGTAAGTAGTGCTTATATGAACACTGGGGGTGCATGTATTTTTTTGGCTTATGATTTTCTCTGGATATATGCCCAGGAGTGGGATTGCTAGATCATATATAGTAGTTTTATTTTTAGTTTTTTAAGGAACCTCCATACTGTTCTCCATAGTGGCTCTATCAATTTAGATTGCCACCAACAGTATAAGAAGTTTCCCTTTTCTCCACACTCTCTCTAGCATTTATTGTTTGTAGACTTTTCGATGATGGCCACTCTCACCAGTGTGAGGTGATACCTCATTATAGTTTTGATTTGCAATTGCCTAAGCATTAGCAATGTAGAGCATATTTTCACGTGCCTTTTGGTCACCTGTATGTCTTCTCTGGTGAAATGTCTATTCAGGTCTTCTGCCCATTTTTTATTGGGCTGTTTGTTTTATTTTGATACTGAGGTACATGAGACGTTTGTATATTCTGGAGATTAATCCCTTATTGGTCACATCATTTGCAAATATTTTCTATGATTCTGCAGGCTGTTTTTTCATTTTGTTTATGGTTTCCTTTGCTGTGCAAATGTTTTTAAGTATAATTAGGTCCCGTTTGTTTATTTTTGTTTTTATTTCATTACTCAAGGGGGTGGATCCAAAAAAGATATTGCTTTAGTTTATGTCAAACAGTGTTCTCCTTATATTTTCCTCTAAGAATTTTATTGTATCTGGTCTTACATTTAGGTCTTTGAACCATTTTGAGTTTATTTCTGTATACTGTGTTAGAGAATGTCCTCATTTCATTATTTTACATGTAACTGTCCAGTTTTCCCAGCACCACTTAGTGAAGAGACTGTTGTTTCTCCATTGTATAGTGTTGTCTCCTTTTTTGTAGATTAATTGACCATATGTGTGTGGGTTTATTTCTTGATTTTCTATCCTGTTTCATTGATCAATAAAGCTGTCTTTGCGCCAGTACCATTCTGTTTTGATTACTCAAGCTTTATGATATAGCCTGAAGTCAGGGAGCCTGATTCCTCCAGCTCTGTTTTTCTTTCTCGAGATTGCTTTGTCTATTTGGAGTCTATTTGTCTATATATTTTGAGTATATTTGTCTATTTGTCTTTTGTGTTTCCTTACAATTCAGATTTTTTTTTGCTCTAGATCTGCAAAAAAAACAAAAAAAGCCATTGGTAATTTGATAGGAATTGCATTCTGTCTGTAGATTGCCTTTTGTAGTATAGTCATCTTGACAGTATTGAGTCTTCCAATTTAAGAAGATAGTATATCTTTCCATCTATTTGTGTCATCTTCACTTTCTTTGTTCAGTGTCCTATAATTTACAGAGCACAGGTCTTTTACCTTCTTAGGTAGGTTTATTTCTAGGTATTTTATTCTTTTTGATACAGTGGTAAATGAAATTGTTTCTCTAATTTCAATTCCTGATCTTTCATTGTTAGTGTATAGAATTGTGACAGTTTTCTGTGTATTTATTTTGTATCCTGCAACCTTAACAGATTCATTTATAAGCTCTATTAGTTCTCTGGTTAAATCTTTACAATTTTCTATGTGTAGTATCATGTCATCTGCAAACAGTGACAGTTTTACTTCTTTCTCAATTGTTTTTCTTTTCTGATTTCTGTGTCTAGGATTCCAAAATTACGTTCAATAAAAGTGGTGAGAGTGGACATCCTTGTCTTATTTCTGATATTAGAGGAAATGTTTTTAGCTTTTCACCATTGAGTATGATGTTAGCTGTAGATTTGTCATATATGACCTTTATTATGTTAAGATAGGTGTTCTCTGTGCCCACTTTCTAGAGGGTTTTTGTCATAGGATATTTTTCTGCATCTATTGAGGTGATCATATGGTTTTTGTTCTTCAATTTGGTGATGTGGTGTAGCACACTGAGTGATTTGTGGATACTGAAAAATTCTCATATCCCTGGGATAAATCCCTGTTGATCAGAGTGAATAATCCTTTAAATGTATTGTTGGATTCAGTTTGCTAGTATTTTGTGGAGGATTTTTCTGTTTATCTTCATCTATGATATTGTTTCATACCATCTCATTTTGTCTAACTTTTTGTGTTTATAGTCTCTATTTGCTACCTATAGTGGAGAAAGAAATGGCAACCTACTCCAGTATTCTTGCCTAGAGAATCCTGTGGATGGAGGAGCCTGGTGGGCTGCTGTCCATAGGGTCGCACAGGGTCAGACATGACTAAAGTGACTTAGCATGCATGCATGCATTGGAGAAGGAAATAGCAACCCACACCAGTATTCTTGCCTGGAGAATCTCAGGGACAGAGGAGCCTGGTGGGCTGCCATCTATGGGGTCGCACAGGGCCAGACATGACTGAAGTGATTTAGTAGCAGCAGCAGCCATCTGCAGAATTTTAATTCTTCTTTCTTTTGGTGTCTGCCTTTGGTTGGTAAGGCAAATCTAGAGATTTGTGCAGGCTTTCTGGTTGGAGGGACTGATCCCTGCCCACTGGTGGGTGGAGCTGGGTTTTGTCCCACTGGGAGGAAAGACTATATCAAGAGGTGTGTTTATAGGCCTATGGGCTCAGAAGTTGTGACCAGAAAGCAAATGGAATGTACAGGGGGATTAAGAAGAGCAGAATGCCTTTGTTATATGACAATGAACTTGCAGGCTCGTTGTGTTTGAAGGCACGTGTTTGGCTTATTCTTAATGGTCAGTCAGGGGTTCTCTGTGGGGAATTGGATAGAAGCTCATGGAGATGTTCTGCCTGTGTTTCACTGTACACTGCACCACCTGTATAATCTTAAATATATTTAAGCACCAATGTTGATCTGGTGATAGGAAGTAATACTGGATATCCTTAGCACACACCCTAAATTTCTACACCACATTACCTGCCCACTTTTTATGATTTGCCTTTGTAATATTTAATGTACTTGTGAAGAAACATACCTACAATATTTTCATACAACACTCTAAGGTCCTTAAGGAAAAGGTTTGTTGTTGTTCAGTTGCTAAGTCATGTCCAACTGAATGAAAACATAAGGAAAAGGTAATAGCTGATTAATATATAACCTGTGCATTGAATATTTCTTAAATAAATTCTAGAGGTGGCAACTTACAATCTACAGCACTGACACAGGTAAGAGTCACTAATTATTAGGTTGATGCAAACATAATAGCAATTTTTGGCCATTAATTTTAAATCCTAGTTAGGCTCAAACACATCTTTATTAATCAAAATAAGAACCATTACAATCACCACATATTTTTTGCCAATGAGAAATAAGTTTGTTTATTCCTGTAGCATAAAAATCCATGTTTCAGGATTTGACAGACTCTTGGAAGGCATTTTCTGCATCTTGCTGGTTGTGGAAGTGTTTTCCCTGCAGAAAATTGTTAAGATGCCTGAAGTGGTAGTCTAGTCGATTGGCAAGAGGTCAGGTGAATACTGGCAGATGAGGCAAAACTTCGTAGCCCAATTTGTTCAACTTTTGAAGCATTAGTTGTGCGACGTGTGGTAAGGTGTTATTATGGAGAAGAGTTGGGTCCTTTCTGTTGATCAGTGCTTGCTACAGGCATTGCAGTTTTTGGTGCATCTCACTGATTTGCTGAGCATACTTCTCAGATGTAATGATGTTGTTGGGATTCAGAAAGCTGTAGAGGATCAGATGGGCAGCAGATCACCAAACAGTGACCATGAATTTTTTTTGGTGCAAATTTGGCTTTGGGAAATGCTTTGGAGTTCCTTCTTGGTCCATTGACCAAGTCATTGCCAGATGTCATAAAAATTCCACTTATTGTTGCATGTCACAATCCAAAGAACACGTTAATTGTTGCATAAAATAAGACAACACTTCAAAAAAATGTTTTTTTTTTTTTTTTAATTTGCAGTCAGCTCATGAGTCACCCACTTAATGAGCTGTTTTCACCTTTCCAATATGCTTTAAATGCTTTACCACCATAGAATGGTCAACGTTGAGTTCTTGGGCAACTTCTCACTTAGTGTAAAAGGATTAGCTCATGTGATTCCCTCAATTAGTTGTCAAATTCTGATGGCTGGCCACTGCACTCCTCATCTTCAAGGCTCTTGTCTCCTTTGCAAAGTTTCTTTAACCACCAGTACATTGTGTGTTGTTAGCAGTTCCTGGTCACATGTGTTGATGTTGCAAGTTGTCTCTGCTTTACAACCCATTTTGAATTTGAATAAGAAAATCGCTCAAATTTGCTTTTTGTCTATTATCATTTCCATAGTCTAAAATAAATATAAAATAAGCAGCAAGTAATAATTCATTAGCAAAAAAGAGTGATACATGCACATTAAAATGATGTATAACATAATCACATTTATTTAAGAATGTATTCCAATATCAAATGAAAATTTCAGCAATGCAAAAACCACCATTACTTTTGTATGAATGTAATACTTAATTATTCAAGCAATTAGTTTTCTAGTTTGCATACTCTAACACTCTCATTTGACTAAGTTTTTTCTCATCATGAGAGCCAGAAGACTTTGGTTTTCAGTCTGACTTTGTCACTAGCTGTGTTAGCTTTACCAAATTATATAACCTTTCTGCACCTCTGTTTTCCCATCAGCTTCTAAAAATGCTGGCTGATTTAATGCAAGTTCTATAGAAAAATGTTTGTGTTCTTTTTTTAGTAACTATAACAAAAATAGACCATTTGCAGCATGCTTGGTTTCGAGTGTANACCGCAGTTCAAAAGCATCAATTCTTCGGCGCTCAGCCTTCTTCACAGTCCAACTGTCACATCCATACATGACCACTGAAAAAACCATAGCTTTGACTAGACGGACATGTGTTGGCAAAGTAATATCTCTGCTTTTTAATATGCTATCTATGTTGGTCATAACTTTCCTTCCAAGGAGTAAACATCTTTTAATTTCATGGTTGCAATTAGCATCTGCAGTGATTTTGGAGCTCCTCAAAATAAAGCCCGACACTGTTTTCACTGTTTCCCCATCTATTTCCCATGAAGTGATGGGACCAGAGGTCATGATCTTAGTTTTCTGAATATTGAGCTTTAAGCCAACTTTTTCACTCTGCTCTTTCACTGTCTTCAAGAGGCTTTTTAGTTCCTCTTCACTTTCTGCCATAACGGTAGTGTTATCTGCATATCTGAGGTAGTGTTATCTGCATATCTGCATATTATTGATATTTCTCCAGCAATCTTGATTATTTTCATTTTAATTTTGAATTCATGGAGGGAAACAGATGCTTTTAAATTTAACGCACCTGGAGACAAATATATTAAATATTCATTTTATTTTAAGAATCTAAGTCACTAAGTCTTGTAACATGGCTTAACTGTGGTACATTTTTTTGCCTATTCAGGTTCTTCTAACTCCTAATTTTCATAGTACATCCATGGAAAGTAGGCAGAAGTTCACTATTATTGGCTTGGCTGAGAAGCTAAGCAATCAGTCTAGGATTTCTCAAGCTAGATGTAGATTTTAAAATAAATACAGCATATTCCAATCTGAAACCTTGAAATTATATAAAAATAATTGATAAAATCAACATCCATATAAATCAGCTCCTAAACTGAGCAAAACTTTTATCTGTTGAAACAATGCTTTTTCAATTCATATTCACTTACTANTTTAAAATAAATACAGCATATTCCAATCTGAAACCTTGAAATTATATAAAAATAATTGATAAAATCAACATCCATATAAATCAGCTCCTAAACTGAGCAAAACTTTTATCTGTTGAAACAATGCTTTTTCAATTTATATTCACTTACTAAAGTATAGTTGATCTACTCAATGTGTCTTTGAAATACATTGTGCCCAAGTGTTGCTGCTGCTGCTGCTAAGTGGCTTCAGTTGTGTCCAACTCTGCAGCCCACCAGGCTCCCCTATCCCTGGGATTAATATTTGGCAAATTCTTATATCACAGGTGAAAAGAGTAGTACACATCTAAAAATAAATCCAAATGAGCAGCCTAAATCAGGAAGGGTACTATAAGAAAGGAGTATACTCAGCACTCAGAAGGTTAATGCTGTGAAGGTGATACTCAGAATAACAGCAGGGACAGTATAAAACCAGTAAGGAACATTCTCAAGGATCTTCAAAGGCAATAGAAGACAAAAGAAAATATACAGAAAAGATACTTACCACCACTAGATATGAGGAAAATGAAGATTAAGATAATGAGATACCTCTACCTCTAGTGAGATAGCACTCATTAGAATGGCTGAAATTAAATGGACTGACAATACCAAGTGTTAAGGATGTGAAAACTGGTATTCTCATACATTGCTGATGGTGAATATAAAATGTTACAACCACTGTGAAAGATTCGATATACATCTAACATATCAGTTAAGTCATTCTAATCTTACATGTACACCAAAGAAAAATGAAAGCACACATGTCCATATAAAAACCTATATGTGAACATTCATATCAGTATTATTCACAATATACAAAAACAACCCAACTGTTCACCACACTGTTCTATTCTACTTATAAATTTAGATCATTTGATTTTTCTTTTTTTTTAGTTTATTTTTTTATTTTTTTACTTTATTCTACTTTACAATACTGTATTGGCTTTGCCATACATCGACATGAATCCACCACAGGTGTATATGAGCTCCCAATCCTGAATCCCCCTCCCACATCCCACCCCACATTGTTTCTCTGGATCATCCCCGTGCACCAGCCCCAAGCATCCTGCATCCTGCATCCTGCATCGAACATAGACCAGTGCCTCGTTTCTTACATGATATACATGTAATGTATACATGCTTCAATGCTATTCTCCCAAATCATCTCACCCTCTCCCTCTCCCTCAGAGGCCAAAAGTCTCTTCTATACTTCTGTGTCTCTTTTGTTGTCTCACATACAGGGTCATCATTACTATCTTTCTAAATTCATATTGGTGCTTACCTGGGGCAAGGGCACAAAGGCATGGACTACAAAGGGGCCCAAGGAAACTTGGAGTTTAATGCAAATGATCTGTATCTGATTGTGTGGATCTTTTGTTTGTGCATGCATATAAAAAGGATGTGTCAGAACTCATGAACAGTATGTTTTAAATGGATGCTATTTCTTGTATACAAATTGAACTTCAATAAAATTCATAAGAAGGTGACAGTCAATGAAAGACCCTGGATAGAGAACTATATACAAAGAAAATCAGGATACAAGTGAGAAATTATCCTAGAGTGAGAAATAGGACAAAAGCTTTGGTGGATATTTCCAGTTTTCAACTAACCCTTTTGCAAAACTGTGGAATTGACTGATAGCTGAGTCTGGGTTAATAATGACAACAGCACTTTAAATGGTAGTTGCATCTATAGTTTATAGTCTACTTATTATGTGACAGGGTATATAATTTGGAGAAGGAAATGGACTTATTATGTGATAGGGTGTATTATTAGATACTCTAAAATGTATATTCCATGTTCTGAGATTTAATTAAAAATTGTGGGGTCACAGAGAAGCTGGTCATCATTCCTGACTCTTCTTTCTCTCATTTCTTCCCTGTTGCTTTCTTTTCTGCTGCCCTTAAGGAACAATTTTTTGTCACTTATAGTGTGATGTCCATACTCAGGCCTCTTTTGGTCTTATATGTTATTTCAATCAGCTTTTAAAGAAATTTCCTGGGAAAACAATCTATTCCCTGCCCAAGGGGACTTCTAGGAAATAGATTTTGATTTTCCACTTGGATGAAAATACAGTAGATAAAAAAATTAGAATTCCTTTTTAATATCCACAGAAGCCCCATGGTGTAGAAGTCTTAATTTCCTTGTGAGGCGAATGAGGTGGTAGAGTTTAACAGATTCTACCTGAATTCACACAAATAGTAAGTAGTAATCCTACTTACTAGGATTTGGATTTGGTTCCAGGCCTTTCTCATCGCAAACAATGCACTGTCCATCCCTTAAACATGGTCATCAAATGCAGATTGGAACTTCACCCAGCTGGAGTCAGAAGTGGCCCAAAGCATCTGAAGCCAGTAATTGACAGAGAGGTAGCGTATTTGGGTTACAATTTGCTGGAAAATCTAGGAGTCAGAGCACAGGAAGAGATTGTGAGCTGATATATGAAGCAAAACACAAAATGAGGTTGCCATTCATTGATTTTATGACTATTTGTCTCTACAGTGTGCCAAGTACCTTATTACACCCTGCAGGTCCTGCACTGAAGACAACATAGCTCTGGCCTCCTGTGAAATTCTACCTTGAAAGTGGGGAGATAGACCCTTGGGCCAATGTTCGGAATTCAGTAATTTGTGATATAGGAATGCAGATGGTGCTGTGAGGCTTACATGTAGGGGCATCTTGGTAAAGCCAGAGAAAGCATTTCAGAAAAGATGAGGTTTAAATAAAGCACAAGTTGTCAGGTGAAGAGTGATTTAAGACATTCCTGGAAAATTCATCAGCTCTTGCTCATGCAGAGACATGACATAAAACAGTTGTCTGGGGACACTGAGCCTATTTGTCAGAGCTGAAGTGTAGATTGAGTGTGAGTGAGGAGTTGTGATCCAAGTGAGGGAGGTTGGAGTAACAACTCTATAAAGTGTGTTACATTAAGGAGTTTCAACTATTTTCTTAAAACTTGGGTAACCATAGAAGGACCCTCAGCATATGAACATTATGCCATACATTTGTAACCTTGCTGATCTGAAAGGTGGGCTGCATGTTGTCATGGGGATGCAGTTATCATTTTCAGTCTCCCTCTTTCTGGTGCCCTGAGCAAGATGTGAGCGTGCTTCGGCTGTAGCAGTTAGGAGTACATAGGTTGTTGTGGTGAATTCTTCAGGATTGGCAAAGTTCACCTTTGAGTTTGGGGATGGGAGAAAGAGACTAGCAATTACTGATCACTAAGTGTATGCCAGACTCTGAGCTAGGTGGTTACTGTAAGTTATTTAATGTAATTCTCACAATCACTGCATGGTATTGAAGCTATACTCAGACATTAGGTATCTAAGCTGGTAAATATTATGCCATCTGAGGCCCAGAAGGTATTCCTTACATTTCCCAGTTAAGTTGATTCATACCAAAATTTTATCCAAGAGACTGGGAGCAGAAATAATGAATGCCACTTTAAGACAACGTGAGCAAATGCCAGGGGCTTCAGTGGTACCTCAGTGGTAAAGAATCTGCCTGTAATAGATCTCCTGGAGGAGGGCATGGCAACCCACTCCTGTGTTCTTGCCTGGAGAATCCCATGGACTGAGGCAGTTAGTGGGCTACAGTTCATAGGGTTGCAGAGTCAAACATGACTAAAGTGACTCAGCATACATCTTCTATGTCTTTATTTACTTACTGTAGTAAACGTGGAAACATCATGTATTTCATAGGTGATAAAAGTTCAGGCTGAAGAACAGTCAACCAGCCTACATAAAACACTGAGACATAAACCTTTATTTTTTGAGCCATCGACCTTTCAGAATTGATTACTGCACTATACCGTAATCCAACATATTATTTATATGTACATTTATTTATTTAGAGTGGCATATGTATGTTTTCTATTTTTAAAATGTCTACTAGAAGACTCTATTTTGGTTAAAAGGGAACCAAGAACATGTCACCAGACTTCACTAGAAGCCATATTTGGGAACTCAAATCAGCTAGTGCTAAATTTTCCATCTAATCCACTAACCTTCCAGCACTGATATACATGAGCACCCTGGGAGATAGCCAGCCTGCCTCTTATTCTGAGTTTGGCGATATAATCCATGGTGTAGAGATGAGAAAATTGAAATTAAGAGGAGAAACTTGCTCAAGGTCAAAGATTTAGTTAATGGTAGAGGTTATATTTGAATTAATTTGCCTAATTATCACAGCTTATGTGACTTCAGAGGTCATTGTTTTTCTAATACTCCAGACTGTTATTTATATTATTGATTTATTCAACAAAGTTTCTTAATGTGCTGTTGTGTTGGTATTGAATTTTTTTCCTCTATGTTTCTTTTATATCATCATGTCCTCACACCCACCCTTCTTAGCTCCAGCTTAAAGGCAGATAAACTGGGTAGCTGAGGTCGATACAGCAGTAATGACTGGCTGAAGGAAACAAACAACCAGTTAGTGATAAAGCCACAACTATTAAATCTGTTCCTGTCATCCTAGTATGAATTTTTTCTACTGCAGGAAGGTAATATCAGAATGTTTCTCTTTCTCACTCTCTCTTTCCCTGTCCTGCAAGACCGTTTGAGTGTGTTGGATTCTATGAGCTTGTTTGCAGAACCAAACTCAATTGCATTTTTATTTATCCCCAATTAATAAATAGCTTCAGGTTATTTACTAACAGTTCATATTCTGATTTTCACAAATATTCTTTCAGACTAGAAACTGTGGGAGAACAAGAGGCCTTGTAAGCTGTCTACCAGGTACCTTTAATATTATTTGATGAACTTTGTCTGCGAGGATGAGAGAACACGTTTAGACTGCCCTTCCCTCAGATCCAACCTGCCCAGGACTGACTTATCTGCAATTAATATGGATTTGAGAGACAATAAAACAGAGTGAAAAAAAATCAGTTTTGGGAATTTGAAAATATTAAGTTTGTATTTCATGTCTGCTGATGTGTGCTCTTAGGCAACTCACTTAAATTCTCTTTGCCTCTGTTTTCTTAGCTGTAAAATGAAGATAGGGTAATAAGTGAATGTTCTCCTAAAGCAACTATCAGTCAGCTCAGTACTTCATTCTGGAGCAAGAGTTGTGTAGTCTTTGATACTAGGAGAAGTATGGATTTCTTCAATCTCAAGGGATTGAATGGTGGAGTCTTGGGAAAGATCTACATCTTGACACAGAAACTGGTCACTTTCTTAGTGCCTTATGTTTCTGTCATCATGGTCAGCCTCAGGGACATGCTTGTGCTTGTGCTTAATAAAAACTGCTTATGCAGTGGGCTCCAGGAGTCAGCATGACAACTGAGAGAGGAACGTCACTTTCCTATATCTTGATGAACATTGAAAATTCAAAATCACAGTGAACTTCATCAGTGAGAGTGGTAGGACATCATTGGAAGAAACTGAGACCATGAAATTGGCTGTCCAAAGACTAGTTACCATGGTGACTGGTCCTATTGTCTGTGAATGAATTGCAGGCCCCTCTTGGCCAAAGGCAGGAGGCAAGAGCCAAAGAGGAGAAATAATTTATAATCTACATAATCATCCCTTGAATTCTGAGTCATTCCTTAGAGTGAGGAAGCTTGGAGAATAAAATTTTCATTACAGGCATCAGGGTTAAAATATTTTAATTTGAATATTATTGTCTTTTTGTAGCCTTGTTTTTATTTCAAGATGGCCAGGTTAGGCCTATGGCTATAATAATGTCTTCTATTTATTAGATTTGTCGTAAGGATTAGACATGATATAGCTCATAGCATAGCATAGTTATAGCTATAGCCTAGTGGAGTGAGGTAATTCTGTTCATAGCCTAATACCTAGTAAGGCAGTCAAAATTATTATTTTGAATTAGTTTTTTTTTTTTAATCAGGTATCACTGTTGAAGATAATTGAGGCAATAAGTTGTAATTCTCCAAAGCCTAACATTTGTGTAATATTATTCTTTTAAAAACTGATTTTATTTTTAGAAACTTTTTTTTTTAAACTAATATTACCAGTATCTCTCTGTGATCTTCCCCCTCTTCATCTTCTGACTCTAACATACCATTTACTACCTTGATCATTTTAACTATGTAGCTATCTTAGCTCTCCAACTAGCTCATGGAAGACTAAGAACCATATNTTTTAAACTAATATTACCAGTATCTCTCTGTGATCTTCCCCCTCTTCATCTTCTGACTCTAACATACCATTTACTACCTTGATCATTTTAACTATGTAGCTATCTTAGCTCTCCAACTAGCTCATGGAAGACTAAGAACCATATATTTTGTTCAATGTGATGGTCAAAATGTTTATAACCAATGTGGTATCACATTGTGAATTGCAGCACGCCAGGCCTCCCTGTTCATCACCATTTCTCAGAGTTCACCCAGACTCGCGTCCATCGAGTCCGTGATGCCATCCAGCCATCTCATCCTCAGTAGTCCCCTTCTCCTCCTGCACCCAATCCCTCCCAGCATCAGAGTCTTTTCCAGTGAGTCAACTCTTTGCATGAGGTGGCCAAAGTACTGGAGTTTCAGCTTCAGCATCATTTCTTCCAAAGAAATTCCAGGGTTGATCTCCTTCAGAAGGGACTGGTTGGATCTCCTTGCAGTCCAAGGGATATAGACCCCCCTATCATGAAGGTTGAATGTAAACAATCTGGTCATACTGGCGCATATCAGAGGAATAATGACAGTTTATATTTCTTTGAATCTTTCATAATGACTCCCACTTAAAAGAAGCTNATCTCCTTGCAGTCCAAGGGATATAGACCCCCCTATCATGAAGGTTGAATGTAAACAATCTGGTCATACTGGCGCATATCAGAGGAATAATGACAGTTTATATTTCTTTGAATCTTTCATAATGACTCCCACTTAAAAGAAGCTCAGCATGTGCACCTGTGGCTGATTCAAGTTGAGGTATGGCAAAAACCACCACAATATTGTAAAATAATTATCCTCCAATTAAAATAAATTAATTAATTGAAAAAAGAAGCTCAGTAGATATTTGTGATTAAAGTTGGAAAGTTCCTAGAAAATGATATCTGAAGAGGCTGGCTGTCTTCCCAAGATTATAATCACTTTAAGAAATTTATCCCTGTTAGGTCTTTAGCTTTGTACATTCAAAAACTCAGGTTAACTGCACTTAAAACTTATTTATGAATTAGAAATCCATTTAATTTATTTAAAGTGAGAAATATGCTTTGCTATTCACATTGGGCTCAGCGATTCATTCCTTAGATAAAAGCTAATTTATGTGGGAGTCAAGTTATTCTGAGAGGATATTGTGATTTGCATTATGTTAAGGGAGACACCGGAGAAGACAACAGCACCCCACTCCAGTACTCTTGCCTGGAAAATCCCATGGACAGAGGAGCTCTGTAGGCTGCGGTTCATGGGGTCGCTAGGAGTCGCACACGGCTGAGCGACTTCACTTTCACTTTTCACTTTCATGCATTGGAGAAGGAAATGGCAACCCACTCCAGTGTTCTTGCCTGGAGAATCCCAGGGATGGCGGAGCCTGGTGGGCTGCTGTCTATGGGGTCATACAGAGTCGGACACGACTGAAGCGACTTAGCCGCAGCAGGAGTAAGGGAGACACATTCTTACATTTATGGTCAATTGGCTTTCAACAAAGGTGCCAAAGCAATTCTGTGAAGGAGTAGATAGTCTTATCAGCTGGAAAAATTAGATATACATAGGCAGGAAGGAGAAAAAATAAAAGAGCCTACTTCCTTACCTCTTAATCCAAGAAAGAAAGAGAAAATTACAGAAAGATAAAACTTTTCACTTAATTTTGGACATTTTTAAAGGTTAAAAAAATATCCAAACTGCTCTCAGGGTGGTGGAACAGCTGACAAATTTGAGAAGTTTAGCCTGTTTTGTTCTGTCAAGGAAGTCTGCATTTGTACTTTGTCCTGCCCGCTTGAGTGGCTGGTCTGAAGTGATTTTACTCCCATGGTTGTGCCTAGCAGGTAGGAAGTTAGGCTCAGTTAACTCAAAATGAATCATAGCCCTAAATTTAAGAACTAAAATCATAAAACTTCTGGAAGAAATCAAGAGAAATCTTTGTGACTTGAGTTAGACAATAATTGCTCAGATCAATAAAAGGAGTAATTGATCAGTTTGCCTTTATAAAAATTGAAAAACTTTTACTCTTCAAAAGAATCAAAGTGAAAAGACCACTAACAAATTGGGAAAAAATATTTGCAAAACGTATCTGATAAAGGCATTGTACCCGAATATATATAGCATATTTCTTGTTCAACAACAAGACAACCTAATTTTTTTAAAAATGGGCAACATATATGAATAGACCCTTCACAAATAAGATATACAAATTGTCAACAAGTACCTGAAAGGATGTTTAATATCATTAATCATTAGAGAAATACAAATTAAGATCACAGTAATATACTTCTGCTGCTGCTGCTGCTAAGTTGCTTCAATCGTGTCCGACTCTGTGCGACCCCATACACCCACTAAAATGGCTGTAATCCAAAAGACTTACACTACTAAATGCTGGTGAGGTTTTTAGAGAAACTGAAATCCNTACAAATTAAGATCACAGTAATATACTTCTGCTGCTGCTGCTGCTAAGTCGCTTCAGTCGTGTCCGACTCTGTGCGACCCCATACACCCACTAAAATGGCTGTAATCCAAAAGACTTACACTACTAAATGCTGGTGAGGTTTTTAGAGAAACTGAAATCCTCTGACATTGCTATTGAGTATGTAAAATGGGTACACTTACGTATACTTATATCCGACCCAGCAGTTCCATGACTAGGTATCTATTCAAGAGAAAATTAAGATATAGGTCGATTTAAAAGACTTGGTTGTTCATGGCAGCTTATTCATGCAATCCAAATATCCCTGACAGGCAAATAGATAAATTTAGAGCTGTACAAGGGGATGCTATTCATCAGTTTAAAAAATGATTTACAATATACATGGATGAATTTCAAGTACCTCATTCTAGATGAAAGAGGCTTAACACAAAAGACTATATATTTATGACTCCATTTACATGAAATTTCAAGAAAAGGTGAATCTGTAGAGTCAGAAGGCAAATTTAGATAGTCTGGGACTGTGAGTGAGAATTGATTGCACATGGTAGAAAGGAACTTTTTGGGTGATGGAAATGTACTAAAACTGGTTTGTGGTCATGATTACAAAGCTATATAAATTTAGTAAAATTATTCAACTGTATACTTTTAATGGGTATCTATCATGATGTATAAACTATGCCTCAAAAAAGCTGTAAAAAAAATTCAGAAATAGAATTGGCAGCTAGATAAAATCTTGAGACATCAAGCTCTGTAGATTGGCTGTCTGTCTGTGAAACAGAAACATTTACCTCCCAGAGAAACTTGCCTGGCTACATCCATCTTGAACAGTGAAAAAAAGGAATTAGGAATATATTTTGGTGATTCCATTTATTCAAAAGTCTTCACTAAACAAGCCCATTTTATTTTTAAAAATTTTTATTGAGATATAATTGATTTACAGTGTGTGTCAGTTTCAGGTGTATCAGTTCAGTTCAGTCGCTCAGTCGTGTCCAACTCTTTGCGACCCCATGAATCGCAGCACGCCAGG
>SJYV01052573.1:14358-30279 GCA_006410875.1 Neotragus pygmaeus | reverse complement strand
GAACTTCTAATTTATATCCCCTCCCCCTTTCTCCTTTAATTCTGATAGTTTGCCACTTAAATTATTTTCAAAGAGGCCAAGTCATGTCTTTTTTTAAATAATTTATTTTAATTGGAAGATAATTACTTTACAATATTGTGGTGGTTTTTGCCATACATCAACATGAATCAGCCACAGGTGCACATGTGTCCCCCCGTCCTGAACTCCCTTCCACTGCCCTGCCCACTCTGTCCCTCTGGGTTGTCCTGGAATACCAGCTTTGAGTGCCCTGCTGCATGCATCACACCACTTGGATTGGTCATCTATTTTACATATGGTAATATATATGTTTCAATGCTATTCTCTCAAATCACCCTACCCTCACCTTCTCCCACAGAGCTCAAAAATCTGTTCTTTACATCTCTTTTGCTGCCTTACATATAGGCTCGTCATTACCATTTTTCTAAATACCATATATATGCATTAATATACAGTAATGGTGTTTCTCTTTCAGACTTACTTCACTCTGTATAATAGGCTCCAGTTTCACCCAGCTTATTAGAACAGATTCAAATGTGTTCCTTTTTATAGCTGAGTAAGGGGACAACAGAGGATCAGATGGCTGGATGGCATCACTGACTTGATGGACATGAGTTTGAGTGAACTCCAGGAGTTCTGGCGTGCTGCAATCATGGGGTTGCAAAGAGTCAGACACGACTCAGCAACTGAACTGAATATTCCATTGTGTATATGTACCACAACTTCCTTATCCATTCTTCTGTCAGTGAATATCTAGATTGCTTTCATATCCTAGCAATTGTAACAGTGCTGCAATGAACACTGGAGTCCATGTGTCTCTTTCAATTCTGGTTGCCTCAGTGTGTATGCCCAGCAGTGGGATTGCTGGGTTGTATGGCAGTTCTGTTCCTGGTTTTTAAAGGAATCTCTATACTGTTCTCTATCATGGCTGTACCAGTTTGCATTGCCACAATGTAAGAGGTTTCCCTTTTCTGCATACCCTCTCCAGCATTTATTGTTTGTAGACTTTTTGATGGCAGTCAATCAGACCAGCGTGAGATGATACCTCATTGTGGTTTTGATTTGCATTTCTATGATAATGAGTGATGCTGAGCATATTTCATGTGTTTATTAGCCATTTGTATGTATTCTTTGGAGAAATGTCTATTTATTTCTTTTGACCACTTTTTTGATTGGGTATTCATTTTTCTGGTGTTGAGCTGCATGAACTGCTTTTGTATTTTGGAGATTAATTCTTTGTTCGTTGTTTTGTTTGCTATTATTTTCTCCCATTCTGAAGGATGCTGTTTCACCTTGCTAACTGTTTTCTTTATTGTGCAAAAACTTTTAAATTTAATTAGGTCCCTTTTGTTTATTTTCCATTACTCTCAGAAGTGGATCATAGAGGATCTTGCTGTGATTTGTCAGAGTGTTCTGCCTATGTTTTCCTCTAAGAGTTTCATATTTTCTGATCTTACATTTAGATCTTTAATCCATTTTGAGTTTATTTTTGTGTATGGTGTTAGAAAGTGTTCCAGTTCCACTCTTTTACATAGAGTTGACCAGTTTTCCCAGCACCACTTGTTAAAGAGACTGTCTTTTCTCCATTGTATATTTTTGCTTCCTCTGTCAAATATAAGGTGTCCATAAGTAAGTAAGTGTTAGTCACTCAGTCATGTCTGACTCTTTGTGACCCCNACTCTTTTACATAGAGTTGACCAGTTTTCCCAGCACCACTTGTTAAAGAGACTGTCTTTTCTCCATTGTATATTTTTGCTTCCTCTGTCAAATATAAGGTGTCCATAAGTAAGTAAGTGTTAGTCACTCAGTCATGTCTGACTCTTTGTGACCCCATGGACTATACCCCACCCGACTCCTCTGCCGATGGGATTCTCCAGGCAAGAATATTAGGGTGGATTGCTATGCCCTTCTCCAGGGGATCTTCCCAGCCCAGGGATTGAACCCTGGTTGCCTGCATTTCAGGCAGATTCTTTACCATCTGAGTCACCAGAGAAGCCCCAAGGTGTCCATAGGTGCATGGATTTATCTCTGGGCTTTCTATTTTGTTTCATTGATTTACATTTCTGTCTTTGTGTCAGTATCGTACTGTGTTGATGACTGTAGCTTTGTAGTAGAGTCTGAAGTCAGGAAGGTTGATTCTTTCAGTTCCATTCTTCTTTCTCAATTGCTTTGGCTATTAGAAATGTTTTGTTTCCATACAAATTGTGAAATTATTTGTTCTAGTTTTGTGAAAACTTCTGTTGGTAGCTTGATACGGATTGCATTGACTCTATAGATTTCTTTGGGTAGTATATTCATTTTTACTATATTGATTCTTCCAATCTATGAACATGGTGTATTTCTCTATCTCTTTGTGTCGTCTTTGACACAACACCATCATCAGTGTTTTATAGTTTTCTACATATAGGTCTTCTGTTTCTTTAGGTAAGTATTTTATTCTTTTTTGTTACAATGGTGAATGGGATTGTTTCCTTAATTTATCTGTTTTTTCATTGTTAGTATATAGGAGTGCAAGGGATTTCTGTGTATTAGTTTTATATTCTGCAGCTTCACTGTATTCATTGATTAGCTGTAGTAATTTTCTGGTGGTATCTTTAGGATTTTCTATGTAGAGGATCACATCATCTGCAAACAGTAAGAATTTTACTTCTTTTCCAGTCCGGATTCCTTTTATTTCTTTTCCTTCTCTGATTGCTATTGCTATGAATTCCAAAACTAGTTGGATAGTAGTGGTGAGAGTCAGCACCCTTGTCTTATTCCTGATTTTAGAGGAAATGCTTTCAGTTTTTTGCCATTGAGGATAATGTTTGCTTTGGGTTTGTTGTATATGGCTTTTATTATGTTGAAGTATGTTCATTCTATGTCTTGAAGTATGTTCATTCTATTCTATGTTTTCTGGAGAGTTTTTATAATAAATGGGTGTCAAATTTTGTAAAAGACTTTCTCTGTGTCTTTTAATATAATCATATGGTTTTTATCTTTCAATTTGTTAATATGGTGTATCACATTGATTGATTTGCAAATATTGNTATGTCTTGAAGTATGTTCATTCTATTCTATGTTTTCTGGAGAGTTTTTATAATAAATGGGTGTCAAATTTTGTAAAAGACTTTCTCTGTGTCTTTTAATATAATCATATGGTTTTTATCTTTCAATTTGTTAATATGGTGTATCACATTGATTGATTTGCAAATATTGAAAGATCCTTGCATCCTTGGAATAAAACCCACTTGGTCATGATGTATGATTTTTTTAAATATGTTGTTAGATTCTGTTGCTAGAATTTTGTTGAGGATTTTTGTGTCTATGTTAATCAGTGACATTAGGCCAAGTCATTTCTAAGGTCCCTTTTCTCCAAGTTACTGGAAAATATTTAACTGTGGTCCCACATACAACTGCACTCTCTCCTCTCTCTCTCTCTCTCTCTCTCTCTCACACACACACACACACACACACATTACCACTTTATAAATAACCTACAAAGCTCCTTTATTCCTGGAGAAATATTACCTGGCCTCCCCCAAAACTTACAAATAAATCTTTACCATATTTGAGTTTTGTAGACATGGAAAATAGTTTTTAAATGGGGTGTATATACGCCACAGTAGTCCTTTCGGGTATTCATAAATTTCTCCAAGTAGAAGTGGAACACTGAGATATATATTATTCATTATTTAAAACCATAAAGGGTGGGGAAGAGATGGAAAACATGAATATATGTGCAAAGTAGGGCAGTTGCTTCTCCAAAATACAAATAAAACATTTTGGAGGAAAGGATTTAAAGTAAGAATTTTAAAGTGTTGGTTGGTTGCCTATAAATTTATTTTTCAAATCAACCGTACGATACAAGGCAATACTCTAATGAATGAAATACTTCTTTTCAATTAATAAATTCAGCTTGAGGTTGCAATAGCCTTTTCAGAACTGACTTAACCAAAAAATGACAATGGAAATAGTGAGTGGGTTCTTTTCTGAGGCTCTGTGTACCATTCTACTACTACTACTATGGAAATCATGAGTCAGTACAACCAAGTGTTTGAGTAGGATGGCATTGAGAAACAGATTAGATTCAGACACACCATAAATATCACACAGTGACTTACAAAGCAGGCCAAAGAAAAGCCTGGTGAACCAGTATTTCGTTCTAAGTACAGTGCACATGGAGGATGTCCAAAGAAGTTTCTGATTGCTGCTACCCTAGCAAGACTTTTTCCCATTAATGATGGGGCTTATGGCAACATTATTCTGTGCAGCTTCTCTTCTGCTCATGTGTGTGGGCCCATAAGCAAATGACACTTTCAGAATTTGTTTACTTATATAGAATTTGTTTACTTTTTCAGTGTGAGATTCTTATCAGGTAATTTTTTTTTTAATGGACTCTCATAAGACTATTTTTATTATTCCTAAAACATTTTTGTTGCTGTTGAAGTGTATATTACCTCAGGTAAATCATTCATGTCAGTAATCTCCAAAGAGAGTTAGGAGCATACGTATAATGAAATGAGCAGGCAATCCAGTAGGGAATGAGGACAAAGTACTAGAACTTCCATTTCAATTGTTATATAATATTAAAAATATTAATACCTTAAGCTTCATCAGGATTTAGTATATGGATTAGAAATGGTACATTCATCTGGTCATTGTGTGAGTTGTTCACAAATGGTCTATGCGTTACTCGGAAGGAAGACCAAAGTCCTATCTTTTGGAGGGACTGATTCAGTATCATTCTTGCATGTTTATTAACTTAAAGCACACTATACTTCACAAAGTAAAAGATGGTCTTAAATCTGTGGGTTGAAACATAGCAGAAAAATACAAATATAAAAAAGGGAAACATGGTAGCTAGAGTTCTAGGAGTAGCTCTTTAGCAACCTACCACAAAGTCAAAACAATGGTTACCTAGTCATATCTGTCAACAAGATGGCCAGTTACTGCCTTATATTGGATCATATGAGATTTTAGCAATACTGAACTGGAATTTCCGTGTATCATCAATTGAATTAAACCAATGAATGGGCCTCCCAGTTTCTACCAGTCTCCATACTTTCCTCCACTATCTTCTGCCTGACCCTCTTCATTCTATGTTTGGTTCCAGGCCTCCATAGGCATTTGAGTTTCTGATTTGATTTGCCTGATCATTATTTTTATACTTTATTGTTTAACATTTGTAACTTAAACCTGTCAAAATAAATGTTATATCCCTCATAAAAAGATGGCCAATTAATTTTTTAATTATAAGNGAAAAAAAAAACAGCAACAACAAGGATCCCTCCATGGGAATATCTGTGGAAGAGAGTTTCATTCAGAAAGTTGAACATGAGAGCAAGCTCAATATATTCAAAAACAGAAAGAAGGTTGATGTACACAGCTACATTAATATATGAAAATAATACAGTAATTAATATATCTTGTAGCGATCAAGATGGTGTGCTAATTGTAAATTTCATGGCTATTACATAGTGGAACTGAGTAGGAAAGGAAAGGAGATGAAGAAGGAAAAGAAGGTTTAAGACAAATCATGTTGGGTCTTGCAGGCCAAGGTCTGATGTTGGGTTGAATCTTAAGTGTGACAGGAAGCCACTGAAGAACTTTAGACAATAGAATGACATCATTTGATTTATATGTGTAGAGAATGCTTTGTAAGATGGCAGAAATGGAGGCAGGGAGTCCAGGGAAACTGGCAATTGAAGAGAACTAGAGGAGATTGGATGGGAGCTTACATTTGAGCGGTAAAACGGTTGGGAGAGAGAAATCTTGGCAGATTTAAAAATACAGCTTAGGGGAAGGTTTGGTTGGACCATCTGGTGGACTAAATGTGGGAGATCAAGGAAAGGACTGATTCACTGATGATGCCTAGATTTTTGGCTTCACCAACTGGGAACACCCAGAGAGGAATAGGTAGTTTGGAAAAGATGCAGCAGGAAATCAAGAGATCCCTCCCCAACTCTCTTCTATATCAGCAGCAGCCTCCTCTACACCTTAAACACACGTTTGTTACTGTGTATACCCTATGAAAGTGTTAGTCTCTCAATCATGGCCAACTTTTTGNGATTTGCATTTTTCTAATAATTAGCTCTATTGAACATCTTTTCATGTGCCTGTTGACCATGTGTATGTCTTCTTTGGAGAAATGTCTGTTCAAGTCTTCTGCCCATTTTTTGTTTGGGTTGTTTTTGATATTAAGCTGCTTTTGATATTGAGCTGTTTGTTATATATTAATATTTTAAACCACTGTAATGGTATAAAACCTTTAGCAGTATTTCTTATAATTATTTTTTTTAAAGACTCAAAAATGCACTGAAAAACTTTCCCTTAACTTATTTTTCTCTAAGCATTGCATTTTTGAGATATATTTAATCCAATTGTTGATATTTACTGCTATACGATATCCTGTCAGCAATGTCCGTCATAATACACTGTATTCTCCTCAGGGGCATCTAGAGTGTTTCTGGTTTTTTACTACTACAAACTTGGCTGCAATGAACATTATTGTGCATGTCTTCTTGTTAATAGCTGCTTTACTCTCCAACTTTAGTTTTTTGAAATGTATCTATTTCACCAGTGTCTCTGGCAATTGATAGGATGAAATTTTTAATTGAAACAATTCCTGCCAATACCTGACTGATGGATAAAACTGATCCTTTGTTGGACTTTTCAGTTGGTTAAATTGAAAGAGTTTAATCTCTAATGGTTGATATAATGCTGTGAAGACTTTCAGAAATTAGGAAATGTGGATTTGAAGGTTGTATCTGTGAGGAGATAATCCCAGTGCCTTTGGAACTCACCTTTCTTTTCTTATCATGGAAATCTGGGTCTCTATGGGAGTCTTTGTTTCAGCACCAATATTTCACAGTGGTTCAGATACTACCTGAATCAGTGCTCTTTTTCTTATGTTACAAATTGTAAATGTAAGGGCAGAATATTTATTGGATTAAAAATTACTCTGAAGTATAGTTGCCATGAGACATTAAGATATAGGAAAACATGTTTCTAAATGTGGTGGCTCAAATGGTAAAGAATCTGCAGGAGATCTGGCTTTGATCCCTGGGTCTGGAAGATCCCCTGGAGGAGGGCATGGTAACCCACTCCAGTATTCTTGCTGGGAGAATTCCATAAACAGAGGAGCCTGGCAGGCTACCATGGAGTCACAAAGAATTGGACACTATTGAGTGACTTTTACACTGCACATGGGGTGAATATATTTGCATAGTACATGAGATTTCCTCTGTAGTCCAAGTTGCCTTGCTCTACAGTAGTTTGAGTGCCTTTTGAATCAAGCTGGTTCAAGTGAAAACATCAGAAAACTATCTCCCAGATAGATAGTGCTTCCCGTATGACCCAGCTGGTAAAGAATCCACCTGCAATGCACAAGACTTTGTTTGGTCCCTGGGTTGGGAAGATCCCCTGGAGAAGGGAAAGGCTACCCACTCCAGTATCTACTAGAAGCCCACATGTTGTGACAGCTGCCATCTTTTATTCATGGAGAAGCTTCACCAGAATCTATTTTTTTCTGGATGAACTCATTGTGAATGAACTCAGTTGTTTGTCTGCTATTTTGTGATTTTATATGTGTCTGGCTCTCCGTATACATCTTAGTGTGTGGCACAGGGGTTGTCCAGAAATGGAACAACCCCTGGGCCTGAACTTTAATAATCAGAAAAATAGAATTTCCCATTAATGATGCTCCATCAAGGAAGAACACTGGGTTTAGAATTAGAACACCTGGTTCTAATTCTAACACTGATTTGGTGAAATTGGGCAAGTTATTGTAAATGGGAGTCATTACTGATCTCCTGTTGTAAGGTGATTATAATAATATCTTCTAAATTAGTATAATTTATCCAAATGAATTTTAAAAATCTACAAGTTAATAAACACAGAGTGGTATACCCGAGGCAATAGTGATTTACGTTGAAATATTTTTTACAAATTTAATATAAAAGAGATTTACTAATATCTCTTTCATAGAGTTGCTATGAGAAGAAAAAATGGCTTGATGTGTGTAGGGCATTATGTACAAGAAAAACCCTGGCCACATAGTAAGCCGTCTCTTACTGTGTTTCTTTGTTTCAGGGAGCACCCTACTAGTGGCTCCAAGTAAGAATAATGGGTACTAGTTACCTTAAAGTTTAAGTGCAATATATCTCAATCTAGGAATCTAGCTACTTCTCCTCAGGGAAGGCAAAAATCAATAGTTTAATGAAATGAACCCACTTTCCCCTCTCTTACCCAACAAATATGAAATAGATCTGCATAGAGAATGAGATACCATCTTTTAGGAAGTACTAATTGTTTAAAGTAGTAATTATTCCATCCTCCATAAGAAAGGATTAAGCATTTGTTCCCTGACCTTCCCACAAGATTGAGAGTGCATAAATTGTTTTTTCCTCCCACTCCATATATAAGTCACAGATGAGGAAAGATTTGTTAGAAAATGCTGAGCAACTGAACTGATCGGTCATCTGTTCTTTAGGCTTGAGCATGGAGAATAGGGCTAGAGATGGGACAGAGTTGAAAGGGAAATGCCAAGGTGGAGCCCGTATGTCTGTGTTTGGTATGATAAGGATGTCTGAGGGGAATCTGACTGAAGTGAAGTGACTGAGTATTCAGATTATTTTCAATCACAACTCACTCCCAGGGGCCACATTTTGGTTAAAGGAGGTAATAGGATGTGGCGTGGGTCACCTGAGATGGGCTTGAGATGAGGAAAAAGCTGAGCCACTGACAAAAATCCCATGTCAGGGAGTTAGGCACAGAGATGCCCCTGGAGGTCCCACCTGAGGATCTGTGAATGCCTCTCATGAGCAAGTCAGCATGAAGCTGAAAGGGGAAATGAGTTCAGACAGCGGCCTGTCAACAAGGAAGAGAAGCCGATTTACCATGTGTGGTTGCTTGCAGAATGGCATCCTTTTTCTCCTTCATTCTTGCTTCAGTCCTAGAAGAGGACTGAAAGCAAAGATGATGAGAAGCAACATGAGCGAAGACCCAGACCCCATCCATGCCTTCCCAACCTCCTACTCCCAGCCTACAGAACACTGTCTAGCCTATCACGGGTAGTTGTTGCTGTTGTTCAGTCTCTCAGTTGTGTCTGACTCTAATCCCATGGACTGTAGCACACCAGGCTCCCCTGTCTTCACTACCTCCTGGAGTTTGCTCAAAATCACATCCATTGAGTTGGTGATGCCGTACAACCATCTCATCCTCTGTCACCCTCCCTCTCCTCCTGCCCTCAATCTTTCCCAGCATTAAGGTCTTTTCCAATGAGTTGGCTCTTCATGTCAGGTAGCCAAAGTAATCATGGATTGTAGAAGAAAAGAACTGTGAATTGAATGTGAGATTAAAGTTTTCAAATGAAAAGCATCCAAACTAGTTTGAAAATTTATGAAGTTGGACTTAAATATCACCAGGGAGCCCAACTCCAAGGGGAATGGAGGCTTGACAAATAATATTTTATTCAAAGAATTAAAACCTTTTAATGGGTATACCACGGGTTGATAACATCTCGACAAAATCAGTTATTAATTATTCATTATAAATACCTCCCTTTATAGGACAGATATCCTGAGAAGTTGTTCTTCCAGATGAATCTTAATAAATTTTTACTCAGTCTTGGCAGAGATGAAACTTGGCCAGCTTTCTATGTGGCTAATCTTAGATTGTTCATGCATTTGTCCATTTATTCAATCTACATTTATTGGGTATTTAGTGTGCCAGACCCTGAACTACTGAACCAGACTCTTGGGATAATTAAGCAGGCCAAATACTCAGTTCACATGATTTCATATGGATTGCAAAAACTTTTCTGAAGCTTTTGAGGCATTGGCAGACACTGCACAAAATACCTTGTGGGCTTTACAACCAAATAGCACCTGGAATTGCCTGGTAGAAATAATAATGACTATGCATCCCGGGTTTTCCAGGGACTGCCTTGGCTTCTTATAATTTTTTTTTCCAATAAAGTAAATTTATTCAATATGTATATAAATGGAATTTATTTTTCATGACTTTGCAACACTTTGAATTTAAATGGTAAAACATCCTTTGTTGGACCACATGCCCCAATTTTTTATTTGAAAAATGTGACTGGTTAATATATGAATTTTTTAAAAAGTGAATTTAGATCTGGATTATGATGACAAAAATGTGAAAGTTATTGTTTTCCTGGCAGCTGTATCTCTTGGCATATGAGTTTTAAGTTTATAACAAGCTGAGCTATAAAGCAACAGTTTGCTTTATGCCAGTTTTAACCCACAGTGATGCAAAGTTCACTAATTCCTTGTACTTTCAAAGGTAATGGATTGAGGCATCTGAGTCTTCACTCAGATTATGCTTGCTGCAAGATAAAAATGCAATAGGGAGAGGATTGAGGGACAGAAACAAAGAGAAAAAGAGACTTAGAAAAACACAGAGGAGAGAGAGAGAACCAGGGAGAAATAGTTTGTAACCATCTCAGCTTTCATCTCAAAATAATTTCTTACACAAGCTATTCAAGAAGCATGATGAGGATAATATTCAGTTCTTGTTTTCAGATTCCTTTTAGCTTTATTGTGGAATAATTTAATTAAAATACATTTTTATTACCATTTTACAGCTTCTGTCCGCTCTCTTTACTGCTATAATTTCCTGAAAAGGAGATGGATGATATACTATGGGCATCCCTGGTAGCTTTTCAATCAATTCATATCTTCTGAGTTAGTTTCATTTTGTCAAAGAATCCTTTTCTTATTTAGCATTCTTGTCACTGAAAATGAGTGGTCTGATTATCTGATGCATTGCACAGTTATGGGGAAAAAAAATCCTTTAAAATTGTAAAATCTCCTCCTTGACTATGAAAGGCTTAGAAAAGAGAAACCTGGTGATAAAACATTTCTTTTAAAGACATGCCTTTCTGCTTTCCCAAGTATGGTAGGCAGAATAATGCCCCCCACACCCTATTCTGATCTTTAGAACCTGTGAATATAGTAGCTTACATGGCACAAGGGACTTTGCATATGTAAGTAATTTAAGGATCTTGAGATAGGAGTTTATCCAGGTGGGTCCATTGTAATCACAGGGTTCTTAAAAGTGAAAGAGGGAGGCAGAAATGAGGTCATAGAAAGAGACGTGCTGATGGAATCAGTTGGAGAGATGCTGTGTTGCTGGCTTTGAAGATGAATGGTGGGGCCATGAGCCAAGGAATGTGGGCCACCTCTAGAAACAGGTTGTTCTAGCAAGGGAACAGATTGTTCCTTCACAGCCTTCAGAAGGAGCACAGCCCTGCTGATGTTAACTTTAGCCAATGAAATCTTTGCTGGCCTTAGAAACTGTACAGCTGTGAGATAATAAATTTGTGATGTTTTAAGTTATAGCAGCAATAGAAAACCAATACATTAAATATCCTTTTTGTGCATACATTGAATCCTAAATTATTGGCTTTTAATTACTTTAGTTCATAAAAGTCTTCCTAATTTCACTAGCCTTTCATTGCAATATTTTATATAGTTGAAGATGTAATATTGGCAGCAGATTTCTCAGCACTCTACACTTCCTTTTTAATTGATGCCCTTTTTAGAAACCAATTTTCAGTGGCAGCATACTTACACTTGGACAGTTCCATTACTACTTATTCTCAAGTCTAATTTTAATCAAATTTGTCAGTAGATGGAAGACCCAAGCCAGACAAGGCTTCATGAATTTTATAACAGTTGATAAGACAGAAAGGAATACTCTTCTTCCTTTTTTTTTTTTTTAAATGTTTGGGAGATTTGCTTTAATTTGAATTCAAGGAGTGAAATCTGCCAAGATCGCTTTCGTGTTGCACTGTCATAGTAAATATCCTATGGCCAGTAATGTTATCTAGGAAGGAAGCCATTTCTTTGGAGCAAATATTAGTGCCTGAGAGGAGAATCTTGGTATAATTCCGTTGGTCACTTCACTAATTGGAAGCTACAAATCAGTGTGAACCTGTGATTCACTTATATAGATGTTAGTTTTTTAAGCACTTTATTTTACCTGCCATGCACTTTTTCAAACAATCCCTATTGCTCTGTATCACATTGAATTTTAAACAATTCTCATTGAATTTTCTTAAACACTCACACCAGATGAATGGAAAGGTAAGAAAAGAAGAATTTGTGGCAGCTTTTAAAAAATTATTATTCATAGTTTTAATAGGAGCTTTGTAACGGCTGTACAGGCTTTGGATTAAGGCAGTGCCTCTGCTACAAATTCACTTGTGACAGAGACAACAACACTCCAGGGATGTCCTTGTACATCTAACAAATGTCAGGCAGCAATTTGTTGGGTTCTTGACAGTGGGTAGCTAAATTCCACTGTGATTTCTAACTGTAAAATTTGTCACAGTAGATTGAATTTTTAAAACATTTCATTTAAAAACATTATCTATTTAACTGTGCTGGGTCTTTAGTTGAGGCATGTGAATTCTTAGTTGGGGCATGTGGGATCTAGTTCCTTGACCAGGGATTAAATCTGAGCTTCCTGAATTGGGAATGTGGAGTCTTAGCCACTGGACCACCAGCGAAGTCCCAGTGGATTGACTTTTAACAATAATATTTGCATGGTCTAATTTTTCAAAGTGTTGAATGGTGTGATGATGTGTGTGATGGTATGTGTTTCTGTGTGTGAGAGAGAAAAGCCTTTATGAGACACAAAGTAATTTTTCCAAAGGACTGTGATACTAGTTCATGGAAATACTTTCCACTTTGAAATCAGTAAACACCACATAGAAAATAAAATTATACAATCATTAAAAACGGGAGTTGGAAGTATTGTGCCCTTCTGCTTCCTGCTTCCTTTTAGTTTCCAACCCTTCTCATCCCACAGGCTATTTTTTCCTTCTCTCTCCAGAAAGGAAATGTTGACTGCAGAGAAGGTAAAAGCCTTCAGAAGACAATTCTGTCATCTCTTCAATAACAACAAAGCATCTGCCAACTAACATAAATCTGCAACGGCCATGTCCTTCTTCCTTCTCTTTATGTTGATCTCCCTACTATCTAATGTTTTGAGTTTTACCCACTCTGGTGTGCTTCAGAACTTTACACTTGTTTCTTTATCTTACATGGTAAAACTTACCCTCTAACTTGAATACTTTTCATTAATTCTTAAACATGATTATATCTTTTGTTTTTTAAGACGAGTTAAAAAAATCCTCATTACCCTTCAGATCTTGCATTCTCTTTCCCTCTACTCTATAGCCAAATTTCCTCCAGTTGCTTCTGAGTGCACTTCAGTTTGGCATTTGATCCCATAACTCCACCAAAATTGCTCTCATTTATGTCCTCAATATTGTCCATTTCGTTAAATTGAATGGACAATTTCACTTCTCCTCTTCCCTTTCAGCAGCTTTCAACATGTCCTTATTCTTAAAACTCAAAACTTTGAGTTCTGTGATACAACACGTTCTCTGCATTTCTCCTGCCTATCTGTTCATTCTTTCCTTATTTCTGTTTTGGGCCCAACCTCTAATACCTGCTCATTGGCTAACGGAATTACTCACAGTTCATTTTTGGTTCTCTCTTCTCTCTACCTGCCATTCTCCTTCTAGGCAATGTAACTTTTGCCCCATAGTTCAATTACAAATTCTAAGCTGATGAATCCCAAATATCTTTTGTAGTCTAGACTCTTCCTTTGTTTCACATCTGAATTATCCACCTGCCAACTCGGCATTTTCCTTAAGTAGCTCAAGTTACCCGGTCAAATATGTCCAAGAATATACTACAGTTAACCTGTATCCTGTCCTTTCACCTTGGTCTCTTTCAAGCAGATGCCATCAGTAATGCTATCAGTGAATACACCAACATTCACCCATGGATACAAGCAAGCCAGGAAGTACTGGATCATCCCTGACAAATCCTTCTAATTCACTAAGCCAGTCCTGTTCAGCACTAAGTCCTGTTATTTTACTTTCCGAAGGCTCACTGAAATACACCCAGTACTCGTCATTTTTGTCAATTATAACCTAGTCTAAGCTACTTGGTAGCTGCTTCCCTTCCACTTCATTTTCTACAGTTAGCTAGAGTGATCTTTTCATAGCACAAATCTGAACAGGATACTTTCCAGAAGGTTAAAACCCTTTAACAGCTTCCCACTGCTCTATGAATAAAAACACATGCCTATGATCTCTGAGAAGCTTCCCTGGTGGCTCAGATGGTAAAGAATCTGCCTGTAATGCCAGATACTTGGGTTTGATCCATGCATTGGGAAGATGCCCTCAAGCGAGGAATGGCTACCCACTCCAGTATTCTTGCCTGGAGAATCTCATGGACAGAGGAGCCTGGTGGGCCAAAATCCATAGGGTCATTTTATCTGGTCCCTCACTACCTCTGTAGTGTCCGTGTGTACCATGTCCCCATTCTTTTTAGTTGGCTCCAGGCACATTGTCTTCCTTTCAGAAATATGTGTCACATTCTTCCAACCACAGGGCTTTTGTATATGCTTGGAGATTCTTCTCTCATCTTGTTCCCTGTTGAACACCTACATATGAAGCATCATCTCTTCACAGACTGTTTTAATTGTCTCCTCTGACTTGACCAAATGCCTGCATGAAATCATGTATTTCTCCTTCATAGCACTTAGAACAGTTGCAGTTTAATATACATTTATCTAACTGGTTAATGTAATATTTGCTTCTTAAAATATACTTGGGGTAAAATGATAAATTATTGTTTATGATTAGCTGAAGTCAGTTAGCAAAGGTGACTGGGGAAAATATTTGTTGAAGGCGTACATGGAGAGGATCTACAAATTATTTTAATCTGTTTTAGAGAAGCTTGACTGAATCTCAGAGAGGCAAGTCACTCAAACTGAAATTCAGGTTCCATAATACTAATATTAGGGCAGATTCAGTTCAGTTCAGTCACTCAGTCATGTCCAACTCTTTGCGACCCCATGAATCGCAGCACACCAGGCCTCCCTGTCCATCACCAACTCCTGGAGTTCACTCAGACTCGCATCCATTGAGTCAGTGATGCCATCCAGCCATCTCATCCTCTGTCGTCCCCTTCTCCTCCTGCCCTCAATCCCTCCCAGCATCAGAATCTTTTCCAGTGAGTCAACTCTTTGCATGAGGTGGCCAAAGTACTGGAGTTTCAGCTTTAGCATCATTCCTTCCAAAGAAATCCCAGGGTTGATCTCCTTCAGAATGGACTGGTTGGATCTCCTTGCAGTCCAAGGGACTCTCAAGAGTCTTCTCCAACACCNTGAGTTTGTCTTCATTTTTTGTTGTTGTTGTTGTTGTTGCTATTTATTGTTTTAATTAACTTTTAGTGAAGTATAGCTGCTTTATAGGGCTTTTCCCGGTGGTAAAGAATCTGCCTGCAATGTGGGAGACCCAGGTTCGATCCCTGGGTTAGGAAGATCCCTTGGAGAAGGAAATGGCACCCTACTCCAGTATTCTTGTCTGGGAAATCCCGTGGACAGAAGATCTTGGTGGGCTACAGTCCATGGGGTCTCAAAAGAGTCAGACACAACCTAGAGACTAAACAATAGCTTGTTTGCAATGTGGAGTTAGTTTCTACTGTACAGCAAAGTAAATCAGCTATGTTTAAATATATCCCCTCTTTTTAAAATTTCCTTCCCATTTAGGTCACCACAGAGCATTGAGTAGAGTTCCCTATGCTATATAGTAGGTTCTCATTAGTTATCTACTTTATCAGTTCAATCGTTCAGCTGTGTCTGACTCTTTGTGACCTCATGAATTGCAGCACGCCAGGCCTCCCTGTCCATCACCAACTCCCGGAGTTCACTCAGACTCATGTCCATCGAGTCCGTGATGCCATCCAGCCATCTCATCCTCTGTCATCCCATTCTCCTCCTGCCCCCAATCCCTCCCAGCATCAGAGTCTTTTCCCGTGAGTCAACTCTTTGCATGAGGTGGCCAAAGTACTAGAGTTTCAGCTTTAGCAT
>SJYV01052573.1:0-11402 GCA_006410875.1 Neotragus pygmaeus | reverse complement strand
GCATAGTCAATAAAGGAGAAATAGATGTTTTTCTGGAACTTTCTTGCTTTTTCCATGATCCAGCGGATGTTGGCAATTTGGTCTCTGGTTCCTCTGCCTTTTCTAAAACCAGCTTGAACATCAGGAAGTTCATGGTTCACATATTGCTGAAGCCTTGCTTGGAGAATTTTGAGCATTACTTTACTAGCGTGTGAGATGAGTGCAATTGTGTGGTAGTTTGAGCATTGTTTGGCATTGCCTTTCTTTGGGATTGGAATGAAAACTAGGGCAGGTTAGTGGTATAATAATATGTTTCTAAATATGCTTTATGCTCTGTTTATACATTAATACAAATCTCAGTGGGGTTAGTGTCAATTATTTCAATAGTGATGACATTGGAAGAGTTATAGGTAAAGTCTGCATTCAACACCTGCTCCATATAGTTAACTTTTATAGACAATCACCCAATCCTAAGATTTCTAATCTAAATTGCTGTACCTGATGAAACTTCTTGTGTGAAAGCAGACTTTCTGAAATAGATTATCTGGAAATATATGCATGAGAGACAAAAGGACTCCACAGGAAGTAGTTACAAGGAATCATAGCTACTTGTGTGTTGGCCTAGCTTAAACTCTAAATTTCATGATGGCAAATTCTTTCCATTGCCTGTGTGCTTGCTAAATTTCTTCATTCATATCCGACTCTGTGAGACCCTATGGATTGAAGCTTGCCAGGCTCCTCTGTCCATGGGATTCTCCAGGCAAGAATACTGGAGTGAATTGCCATGCCTCCCTCCAGGGGATCTTCCTGACCCAGGGATCGAACCTTTGTTTCTTACACCTCCTGCATTGGTAGGCAGGTTCTTTACCACTAGTGCCACCTGGTAAAAGCTAGACAGTCATTTGCCTATTTGTTCTTAGATCAATTTATTGCATATTTTTATTCTCAGATAAATTTCCTGCATTTCCTGCATATGATTGTGTGTTGCAATCTACCTACCTATTAGGTAGGGTCAGCCAATGGGAAGATCAGGTGAAATACAAGAAGGGGGAGTTTATGGTTATATGTCCTTTCATATTGACTTAGGCAGCATCTTAGGCAGAAAGTGCATCTCCTTCTTACTTTAAGCTCCTGGCAGATAACCTTTCCTTCAATCAGTGGTCCCAGTCCCCATAGGCAGCTTGTTGGTGGTATGTGCCTCCTTCCATACTGCTGGCTTTTAGGCTCTAGTACGATCACGTATGCCTCCTGTAGCTCTACAGGATAATACTGGCTTTCCTGCTATTGCTAGTCTGTGGCTTGCTTCATGATCTTCTATTAAGTTTCTCAGCTCTGTCGGCACGTGTGTAACCATTCACCTGTATTAAAGTTCCTTTATTTGAAATATGTAAATTGATTTATATTTTGCTGTGTAGACCTTGACCAGTACAATCTTTAGGGGGAGGTATCAGGATTAGTTCCAGGAAACATCCTCAAGAGCAACTTCGATTGCTTGCTTCTTTTAGCTTGAACACACCACAGAGCTTCATTCAGATGGAAAATGGGATACTATAATTAATCTGTCTCATCAAATGGCATCACAATTACTTTAAATTATAACCTAGTTTGTTTGGGATGATGTGCCAGTTGAAAACTAGGCTTTGGGGAAACAAGTAGCTGTTGCATTTGACGATAAAAATGGGATCACTGTTTCTGATTGTACTGGACTGCTTTCAAGTGGAAAATGATAAATCTAGAAGTTTAAACTCTTATCTCAAGAGACAACCAAGGAATCAGAGGCTTGCTATGGAATTCTTAGAGTTCTTTGTATCAGGAGGGAAATTCTGTTAAGAATCAGAAGCATGTGTTATTTGTAGAGTTACCTTGCAAGTTGAAAGCAGGCTTACCAATTTATTATGTCAGTATTAAGGCATTAATTTTGAAGAATGAATCTCTTCATTCTTTAATGAAGTGTTTGGACAGAGGTGTGATGTTTGAACAGATGCAGTTGAATCTGAGAACCATGATCACAATATATCCAAAGTTTCCTTTACCAGCATATTCAACTATGTCTGATGAGGGTTGTCTTCCCTTACTTAAAGAACTTAAAATTTATCCACCTGAAAAAGTTGATTTGAAAAGAGATGCTTATTTTCCTCAAGGCTCGCTGACCAGAAGTATCTCTTGTTGATAGTTTAGGTGAAGTGCAAAGCCTGATCCCAGAATAAATATTTTTTATAGCCAAATAATTACAAAATATTTGCTAATTTTTATTAGCAGATGCCTGGAAAGCACGTGTGGAGATGAAATCCACACATAATTAAGACTAAGAAATGCAGTATATAATATAAGGTTGGTCAATGTTTATTAATATAGGTGTATTTACCTAAGTATCCAGATTAAATTCATTTGAGTGCTAACTCAAACAGCTGAAAATTGTACTAAAGCATTGTTTAATTGGTTTACTGAAGCATAGACTTTACAATGGTCTATGAGAAATGATAAAATGCCAGACCTTTCTGGAATTAAAGCTGAAGAATTGAAAAGCATAAGGAGATGAGAATGTTGGAGTTCATTTATTATATGCAACCTGTTCACTTCCCTTATGGCAATTTCTCATAAGAAAATCCAGAGGACTCTTGTTGAAACATCAATAATTGCACTAATGAGAGGAGCTTCAATAATTAAATGTCTATGGTGACTTTACTCTGCAGGCTGTGGATGACAGTAAGAGATGATGCCTTTGAAGTGACTGATTTTAATAGGAAGGTGAGATCTTAGGATGTCTGCAATCAGGTTGCAGTATCACTTTACTAATAAAGACAGGATGATCATAATTACTGTAATGAACAGAAGTATTGAGTGGAATTCAGGATCTTTTATCTGCAGGGATCTATGATGACAACTAATTAATTGTAGTTGCCCCAGGAATTTAGTAGAAGCCCAACAAAGAACAGCTTGACCTACAAGACTAGAAAATGCTGGTGTGGTGATCAGAAAACTATCTTGAATAAACACAATAGGAAGTCTCACAACTGCTCTTCTTTTTCCCAGGCATGAGCCAGTTCACAGATCAAGAGCCTAAGCAAGAGGCCAGCATCCCTTGAAGAGGGGCTTTGAAACACTGCTGCAAGTATAAACTGTAAGTATCTGCCATCTCTTTTGGTAAAGAAATCTTAACTTATTTAATGGAATAACTGTGCAAAGAAAAATATCCAGGAATTTGAAGATTCTCAGACACGGATTCTTAGTTGAGGCTACTACCTGGTACCACAAAATGAATCTTTGATCCAGTAATCAGTGTAGGAGCCTATAGATACGATGGTAAATGAAGTTTGGGCCCCACCTGAATCTCACAGTGAACCCAATAACCCTTGTGGTTATTACCCCAGTTCCTGAATGTAGAGTTAAAATAGACATATTGGAAACTGGATGAATACCCATATTGGTTTGTTGACTCATGGAATGGGAGCTATTATATTATGAAGGGTCAGATCAAAGCTTGTGGAAGTGCATCTCTCAGCTGAGATAGTAAATTGAGAACAGTATCTATATGAATTAGCGACTTACCATCTAAGGTTTGCAGTATACAGGATATGATTGCTATCTCATTCATGTTTAACTTGTCTGCTTGCTCCAAATTAAAGCTGACATAGCTTCAAAAATATTTGAGAAATTAAAATTTTCATCCAGTAGTAATTCCAACTGTAGCATATTCCAAGTCTGATATATTTGCTGGAGCAAGTCACCACAACACCTGGATCTTGGTATGCAGCTACTGCTCTGGAAAATACTTCATTTTCCCTACATATGAACATAGATTATCAAGAACAATTGTTTTACTTGGAAGGGGCAGTAGTATACCTTCCCTGTCTCACTTTAGGCCTATGCCAACACAATTTTTTCTCTGTCATAGTACAGAGACACTGATGATCTGTGCATCACACAAAATATCATGCTTATTGATTCTGGTTAGCAGCAAGTGGCAAGAGTTGTGTACTAGAGAGTAGAAGGAAAACCCCAGTGACCTGACATCTCATTGAAAACCTTTTAATGTGAACGACAAGTTTTTGTGCCTTACATTTGCTGCCATGAAGAAAGAGGTATAGTAAATGCTATGAGTCTTTATGAAATTTGGAGGAAACGTAGCCATAATTCCTGTATTGTTCTTTTTCATTTACTGAGCATCTCATATAATCACTACTTTTTAGTAAGATTCAGAGAAAAAGAAGACTTTGCCTAGGATCTAGGCTTTCATACAAGTTGTCTTGTTATTTGAAATTTATGTTCTAACACATGCCATTGTGGCCTCTAACAGATTGGTCAGAAAAATTACAGTATAGGAGTTTAGGTTTTGGAGCAAAACCATGTCTTCCTCTACTGATGCAACTGGCTTAAACATTGGATTTTTTAAAATGACTGCTTGACTGTGGAATACGAGAAGAATATGCCTCATGAGCCACCCTCATGAATGAGATTCTGGCTGACTTACCAAGTTATAAGGTTGGCTTGGACAGTAATCATCCATCATCAACTAAACATATATGTGAGGTTGGGCTTACAGAGATTTGGAAGACATGGTTATGAAGAATTTGCTGGTGTTACAGGTTTTGTAGGGCATTTCCGTTACTAATTGATGGAAGACAAAAGAGTTCAAGTATGGTTTACAGATATGTTTGTAAAATTTGCTGTAACAAGCCTCTAATAATTGTTCAAATCAAAGCTCAAATTATTGCTATGTTATAGAACCACTGAAGAAGCCCTTAAAGAAAATTTTCAAGGAAAGTCCCATCTTCAGAGAACACTTGGCTATCTCTCTTTCTTGGAAGTATATATGTTCTGTGGTAGGGGTCTACACTATCTTGTGATCATGTCTAATGACTTAGTTTGCTCTTCAGGAACTATGAACAAACATGATTAGGTTAGTGAGAATGAGGTTTGGGAGAAGTTATATAGATTGTAATCTAACAGTGTAAGCATGTTTATGCTCCATGTGAATGCTCCTTAAGGAATATCCATGGAGAAGTATCTTCCAATAATATGGTGGATAAGATTGTGCATTCTGTGGGTGTCAGACAGTCTCTTAGCCATCCTTGTGCTTGCCCAACAAAATGGTGCTAGTGGCAGGAAAGAAAGCTTTGCATGGATGCAACAACATGGACTTCCCCTCATTAAGGTTGATATTCCTATCTGACCTAATGTATCAGCAGTAAAAGCCAGTCCCGAGTCCCTGATATGGTACATTCCAACACCGGAGTTGGATTAGACACCTAGTAGAAGTTTACTTATAATTTATTCCTTTTCCATCATTGTTTAGGTACTTAAATAAATGAACCCTAATTGGATTATAGTTGTATTGCATGCCTAAAATATTTTGCATGCACCACCATCCATGGACTTATTATCTTAGTCATCATGATGGTACTCTATATAACATTGCTCCTAACTGGAGAAGTTATTTTACATCAAGAGAAGTGCTTACGAAATTCATTAGTCCAGTCCTTACACCTAGGATTTCAGAAGCAGGTGGTCTGTTAGAATGATGGATTACCAACTCAAGACTTGGTGTCAGCAGGAATGAGGAAGTAACACTGTATGAGACTAAGTTGCTTCCCTCTAGAGTGCAGCATTTGTTCTGAACTGTGACTAGTGCATGCCACTTTTCCTCCCATGGCTATAATTTGCAAGTCTTGATATCAAAGTGTAAGTAGTAGTGGACTCTCTCCTTGTTACACCTAATGGCACATTTACAGAATTTTTGTTTCCTATTTCTATTCCCATTTAGAGATCTGAGTTTCCAAAGGAGGATGGAATTTCACTAGGGAACACAATGCTGATTCTATTGGAGTGAAGCTTTCGGGGGCTTCTCATGCCATAGATCCCATAGCCAGAAAAAAAGATAATTGAGTTGTGCTGGGTTATTAAAGCTGATGGTTAAGGGTAAATTGAGTTGCTTCTACACAATGGGAGTAAGCATTCTGAGCATGTTTAAGGTTCAGAAAGTAAGGTATATTCAATTCATTTTTGACTCTCAACTTTTTTAACTCATGATGTGTTTTTACTGGGATGTAACTCCATCATAAATCAATTTCCTAATAATAGCATGAAGGGGAGGGCCGCATATCACATGGAGATACTTTACTTTAATATAGGCATGGTGACTGATGGATCTTTACCTCTCCCAATTTGGGAAGAAGGTGAGAACATTTTCATTTTATGCAGGACAGTTATTCTATAGATTCTGTAAATAACATTCTATGAAAAAGGAGAATAAATTTGTTATGAGAGTTAAATATGAACAGGGGATGTAATGAATTCTGATTAGCAAAAAAAAAAAAAATGGACTCTGTTGGTTATATGATACTTTTTCTCATATTCATTCTCTGTACTTTTTCTGCACTGCTCTGGGTCATGAATCAATACATTTTCCACATTTTCTTGCCTAAGTTTGTAGATATGCTTGATCAATGAGAAGTCCTAGGGGAAAGGCAAAGAAAAGGGGAGATAGAAATAGTATATTTCTTCCTTCCTCATTCTTTCTGGTGGTATCTGGAAGTAGGTGCATCCCTTCTGTTTTTCTGGCACCTGCCAGGGAGCCCATCACTTTATCTTCTAGACTCATGAGGGAAGCTCCACCATGGTCCTGGTTCTAGACAGACATCCTCAGCTTCTGGTTTTCTGTGACATCATGTAACAGTTGTCCCTCAGTGTCTGCAGGAGATTGGTTCTGGGGCCCTCCTTGGATACCAAAATCCAAGGATGCTCAGGTCCCTGAGATAAAATGGTGTAGTATTTGCATATAACCTACATATACCCTTTCCTACAGTTTAAATCATCTCTGAATTACTTATAATTCCTAATATAATGTATATCCTATGTAAATAGTTGAATATACAATGTAAATGCTATGCAAATATTTGCCAGTGTGTGACAAATTCAAGTTTTTCTTTTTGGAACTTTCTGGATTATACATATATATATTTATTTTATTAAAATAAGTAAATATAATATATATATATCGCAGATTCAACCAACTGCAGATTGAAAAAATATACATATATTTTCAACCTGCAGTTGGTTGAATCTGCAAACATGGAACCCATAGATAGAAAAGTTCATTTTCTTTTGTAGCTAAGTTGTAGTTTGCCTCATTGTCTCTATTTTAACTTTCCTGTCATTTATGTAAACAATGCCCTGTATTAAATTCCATTTTTCTGAAAAATAATTTCTTCTGTTTGAAATACCTGAATCTGATTGTGAAAATACTGGGTAAACAAAGAAAACATAGGTTATTTCAATTTCAGCTCAAGCTGTTATGTCAAGTGGCTCTGAGTAAACTTTTTAATTCTCCCTCATGGGACCTGAAGCTGAAAGCTCTCCATGTCACACAAGGCTTCCACCTAACAGAGCTACTGTCTGCTTCTTCCCACCTAATAGAGCTACTGTCTGCTTCTTTCGCCTGCCTCCTGACACTCCCTGCCTCACCCCACAATTCAGCTATTTAGAGTCATTGGCACTTCCCCCAGTGGGGGTTCTTGTTTCAACGCTCAGTGCCTCTGTCCCAGGTCTGGAAAGCCACCATCTATCTCCAAGTTCTCATTTATTTTCTCAAGACTTACTTAGTTCAAGTGCCTCTTGCAGTGCGACACCTTTCCTGAGACCAAGAATAGGTTACTCTGCTTTGTGTCCTAACTCCATTCCACATATTCATATGCATATAGCGACTGAACTGAAATGATACCCACGCAAGACCTGAGCTCCTGGAAGGGAAGGAATTCATCATCTCCGTATCTTTCCCAAGGGAAGACTCTCACATATTTGATGAATGAATCACTGGAACAAAATGGTGATGAGTGGTATTTGTACTAGGTATTTCTTAAAGATCAACTCGTTATCTTTCCCGCAGTAAGGTGAACGTTTTCAGTCATCACAAGTGATTTGATAACTCAAAATGTTAAGTCATCACCTACAGCCATAGCCTGCCTTCTAAACAAACAACTAGCCTCCATTTAGAAGACAGTTGTACATCACTTGGGCCCTCCAATGCGATAAAGAAAAATGTCACAGCCTGCCAGCAGCTTGCTTGTTTCACAGTGCCTTGTTTTCCAGCCCATAGAATAATGATCCCAATGAAAAATGTTGATCAGACTGAAGGAGGGCAGGCTGTGAAGATGAAATAAACAATGGCCCTCTAACATGTTGGATTAAGGCTTATTTAATATCTTTGGAACTCACATTAACAATCATTTTAGATTACTGAGCGGGCCTTGGTTTTCTGTTTACTGGAGCATTGAAATTGCCTTCGGGAGATTGAAGTTACTGGCCTGGCAAAATAGTTCAATCATGCTGGCCCCTTCAGTGATAGTGACGTCACTGTAGGTGTGCTCTCCAGGAAATTTTCTTCTTTTCTCCAATCCTAATGCCTCATGAGGGTGTCTCTTGGGTATGAGGTAAAAATGATTTATAGAGATCTGTGAAGGCTGAGGGTCCAGTTTTCTACTATGCTAGTGATGATTTATACTTCCTTAGGATCCTACAATGCTGCACTCTGAGGTTTGCATTTCTATGGTTCTGCTGGTTTCAAACCAGTCAGCATTAAGCCTTTTGCATTAGCAGGACAGATTTTCACCCCTACTGCCTCTAATCTCTGACAGGCAGAAGCAACGTTGGAGGTTGGAGAGCTGTGCCCTCCCTCTTCCCTGCTCTCCTGTGTGACCACTCCAAATAAGACTCAGGTAAAATATACTACAGGGGAGGCCTGCTTCAGAAGCAGCCTGTCAGGCCTCTGATACTCATCAGCATTTCTGAGATCCAATTGAAATGTATGTTTTGGCTTTGCCAGGGGGAGAATGGGTGACTGTCCTCTCATAACATTTCTAGTGTCTGGAAAGATCCAGTCATGTGCCTGAGGCAAAGGGCATTAAACAGAAGAGTCCTGCTGTCACCTGCTTCAAATTGTTCTTGCCTGCAGCATATAAGAAAAGTGTCTGTGCTGAAGAGAGAGGAGATGGGGAGGATGGACTGCTTTTTTGCTCCAGGCAGCTGAGAGAGGCAGGAACATTTAATGTTAAAAGCTGAAAACTTTGCTATTAAAATCAAGAGGTGAGGAAGTTATTTTCATCAGGCTCCCATGTCAAATACTGCTCCCTCCTCTATTAATTTTTTTTCACCCTGATCAGACATTTTATTCTCAGTCTCAATAATTGCAGAGGATTGGATTATACCAGTATTCCAAAATTGGATTATTATACCATAATCCAATTATACCTTGAGATACATATTTTAGGGAATAAAAGGTACATATTTCAGGGGATAAAATGTTCAGTTGCAAATAAATTTAAGAGCCAAGACTTACTATCCTTCTACACTCATTTCCAATGTTATGATGACAAATTACCATAAATTTAATAGCTTAAAACAGAAAAATTTATTTTCATACAATTTTGGAAGTCAGAAGTTCAAGACAGGTATGAATGAGCTAAAATCAAGGTGTCAGGAGGTCTGTGTTCTTTCTAGAAACTCTAGAGTAAAATCTATTTCCTTATCTGTTCCAGCTTGTAGAGTCTGCCCACATTCCTTCATTTATGGCCTTGGACTACTTTGATCTCCATTATATGCTTTCACCATCATATCATTACATCTCCTTTGACTCTCATATTCCTGTTCCTCAAATGAGGATTCCTGTGGTTACTAGAGACCCAACAGTATAAACCAAGATGCTCCTCCATCAGAAGATCTTTGTTATCTTATATGATAACAAGGTCTTTGTAGATTCAATTAAACAGCATATTCATAGGTTTTAGGATCAAGACATAAGCATAATAGAAGGCCACTATTCTGCCTACCACACTTTCATGGAAACCCACAATGCTTTAATAGCACGTTAAAGGATGCTACTGGAGATCAGTGGAGAAATAACTCCAGAAAGAAGGAAGGGATGGAGCCAAAGCAAAAACAACACCCAGTTGTGGATGGGACTGGTGATAGAAGCAAGGTTCGATGCTGTAAAAAGCAATATTGCATAGGAACCTGGAATGTTAGGTCCATGAATCAAAGCAAATTGAAAGTGGCCAAACAGGAGATGGCAAGAGTGAACATCGACATTCTAGGAATCAGCAAACTAAGATGGACTGGAATGGGTGAATTTAACTCCTATGACCCTTATATCTACTACTGTAGGCAGGAATCCCTTAGAAGAAACGGAGTAGCCATCATAGTCAACAAGAGTCCAAAATGCAGTACTTGGATGCAGTCTCAAAGATGACAGAATGATCTCAGTTCGTTTCCAAGGCAAACCATTCAATATCATGGTAAACCAAGTCTATGCCCTGACCAGTAGCACTGAAGAAGCTGAAGTTGAACAGTTCTATGAAAACATACAAGACCTTCTAGAACTAAAACCTCATAAAAATGTCAATTTCACTATAGGGGACTGGAATGAAAAAATAGGAAGTCAAGAAACACCTGGAGTAACAGGCAAATTTGGCCTTGGAGTACATAATGAAGCAGGGCAAAGACTAATAGAGTTTTGCCAAGAAAATGCACTGGTCATAGCAAACACCCTCTTCCAACAACACAAGAGAGGACTCTGTACAACGACATCACCAGATGGTCAACACTGAAATCAGATTGATTATATTCTTTGCAGCCAAAGATGGAGAAGCTCTAGACAGTCAACAAAAACAAGACCAGGAGTTGACTGTGGCTCAGATCATGAGCTCATTATTGCCAAATTCAGACTTAAATTGAAGAAAGTAGGAAAACCACTAGACCATTCAGGTATGACCTAAATCTATGACTATATAGAGGAAGTGAGAAATAGATTTAAATGACTAGATCTGATAGAGTGCCTAATGAACTATGGATGGAGGTTCATGACACTGTACAGGAGACAGGAATCAAGACCATTCCCAAGAAAAAGAAAGGCAAAAAAGCAAAATGGCTGTCTGAGGAGGCCTTACAAATAGCTATGAAAATAAGGGAAGTGAAAAGCAAAGGAGAAAAGGAAAGGTATAAACATCTGAATGCAGATTTCCAAAGAATAGCAAGGAGAGATAAGAAAGTCTTCCTCAGTGATCAATGCAAAGAAATAAAGGAAAACAGTAGACTGGAAAAGATTTGAGATCTCTTCATGAAAATTAGAGATACCAAGGGAGATTTCATGCCACAATGGGCACAATAAAGGACAGAAATGGTATGGACCTAACAGAAGCAGAAGATATTAGGAAGAGGTGGCAAGATCACACAGAAGAACTGTACAAAGAAGATATTCATGACCCAGATAATCATGATGATGTGATCACTTACCTAGACCAGACATCCTGGAATGTGAAGTCAAGTGGGCTTTAGGAAGCATCTCTATGAACACAGCTAGTGGAGGTGATGGAATTCCAATTAAGCTACTTCAAATCCTGAAAGATGATGCTGTGAAAGTGCTGCACTTT
>SJYV01052572.1:0-12850 GCA_006410875.1 Neotragus pygmaeus | reverse complement strand
ATTTGAAATAGCTCAACTGGAATTCCATCACCTCCACTAGCTTTGTTCAGAGTGATGCTTCCTAAGGCCAACTTGACTTCACATTCCAGGATGTCTGACTCTAGGTGAGTGATCACACCATCATAGTTATATGGGTCATGAAGAATATCATGATCCAGAAAGTAAGAATATTTTCTTACATAATCATTGTACGTTTTAGCATTGTTGAAATTTAGCATTGTTAAATTCTTTTTACTTTACTTACCATGTACTTTTCAGCCTTATCAGTTGAGCTAATTGTTGAGCTACTAATGGCCATCATAGTACTTTCCCCCTTTTTTCCTCAGGATCCAATCATGGAAAAGGTGTTTGGTCTAGTTGTCATGTCTCTTTAGCCTCCTTCAATCTGGAACATGCCCAAAGACTTTCTTTGTCTTTTATGACATGATTTAAAAAAGACAACTCCCCTCTTTTTATAAAATAAGGGGTTGGTGGAATTTTTTATCAAAAATTCCAAATATATATGTATAGTAAGTAGAATAATACTGTGAATCTCACAATCACTTAGCTTCAACAACCATCAACTTTTGTCAATTTGATTTCATTTCTACTTCTACTAATCATATAACTAAGAACTTTAAAGCTGAATATATTGCATACATTATAAATCATCAACTTTGTATGTGTGTGTATCTTCAGTGGAAAGGCCCATTTGTGTACCTTAAAGGATATGGACTAGAATGTTTATAGCAGCCTTGACCATAAATGCCAAGAACTGACAACAATCCAAATGTCCTTTATTAATATAATGAACTGGCACCTTGTGATATATTAATGCAGTGGAGTAGTATACAGCAATGAAAGTCAGTAAAATAATGCTGCTTGCAAAGCACTGATGAATCTCACACAACTTAAGTTGAGCAAAGAGAAGTAGAATGGATTTTGGTCAAACACAGGAAAATGACTCTATGATATTAGAAGTCAGGATAGTGTTTAGTTTGGGGAGGGATATGATGATCATTATTAGAAGATCTTCTAGGATGTTGGTGATATTCTATTTCTATTTTAATGGGCTTTAATTACATTTTTGTCCACTTTATGAAAATTCATAGAGCTTTAGAGTTGTGCTCTTCTCTATGTTCATTATAATTCCATACGAATTATTTTTAAAAATTTAAGCANAAGATCTTCTAGGATGTTGGTGATATTCTATTTCTATTTTAATGGGCTTTAATTACATTTTTGTCCACTTTATGAAAATTCATAGAGCTTTAGAGTTGTGCTCTTCTCTATGTTCATTATAATTCCATACGAATTATTTTTAAAAATTTAAGCAGGTTGTTTTATATATCTTAATATATCTGTATTTTTGTATAAGGACACTGTTTCAAATTATTTTTAAAAAATCATATAACATTTTACTTATCTTCTTGCTAAACAGTTAAGGTGCTATTGCATTAAATCTTCAAAATGAGAAAATTATTTTGAAATGATGGGAGTAATAGTATTTTTTAGTCTTTGCATTCAGGCAGTTTCTCCTTTCTATCTTACTGTCAAAATGTTTTGAGTATATATGTTGGAGTATTTATATAAAATATAAGGTTATAAAAGTTAAGAGTCTTTTCTCACTGCTTTCCCAGCCGTATGAGTGATTGCTTCAGCCTACTGCTGGGAAGAATGTTGGTACATCTATCTTCTGCAAGTGGATTAGGTTGCTTGTATCATCTAGTGAACTGAATGGTTCTTTATCTCTTTTATAATCTCACAAAAATACTTCATCCTGATCTATACTTCATTTTTTATTATAGCACCTTATTATGTGCGGTAAAATAAAACGTTTAATTTTGTCATAGACTTGGTGATTTGGAGTGTTCTTCCTTAAAAAAATTATTGCTATTGAAATTAATTCTTAAGACATTCTTTAAAATGTATATAATATTTCACACGTACAATTACACAGTTTTGTAAGTACCCATGAAGCCACTATCTAGATAAAATACATTGTAGCATTTTACCACATTTACTGCAGGTCTTTGTTACATTAAATGAAGTTTAAAATAAAGATTCTTTCAAATCCTTCTCTTTGCTGTCCTATTTCCCATAACCTCTACCTCCTTTCTCCCTCCATCCCATATACAGATCTCCTGAAGTCAGTGCACAGCTTTATCATTATGCTTGTGACATATGTAAGCAAGTATAATAATATGTTTTGTATGTAAAAATTTTTACATAAATTATTGTACAGCAGACCCTGTCCATGGAGTATTGATTCCAGGAACTCACTTGGATACCAAAATCTATGGAGGCTCAAGTCCCTTATGTAAAATGATATAGTATTTGCATAAAACTATGCATATGCTTCTATATACTTTAAATCATCTCTATATCACTTATAATATCTAGTCCAATGTAAATGCTATGTAAATAGTTGTAAATACAAGGTAAATGCTATATAAATAGTTACTGCTGCTGCTAAGTCGTTTCAGTCATGTCCGACTCTGTACNTCTATATACTTTAAATCATCTCTATATCACTTATAATATCTAGTCCAATGTAAATGCTATGTAAATAGTTGTAAATACAAGGTAAATGCTATATAAATAGTTACTGCTGCTGCTAAGTCGTTTCAGTCATGTCCGACTCTGTACGACCCCATAGATGGCAGCCCACCAGGCTTCCCCATCCCTGGGATTCTCCAGGCAAGAATATTGGAGTGGGTTGCCATTTCCTTCTCCAATGTCTGAAAGTGAAAAGTGAAAGTGAAATCGCTCAGTCGTGTCCTACTCTTAGCAACCCCATGCAGCCTACCAGGCTCCTCCGTCCATGGCAAGAGTACTGGAGTGGGGTGCCATTGCCTTCTAGCATGCAGCAAATTTAAGTTTTGCTTTTACAAGCTTTGGGAAATTTCTTTTTTTTTTTTTTAAGTTTTCTTCCACCCACAGTTGAGTTGGCTGATGGAGAAATCACAGATATGGCAGACTGACTGTAGACTGTATATAGCCTTTGCATTTATTTTTTGCACACACTTTGAGATAGCAAAATCGACCATGTAATTGTGAAACTATGTAACTCAGATTGGGACTTGAACCCATGGTCTTTTAATCACACACCTGGAATCAGGACTTAATGAAGTTCAGGTTCTTGATGTCTTGCCATAGAAAGACTTCAGTGAGAGACAAAGTCATAGGTAAGAAGTATGTTTATTTAGAGAGAAACACACTCCGCAGAGTGGGGGTCATCTCAGAAGGTGAGAATAGCACCAGTGTATGGGTTTTCAGTTTCTGTAGGGGTGTATAATTTCATAGGGTACTGAGTGAGAGGGAGTATTCTGGCTATTTGGGGGAAGGGGTGGGGATTTCCAGAAATTGGGCCACTGTCCACTTTGACCTTTATGGTAGGCCTTGAAACTGTCCATGGCACCTGTGGGCATGTCATTTAGCATGTTGATGTGTTACGAGTGTAGACTGAGGCTCGTGGTCTAGTGGAAGTGGGATCGTCTGCAATCTTGGACCTATTTGATTTTTTTCAGTTTATGTCATGTCCTTGGACTGTGTCACTTTTTTTAAGATTGTGTCCTGCCCCCTTCCCTCTTGTTCAATTGGAGTTTTCTATTTAATGAATATGGCATAATTTATCCATCCATTGTTAACCACTGTGTGCTGGTACAACAGTGTTGTGAAAGCTTGTCATACTCAGGGTCTTCATTCACGTCACATTGTAACATTATTTCTGGGCATATACCTAACCGTGATTGCTGTGCTGAGTCACAGAAATTTCAGCTACTCTACTAGATCTCGAAAAATGGCTGTCCAAGGGGATGTACCAATTTATACTCTTACCAGCAGTAAATGGGAGTTGTTACTTTCCTCCGTGCTCTCAAGTAACTGGTTTTTATTTAAACTTTAGTTGTGAGTTACTCTTTATTATTAAAACAAGCAGTGGATTAATTTACCTTATCTACATTTGTTATTTTACTTTATTGTGGAAAGAGTACTTAACATGAGATCTACCCTCATCATACATTTTTAAGTGCACAGCATATTGTTGTTAAATTTAGATACAAGATCATATAGCTGCTACACATAGTTTCTTAAACTCTTTATCTTGCTTGACAAACTTTATTCCTCATTGATTAATAATTCCCCTTTTCCTTATCTTCCCAATCCCTGGCAACCACAAAATTCTATGAATTTGGTTATTTAAGATACCATATATTAATATATCATATAAGATAACATGTATCAATATATCAGGATATCATATAATAGGCAGAATCATGTATTATGTATCTTTCTGTGATTGACTTAATTGATTTAGTGTAACATTCTGAAAGTTCATCCTGTGTTGAATCCATCTGAACTACCTTCATCTTCAGCTGTTGCACATTGTAAGACTTCTTTTTTCAAGGTTGAATAGTATTCCATGATATGTATATACTGCAGCTTGTTTATCCATTCATCAACAGATGGACATTTAGGCTGTTTCTCCATCTTGGCTATTGAGAACCATACCGCAATGAATATGGGAATGTGAATATCTCTTTGAGATCCTGATTTTAATTCTTTTAGATAAATACCCAGAACTTGGATTGCTGGATCAGATGGTTGTTCTATTTTTAACTTTCCGTCTTTATGAAATTTTTTTTGCCCTCATAAATTAACTTAGAATTTAACCCCAAGTTAAAAACTGACCTGTCCTTTTCTAGTTACATATGCATGTATTGTTATAGTATAGCAAACATTGAAAGCTATATCCCGTCTTGTTAATAGTTTTTCAGAATAATATATTTTGGACTTTGTTTGACATTCTGATTTATCACATGTTTCTTTTTACAACATTGTATATTTTTGTCATTTTGTTGGAGGCGTCATTGCTACCCATGGCAGTTCCTAGTGTATCAGTGAACACAAAGCCTCCCAGCAGTACAGACTGCAAGTCCCTGATCCGGTCAGACTGAAGCACAGAAAACTGAGGGACTGAAGCTGTGTTTTCCTAAGGGCTCTCTGGTGTGACACCCCAATGAGTCAGCCACACTTTGGAATGGCAGGATCAGCCCAAGGCATGGCCGTTCTAATTTCCGGTGATGAGATTCTTTCTGGGGAAATGTGCAGGCTGATTCTGTCACACAGAATGTGTGACCACGGCCTGTCATGGTTTTATTAGCACCTCCAGGAGCTGAAAAACACTCTTGGTAACAACCATGGTGCAATGACCTGCTGCACATTCCAACATGCTTGGCTCAGCAGAACCCTTGCTATCAACCAACAGTCTTTTTTATTCATCTCTTGCTGCCTCCCTGATTCCAGACCACACTCATTTTCCATTCAAACCATCTCTTCTTTCTTGAAAGTAAGACCACTCTCCTGTTCATTTAGACTCAAATGCATGAGTGTGACAGAGAAGGCAATGGCTTCCCACTCCAGTACTCTTGCCTGGAGGATCCCATGGACGGAGGAGCCTGGTAGGCTGCAGTCCATGGGGTCACTAAGAGTCAGACACAACTGAACAACTTCACTTTCACTTTTCACTTTCACGCATTGGAGAAGGAAATGGCAACCCACTCCAGCGTTCTTGCCTGGAGGATCCCAGGGATGGGGTAGCCTGGTGGGCTGCCATCTATGGGGTCGTACAGAGTCAGACACAACTGAGGTGACTTAGCAGCAGCAGAATCATGAGTGTGTGCATGCCAAGTTGCTTCAGTCGTGTCCAACTCTTTACAACCCTGTGGACTGTAGCCTGCCAGGTTCCTCCGTCTGTGGGATTCTTTAGGCGAGAATACTGGAGTGGGTTGCTTTGCTCTCTAACAAGGGATCTTCCCAATCCAGGGATCAAACCCAAGTCTCTTAAGTCTCCTGCATTGGCAGGAGGGTTCTTTCCCACTGGTGCCACCTGGTTTTGATGTTTATCATGTCGTTTTTCCTGTGTCCTCTCCCAGGAGCCACTAGAATACCAATTCCACTTCTACAGTTTCTCTTGAACCAACTCTTTTCCTGCCCCATTTCTCTGTGCTCATTCAAGTCATGTTTATTTCTTTCACTTGTTGTATCAGGATGGTCCTTCACAAATCTCTTGGACTTCCTCTCATGGTTGCAAACAGCTTACATAGCTCTCAACAATTCATCTTCAGAAATTTAATTTTTCTGGCACATCTGTTTTTATTGGATGGGAACATATATTCTGGAAACCCTTCAGCATACTTTCCTTTATATCCCACTGCTCAAAACCTCACCACATACCAAACTGCTCCCTAAAAAATACCTGGCAAAGAGTTTAGAGCAGCTATGGCTGGTTTAGATCAGGGGTTGGCAAGCTAGGACCCATGGGTCAAATTCAGCCTGTTGCTGATTTTCCAAGGGCTGGGAGTAAGAGTCACTTTTATATTTTTAAATGGTTAAAATAAAGAATAAGATTTCATGACACATGAAAATTAAATGAAGTTCAAATTTCATTATCCATAGATAAAATTTCATGAGCAGTTGTCTTCATTCATTTACTGTCGTTTACCATTTCTTTCCCATTACAAGGACAGAGTTACGACTGAAACCACACAGCCTGCAAACCTAAGATACTTACTCTCTGGCCATTTACAGTAAAAGTTTACTCATCCTGGCTTAGATCATCCTCTTTTCATCCCTTAGGTAGGGGTCCACTTTCCTTGAATATATTTTTGCTTGCATGATTCTGGAACAAAGTCAGGGTTGTTAGCAAAACCCTGAGGGGATGATGGCTAGTGGCAGGCACATAACAATGCTGGCCTTACTGGAAATATTACAGCTAACTTGTCTCTCAGACAGACAGCTGGTCTGTCTCTGCTCTTCTCCACCCAAATCAGTTTGTATATTGTTGGCAGAATGACCTTTCTAGGATACCCTTCTTGACAGGTTACTTCTCTGCTTAGCCCTTCATCAACTGTCAAGTAAAGGTCCAACTCAACCTACCATTCAATGCCCTCTTTGCTCTATACCCATCTGACTCCTATGTTTACCCTACACCGCAGACTCATCAGGAATCAGAGTTCTCCTTATTTTTTTCAAGTATTAACTCTCTTCATATCTTTGTATTTTTATGCAAGTTTTAGTTTACTCTGTCCAAATCCTAACTGTCTTTCAAGTTTCACTTTAATTGCTCCTCTAGGAATTTCTCTCTGACTTCCCCATCTGCATAACCTTATCATTTTCTGAACCCCAGAGTGATTTGCCTGTGTCTCTTAGGACATTGATAACATTAAACCTTTTTCAAATAAAATCTTTAAGCCTTTCCTGGAAGGTAGGAAGTCCCTTGAGGTTGAGAACATTTTTTAAACCCTGCCCAGTACCTTATACCTAGTAAGAGATATTGAATGAGTGAGAATATATTAGAATTTGTCACACAATTATGCAGAGATAGTTTTAGAAGTTAGACAAAAGGTTTTCATTTTGAAATAGCAGAAAATAGAAAAATATATTGATTATATTAATTGGGGTTTGGGGAGAGGGAAAATTCATGTATTATAAAGTATCTGTTTAATGACAGATTTTATGCTGAGTGCATTAAATGTTCTCTCTTTCAGTACTAACAAGGAACCATCAAAAATGGACTTCATGGGTTCATTTTTAATTAAAGAAATAGATTCAGAGTTATTTGCTTGGGGAGATACAATATGGAGTTCTAGAAGCCAAGTCTGATTAACAGAGTCCTTGGTTTAGTCCAGGCTGTTTCCATCACCTTAGAACAGACAGAGCCTTCACATGGCCCATTATGGTGATTAGAAAGGTGATTCTTTCATACTTCACTACAACCTAAGGAATCATAAGAGGAAAATAGATTGTTTATCATAATTAGAAAACAATAATCAAACCCATGTAAAAAATTGGGAAAGCAAGTTCTTTTATATCATACTAGTTGTAAACATTACTCATATCTATACTTTCAAGCTTGTAAAAATCTCTTAAGTGAATTTAAAGATTTATGCCGCTGGTGGTTTTGCGTGTACAAGCATGTAGTGTTGGTGAAATTGTGCAGTGGGTTAATCCATGTGTTTGCCATCTGGGCCTAGTTGACAGTACTGTGAGTTCAGAGTATAATATTGTTAGAATACACATTGACTCTGTGACCTTGGGTTGGCCCGTGGTTTGTTAGCCTTGCCCAGAAGCTGACATTGCAAGAAGGAAAAAAAAAGGCGGAGGTAAAATTGACTCCATTGAAATTAATATGTTTTGTGTTCCAAATGATGATATCAATAAAGTGAACAAAAACCTTTTGGAAGAAAACATTTGAAAATCATCTGAAAGGGGACTTGCATTTAGAACATATAACTCTTACAATTCAATAAAAAAGACAAATAGCCCAATTAAAAACTGGGTTAAAGGTTGAGTTGATGTTTTCCAAAGAAGAAAAATTTTTTATTATAGGCTAAATAAAGCTTTTTTATATGCTAAATAAACCTATAAAAAGATGTTGTAATCAACATCACAAGTCATTAGGAAAATAGGAATCAAAACCATAGAGCTATTCCTTCACACCCACTAGGTTGGTTGTAATTAAAAAAAAAAATGACAACAGGTAATAACAAGTGTTAGGGAAGGTGCGGAGAAATTGGGATTCTCATGCCTTGATCATGGGACTCTAACAGGGTGCTGTCACTTTGGAAAACTATTTGGCCATTTCTTAAATAGTAAATCTGATGTACCATTGGCTTCAGCAATTCTACTTTTAGGTATATGCTGAAGAGAAATGAAAACATCTCTTCACACAAAAACGTTTACGTGAATGTGTGTAGAAGCATTATTCAAAATGATCAAAAGTGGAAATTACCCCAAAGTCTGTCAGCTGGTGAAAGAATAAACAAAATGTAGTTTATGCATACAATAGACTATTGCTCAGCCACTAAAAATGAAATACTGATACAGGCTGCAAAAAGGTAAACCCTCAAATAACATATTCTCTGAAAGAAGCCAGTTACAAAAGACCACATCGTGCATGATTCCATTTATATCAATTGCCTCATTAGGCAAATCAGTAGAAATAGCAGATTAGTTGTTGCTAGAGGCTGGGATGATGGGAGTGTGTGAAAATGGGAAACGACTTCTAGTAGATAGTCTTTTTGGGTGTGAAGAGGAAGTTCTAAAGTTAGATTGTGATAATGGTTGCACAACCCTTTGAATACACCAAAACCCACTGAAATGTGCACTTTAAATGCTGAATTTTACAGTGTATGGGTTGTATCTCAATAGCGGTAATAAAAGAATACTTGGTGTACAATTCATTAGGACAAACTACATTTAAATTTTTAACAAAATTCTGGACATGGATTTCTAGTCCCTTGTTTATGATTCATGATTGTACTCTAAGCAGCAATCAAATTTAATCAGTGTTTTTTTTCTGTGGATACGTAACGGTTCCAAACATGAACATTAATAAAAGCAGTGTATCTAAATGATAAGTAAAGTTTCCAGTAATGAGGGGGACTTGCTTGCAACATGATTGACTACGTATGTAGTGTGGGGTTAAGATGAGGAAGCCACACTTACCTTAAGAAGCATGTTGTTGTTGTTGTCCAGGTGCCAAGTCATGTCCGACTCTGCAGGATCCCATGGACTCCAGCATGCTAGGCTTCCCTGACCCTCACCATCTCCTGGAGTTCGCTCAAGCTCATATCCATTGAGTTGGTGATGCCATCCAACCATCTCATCCTCTCTCCCCTCTGCTCCTTCTGTCTTCAGCCTTTCCCAGCATCAGGCTCTTTTCCAATGAGTCAGCTGTTCGCATCAAGTAGCCAAAGTATTGGAGCTTCAGCATCAGCCCTTCCAAAGAGTATTCAGGGTTTATTTCTGTTAAGATTTACTGGTTTGATCTTCTTGCTTTTCAAGAGTCTTTTCCAGCACTGCAAGTCAAAAGCATCAATTCTTTGGCACTCTGCTTTCTTAACTGTCCAGCTCTCACATTCATACATGACTACTGGAAAACTATACAGACCTTTGTTGGCAAAGTGATATCTTTGCTTTTTCACAGACTGTCTAGATTTGTCATAGCTTTCCTGCTAACAAGCAATTGTCTTCTAATTTCATGGCTACCCGTCACTATCTGCAGTGATTTTAGAGCCCCAAAAGAGGAAATTTGTCACTGCTTCTACCTTTTTCCCCTTCTATTTGCCATGAAGTGTTGGGACTGTTGCCATGATCTTAGTTTTTTAATAACTTGAGTTTTAAAAATGCCCTTTTCACTCTCCTCCTTCACCCTCATCTAGAGGCTCTTTAGGTCTTCTTCACTGTCTGCCATTAGAGCCTTATCATCTACATATCTGAGGTTGTTGATATTTCACCTGGAAATCTTGATTCCAGCTTGTAACTCATCCAGCCAAGCATTTTGCATGATGTGCTCTGCATATAAGTTAAACAAACAGGGTGCCAATTAACAGCCTTGTTGTACTCCTTTCTCAGTCCTGAGCCAGTCATTTGTTCTGACAGGATTCTAACTATTGCTTCTTGACCACCCACAAGTTTTTCTAGGAAACAGGTAAGATGATCTGGTATTCCCATATGTTTAACAGTTTTCCACAGTTTGTTATGATCTACACTGTCAAAGGCTTTAGCATAGTCAATGAAGCAGAAATTGATGTTTTTCTGGAATTCCCTTGCTTTCTCTACAATCCAGCAAGCATTGGCAGTTTGATCTCTAGCTCCTCTTCCTTTTCTAAAACCAGCTTGAACATCTGAAAGTTCTCAGTTCATATAATGCTGAAGCCTAGCTTGGGAGGATTTTGAGCATATCCTTACTAGCATGGGAGATGAATGCATTTGTCTGATGGTGTGAACATTCTTTAGTACTGCCCTTCTTGGTAATTAGAATGAGGGTTGACCTTTTCCAGTCCTTTGGCCACTGCTGGGTTTTCCAAATTTGATGCCATGTTGAGTATGGCACTTGAATAGCATCATCTTTTAAGATTTTAAATAGCTCTTCTGGAATTTCATCACTTCCACTAGCTTTATTGGCAGCAGACTTTCTAAGGCCCACTTGATTTCACATGCCAGAATGTCTGGCCCTGAGTGAGAGAATGTACCATTGTGGTTATCCAGGACATTAAAGATCTTTTTTTGTATCGTTCTTCTGTGTATTCTTTCCATTTCTTCTTAATCTCTTCTGCTTCTACTAGGTCCTTACCATTTCTGTCCTTTATTGTGCCCATCTTTGGATGAAATATTCCTTTAGTATTTCCGATTTTCTTGATGGGATCTCTAGTCATATCCTTTCTGTTGTTTTCCTGTTTCTTTGCAGTGTTTATTGAAGAAGGCCTTCTTGTCTCTCCTTAATATTCTCTGGAACTGTGCATTTAGTTGGGTGTACCCACTCCAGTATTCTTACTTGCAGAGTTCCCATGGACAGAGGAGCCTGGCAGGCTACAGTCCATGGGGTCGCAAAAAGTCGAACATGACTGAACAACTAAGCGTGCGCTCATGCACACACGTGCACACATGCACACACGTGCACACACACACATAAACACATACTCTTTTCTTTTTCTCCCTTGCTTTTCACTTCTCTTCTTTCTTCAACTGTTTGTAAAGCCTCCTGAGACAACCACTTTGCCTTTTTGCTTTTCTTTTTCTTTGGGATGGTTTTGTTTGCTGCCTCCTGTATAATATTACAAACCTCTGTCCATAGTTCTTTAGGTACTCTTTACTAGACATAATCCCTTGAATCTATTTGTCACTTCCACTGTGTATTCATAGGGGGATTAATTTAAGTCATACCTGACTGGTCAAGTGGTTTTCCCTGCTTTCTTTAGTTTAAGCCTGAATTTTGCTATAAGGAGTTTATGATTTGAGCCACAGTAAACTCCAGATCTTGTTTTTGCTGACTGTATATAGCTTCTCCATTTTTGGCTACAAATAGTGCAATAAATCTGACTTTGGTATTGACCATTTGATGATGTCCATGTGTAAAATCATCTCTATGTTGTTGAAAAAGGGTGTTCGCTATGACCAGTGTGTTCTCTTGGCAGAATTCTGTTAGCCTTTGCCCTGCTTCATTTTGTACTCTTACGGCTTAACTTGCCTGGTAATCCAGGTGTCTTTTGACTTCCTGCTTTTGCATTCCAATCCCCTGTAATGAATAGATATCTTTTTTTTTGGTGTTAGCTCTCGGAGGTCTTCTGGGTCCTCAAAGAACTGGTCAACTTCAGCTTCTTCGGTATCAGTGGTCAGGGCAGAGACTGGAATTACTGTGATGTTAAATGGATTGCCTTGGAAACGAACCAAGGTCACTCTGTCATTTTTAAGTTTGTACCAAAGTACCACATTTCAGACTCTTGTTGATTATGAGGGCCACTTCATTTCTTCTATGGGATTCTTGCTCACAGTAGCAGATATAATAGTCATCAGAATTGAATTCACCCATTCCTGTCCGTTGAGTTCATTTACTCCTAAGATGTTGATGTTTATTCCTGCCATCTCCTGCTTGACTATGTCCAAGTTTACCTTAATTCATGGACCTAATGTTCCAAGTTCCTATGCAATACTATTCTTTACGGCATCAGATTTTACATTCATCACCAGACATATCCACAGTTGAGCATCGTTTCTGCTTTGACCCAGCCACTTCATTCTTTCTAGAGCTATTGATAATTGTCTTCCGTTCTTCCCCAGTAACATATGGGACACCTTCTGATCCAGGGGGCTCATCTTTTGGTGTCATATCTTTTTGCAGTTTTATAAAGTTCATGGGATTAAGAAGCATACTTACAGCTGATTCATGATGTCATGCAGCAGAAACTAACACATTATAAAGCAGTTATCCTCCAACTAAAAATAAATTAAAAAAAATTAAAACACACACACACACAAAATACAGATACATTAACCACTAAAGGTGGTTTGAAAGGATCTAAAGGAA
>SJYV01052566.1:0-38781 GCA_006410875.1 Neotragus pygmaeus | reverse complement strand
AGCAAGATCAAGGGAAACTATGTAACATGTCTTTCTTTTACCACTAAACTTTAATTTATGATAAACTGTAGTTTATTCAATTAATTCCTGATCTTCCCCCCTTCAAAGAGAAAACCCTGGCCTCAACTTTCCCTTGTGAAGTCAAAAAATGCTGCTTGTACCCCCTTCCTGGAAACTGAAATCGAAGGGCTGCTGCTCTGATTCTTAGAGGTTGGCTCTAACTGCCCCCCAAAAGAAGCTTACCAGTGACTACTGATCCTGGAGGGGTCCTAATCATGATTTCCCCCACACTGATAATTAGCCTGTGTCTTTCTGCTTCCAATAGTGGAAGTGTAAAAATTAAACTTCCATACATCTCAAAGGCCTCATTTAGAAAATAGGATTAATATAGCTTCCTACTGCACCAAGCTTGGCTCTCCTAAACACAGTAAGAAAACTGATGAACTGAAGAAGTCTTGACTACTCGGAATATATGGTTGGTTAACACGAGGCTTACGTTTTTCCAATAACTTTTCTTTGGGGATATTTGATGTATAATAGCTGAAGTGTTATATTGGAGTTGAAAAAAAAAAAAAACATTTAGTTAACACACTTCTCTTATTGATATTGGTGCTGCATTGTCTGTATACACCTGTCCTAAAGTCAAGCAATCTGCCAGCAATGCAGGAGACCCCAGTCTGATTCCTGGGTCAGGAAGATCCACTGGAGATGGGATAGGCTACCCACTCCAGTATTCTTGGGCTTCCCTGGTGGCTCAGCTGATAAAGAATCTGCCTGTAATATGGAAGACTTGGGTTTGATCCCTGGGTTGGGAAGATCCTCTGGAGAAGGGAAAGGCTACTCACACCAGTATTCTGGCCTGGAGAATTCCATGGACTGTATAGTCTGTGGGGTCACAAAGAGTCTGACACAACTAAGTGACTTTCGGTTTAAAGTCAAGCATTGTAAAGTAGTGCTGACAGAAAACAGGATGACTTATTTCAGATACAACTGGACAAATATTTACATAAAAGAAATATTTGTAAAACCTAGCTGTTGACCCCTTTTATAAAACAATAAAAATAGTATTAATAATGTAAGTAATATAAGATAATTATAGCAATAGTAGCTAACATTTGTGAGCAGAAAATGTGGAATTCACTTTCTCTGCTTGAGATCATTTAATCATCACAGCAGCACTATTGATGAAAATGCTATTATTTTCATTTTACGTATGAGTAACTTATCTAAAGTTGCGTGGCTGTATGTAATGGATTTAGAACTCAAACCCAAGCAGTCTATTTTCACCGTGCTACAAAATTAACACCCAGAAGGATGTCAAATTCTGGTATTATTTAGTACAATTGAAAGAGGCAGGGTATAAACTAAATAAAAGAAAGCTTACAGTCTGCTGAGACGGGGAAAGAACTAAATGTAGTATCTCTCAAACGTTTCTTCAAAGGAGAAACCAAAATTGTCCCATGATAAATAGGTTTACGAAATACTGGAATTTGTAAGCCGAGTGATGCCATGTTTCTCATTAGCGTGTGCCTCATGGTCTTAATATGCAGATAGGCACTATGAGTCTGTGAAATGGAAAGATAGAAGCGTCGTTTAACCAAGAACACTTTTCTTTTTGTGGGGCATGCCTGAAGAATTGAACTGATGTTTTCCAATACAGGCTTCAGAAAAACAGACCTAATGGACAAACTAGGGAAGCAGAGGCTGGGCGAGGAGAAGGGCAGCAGATGCCAAGAAGAGAGCTTATCGGCAAGTAAGCTTGTTCACAGTCGACCTGTGGGTGGAATAAGTCACCTTATAATAGGCATTGCTGAAATAGATAAGATAATCTAACAGAACACAGCATAGTACAGTATACTTCACTACTGAAAGTTTGATAGGAATCTGGGAGTCAAGGAATGATTCTTGTGGCTGTTTCTTCTCCAAGGGCGAAGAGCGAGGCTATTTGCCTCACTTGAACGTGATGATGGTCTGAATCCACCAATGCCATTCTAAGAGGCAGCAGCCTTGAACATCCTGTGCTGGAGAGGACAGTTCAGCCACCTGGGCCACCATCCAGTCAGGATAACGTGGTGTGGGTTTTAAGGATCCTTGGGACCAATGTCAGAGGAGGCCATGGAGGATACAAAATGGCAGATTTGCTGGCCAGAGAGGCACCATCTGAAATGTGAATAATACACAGTTCTCTTAAGGGCTTCCTGAACTTGTTGATAAAAATTGAGTGTGGCTGGAGTCTCCTCAGTTCTGAAGCTGAGCCAAAAAAATAATTACAATTACGGATACCATTCTTAGAATCTTTAACCATACAGTTAGAGAGACCAATACAGAGTTCAGTTTACTTGCACACGGCAAAGAATTAGGAAACCAGAAACAAGTAGCAGTCAATGTAAGTTAAGAATGTAGCTCCTGTACCTCTTGCTTAATCCCGCTTGTGGTACCTCATCCATCCCAAGCCCAACTCTTCATCCTGACTCAGGATCAAAGTAACCTGGCTCCAGCCTCCACGTTCTCATTATCATTCACTGAGACACAAAATACCCCCCAAATTAGGTGGTTTAAAACAACCAACGTTGCATTCTATCTCTTGATTTAGTGTCAGAACTTTGGGCAAATCTCACCCAGATGAGTCTTCTGTCTCCTGAGGCCCTTCCTAGTGTCACTCAGGGATATTCAGCGGGCAGCTAAGCTGATCTGAGATGGTTCCTCTCACTTGTCTGGGACCTTGTCAGAGACAACAGCTGGAAGGCTGGGCCCCATCCTCTTCGTGTATCTAATCCAGGTGGTCTCTCCAGCAGGCGGCCAGCCTTCTCACATCAGTTTAGGGCCACGAGAGGACTAAGACGGAGGTAAGAGTCGTTCTAAAGTCTAGCCCCCGAGCTTGCCCAGCATCACTTCTGCCACACCCTGGGGTTTAACACAGTCGGATCCAGTCGAGATTCATGGGAAGGGGAAAGAGACCCATCTCTCTGGGGGAGGCATTTCAAAGACTGGGTGGCCGTCTTTCGTCTGCCACATTCTCCAGCCCTACCTCGTCCTCCTCTCCCTCACTCATGCTTCAGTCATACGGGCTTTCCTGTTCCTCACACAGGCCAAGGTCATTCCTCTCTCAGGACCTTGCCTGGGCCTGGGCCAAAAACGCTCTTACCCTCCTGGCTTCCGTGTGATTCAAGTCTCAGCTTGAATGTCACTTCTTCGTAGGAGCCTCCTCCTTATCATCTTGCGTAGGTCCTCCCTGGTCGTTTAGTTGAGCTTCCTAATCTATTTTCATGACATTATTGCCATCACTGTGAAATAATCTCTACGTTTTGGGCTTTTGTCCCCCCCCAATTAGAATGGAAGATTAGGGGAATGGGGGCTTAACCTATCCTGCTGGCTCACTCATTCTCAACACTTGGAAGAAAGATTGGCACAAAATAAGTCTTTGATAAATATTTGTCAAGTAAAAGTGTAAAGCACAGAATTGAGGGTCAAAATTAGATCTGACTGAGTTCAGAGCTAAAACCAAACTATTCTGTAACACTTTGAATTTCAGGTGGCTATGGTCAGTGTAGACCCTAGGGCAGAATACTACTTAAAGAAGATAGCTCATGGATACAGTGTAAACGAGATTCACCAGCAAGGAAACTGTAGCCAGGCCCACCTGTCCTGAAAACTCAAAGAGAATTTTCCATTCCAGCAAAGCCCAAACATTTATTTGTCTGACTTCATTTCAGCCATTTTTGTTTTGACCCTTGGAGATGAAAGATCGCCAAGATATGGTGTTGCCTCAAGGCCTCCTGCAGCCCAGATCTTGTTTCTGGCTAAGCCCCTTCAATATTCTGCTTTGCCAGGGCCATACTACTGAGTTTTGCCCCATCCAATCTGGAATTGGGCCATAGCCGTGTTTTGCTGAGGCTTTAGGGAAACATGGTTTATAAATGCTTGTTTCCTCTGAGTCACTGCACAGACTTGTCCCTTCAGTACAAACATTCCCGTTTGGTTTTATAACTGGGGAAGGAGGAGGTGGGAGCCAAGGCTAACTGGATGATGTTTGAAAGGAAAGGGGAAGTGAGAAAATTTAAATAGACTTTTCTATATTGGTGAGACTCACAAAGGAATTCTTATCTGGTTTTTAGAGGCATGCACAGAGCTTCATCTTTATTTATTTACTTGCCTTATTAAGAAAAAAGTTCACAGAGTAATTTTTTCCTCTTAAGCTTCCATTAAAATGCTGGAAACGTGGCAAAAGTTTTGCAAAAACAATTTAAGAACAATTGGCACGTATATAACCATGTTTTAAGCTTATATTAAATGCTCTCTACTAAAGAAAAAGGAATTTTTCTTTTAATTTCCAGGCATTGTTGACTGTATTAGCCTTTAAATAACCTCCTATTAGATTTTATCCTTATAGGTTTTCTGTGACTTACGCATTTCAGATTGAAAGAATTAATTCTTTATTTTCTGCCTTTTCAACAAATTATTCTACCTCATAACTTAATGCCAGGTTTCTAATCTGGAGATTTTGGCTTGCTTATAAATAACTTGTAAAGTTATTAAGAAATATATTACTCAATAATGAATAGAGAAATATGACTTCTAATTTATTCATTAGTGGGAAATGTTTCCCACGTTATTAAGCAATTCTCAGGCTTCAGCTAGGTGGCCTACAATTCACCTCGATTCTGACACCGTCTGCCTGGATACAGCAGTGGATCCCACAGGTTAAGGGCTTCAGTTCTACAAGACTGTTCCCTTGCCCCCGACTCCAGAAGCCAATCACGAGTCCAGGTGGTCATCTGTACTTCTGACTGACCAGAGACTGAACGTTCCAATGACTCCCTCTGAGTACTTTGACAGAACGATTCCTAAAACTCAGGAAAACGTTTTACTTCATAAATCACCAGTTTATGATAAGAGTGCATGACTCAGGAATAGCCAGATAGAAGAAATACACAGGACAAGAAATGGGGGAAGGGACCCACACTCCCTGAATCTCCAGTATTCACCAAAGAAGAAGCTCTCCAAAAGCCATCCTTGTCAGGCTTTTATGGGGGTTTCACTAGACAGTCATGATTGATTCATTCATTGGCCACTGGCAATTGATGCAACTTTCAGCCAGTCTCCACTTCCTCGAGGTCAGGGGGGTGGGACTAAATGTTCCCACCCTTTAAGCACAGGTTTGGCTCCCCTGGTTCAACCCCCTCATCCCGAGGTTACCTGGGTACTTTCCGAAAGTCACCTCATTAAACTTTGCGAAAAAAGCCTTGAAGGTGTCGCTCTCATCACTTAGGAAATTCCACTGGTTTTAGGATTTCTGAACCAAAAACAGGGACAAAGACAACATATATATTTCTTGTTATAAATCACAGTATTGCAGCCAGTTACGTACCTGGGGGTTTCCAGAAGGCTGCAGTATGGCTCCTACCTCCACCAGCAGCCCTGCCTACGAAGTAGGCAGGAAGTACCAGGATTAGCACCCCCACCCCCACCAGTCTACAAACAAGTGATAGGAATGAGTGTGTTAGTATAGCCAGCTCCTTCACTTCTCAATTGGGATAATTTAAGGTGTCTGCTTTATACTTTTTCTGGAGTTTCCTCATTGGAATAAGCCTCAGTTGTCTACTTTGGTAATTGGTATAATAACACACCTCTTCTTCCCTATCTTCCCTTTCCTCTCTCAATTCCTTTTTCCCCTGCTGGAGTTTCATGGGATATGGTATTTGCACCTGAATCCTGTCCTTAGGAATTACTTCCAGAGAAAAAAAGCCACACAGAGAGAGTTTTCTTCCTTACAATGTTGTAGTTACAATGCCCTGATGAGTCAGCTGGCTTTGTACAAATTAAAATCTCCATTCTGTTACCACATCTAACTATCGTGTTGATTTTGGTTATTGTTATTACCTTATAAATATCCAAAAATACAGTTAAAATTTATATTTTAAGTTTCTAATATATGTTACCTTATTTACTCTTCACAAACAGCCCTAAGGCATAAAGAATATAGACTGGAAGAGGTTAAATGACTTCCCAGGGGTTACAGGATAAGAAAGTAAGATAACTAGACCTCAAACCAAAGTCTTTTCTTAGCAAATCTCCAGCTTTTCTCACACCCTAGACCACTGAGTGAGACAACATGGGTAGTTGAGAGCTGACTTCTCTCCATTCCTGGAAAAGTGACTCCACATGTATGGCCTCCTCTTTGGAGAACCAGCTCTCTATACAGATATGAACTTTTCAATCTGTCCTTTTTATACGAGAAAATGGTCCTCACTTAACACCTCTGGAAAGGGTTTGAATAACAGAGTGTTCTGAGGAAAGACACTAGGTAAACACAGTGTACAATGGTCTGATTTTTATTGTTCCTTAGAACTTAGGAAGGCTATGGAGAGGTAAAGTATCCGGGTAGGTCAACTCTAACGACCTTAAGTCAGGCACTGAAGGGTTTGGAAATGTGGATGAACTTGGCAGAAATAGGACATCAGGAAGCATCAGGCAGCTCCTGATTGCCCCAGCATTTTCCATTTTCTTCTCAGGAAATCATTAGCCTCTCTTCCGTGGAGTAAAGCTAGTGTTATCAGCCTCTGTTATCAAAATTTCTTGTTATGTGTAAAGATTAAAGAGAAAAATTTAGTGTGATAACTTCTACTATATAGCAGTGATTCAGTTATACATATATTTTTTCTTTGCCAATATGATTTATCNCTGTGGAGTAAAGCTAGTGTTATCAGCCTCTGTTATCAAAATTTCTTGTTATGTGTAAAGATTAAAGAGAAAAATTTAGTGTGATAACTTCTACTATATAGCAGTGATTCAGTTATACATATATTTTTTCTTTGCCAATATGATTTATCACAAGATACTGAATATAGGAAAAATTTCTCTTCTTGATTCTTAGTCCTGTTACATACCTCCTCTATTGCTGTCATCAATCCAATGAGTTCAACTTCAAGGCAAGCAAGAAGCTTGGTCACGTAGGTTTGTGAGAAAGCTGAGATACTGAAATCAGGACTGAGTCTACAGGCCTCTGAGACTCTGTGTTTCCTGTCTAAATGCCAATGTCCAAAACTACGGGATATTCCAGAACCAAACCAAGGGATGGACCCAGTATCAAGGGAGATCCGGTAGAGGTAATACTATACTTACCAGGGTAGAAGCAAAATAGCTCAAGTCAATATAGAATTCCTTTCAGAAGTTGGGTGAGGTGCAGATCAGGGTCTGGCCTAGCCATGGATTTCACAGACTGTCAAAACTAGATTTCAGCAAGGATATTCAATGCTAGTGGAAAAANGGGTAGAAGCAAAATAGCTCAAGTCATTATAGAATTCCTTTCAGAAGTCGGGTGAGGTGCAGATCAGGGTCTGGCCTAGCCATGGATTTCACAGACTGTCAAAACTAGATTTCAGCAAGGATATTCAATGCTAGTGGAAAAAATGGACTTTTGGAGGCCTTCAGGGAAGATTGAGGCTTGGTGGGCCAGAGTTCCCTCCAGGCATATCAGACAATGGATCAATGTAGCACAATGAATTCTAGACTATCAAACGTGGTTGAGAGGGGACGTAAGAGAGGGTGGTAGAAAACCTCCTAAAATCCTTTGCCTTGGCCTGGATTATTTTAGAAATCTCTGTGGAGATGAGCTGATGTGTTGATTATAGTGAACAAGAGAGGGGAAGGAAGAAGGAAGGCAGTTGTCCTTGTGAGGACAACGAAGAACATATACTGTGGTCTCTGCCCTCAAGGAGCTGGCAATCCTGTTAGAGAGCCAAGCTATGCACCCTTTAAAGCGAAGAACAGTATCAAAGAACTCTATAAATGAAGAACAAAAATGTACCCAACATCAAGTGATGAAATGATTAGTCTGAGCTGGAAGAACTGAAGGCAGCTTCATGGAGAAGACAGCCCTTTAGATTGGGCAGTCTTAGAAGCAATAGCTGCAAAGTACATGATAGTTACACTAAATAGTGTCATTTACAAGGCTTATTGATGTGAAGACCTTTGGGAAAGTAATTGACTTTGCTCACTAATGTTTTCTACAAACATAAAGAACCCTTGTTGCTCCCACCCACAGGTTCCTAAGATATGCAGAGTGTCATTTACTATAGACCTAGTCCCTCCACCATCTCCTCTCCTGAGACCCAAGGAAAACCACAGTGGGATGTGGGCTCGGAGGCCTTCTTAGACTTGGCCTGAGATCACTCTTTGGGGGTGCTGTTGATTGCACAGGAAAAACTCTGAGGATGCACTCTGGAACAACTCTTTGAGGAGGACGTGACAAGAATGCTATTGCCCTCACCCATGGAAAGACTTGGTGCTTGGAATTTGCCAAGTGTTTCTTTAGGTTACTATGGAGACCTAGATCCCATCCGAGTTCTCCTTAGCTTTCTCATATGAGCACAGTATAGAGGAGCCTTTTCACTGTCATCTGAGCCATCTCCAGGCCTGGGAGGCAGCATAGGGAAATGGGAGCCCTAGGAGGAAGTGGAAATGCAGAAGTGCTAAAGTACAGAGATCAAGAGCCAAATTTCTGCTCAGCTGAGTGCCGCAAGGCAAATTACATAATGTCTCTATAAAGTGAGAGAGTTATTTACATTTGACGTTAGGAGAATTAAGTGAAATAACTCAAGTAAACATTATTGAGCAGCTTTCACATTACAGATTTGAAATTAGACGCTGAGGATGTGAAGATTAAATCATTTATTCATTCACTTGTTTGTTCATTCAGAGAATGTTGACTGACCACCTACTATTAGCCTAATGAATAAAACAAAGCTCCAGCTTATGTTCTACTGAAGGAAATAAGAAATAAACACACTTAACCCAATTTATATGTATACGTTTGTTGCTTTTTAGTCACTAAGTCGTGTCAAACTCTTTGTGATCCCATGAACTGTGGCTCTCCAGGCTTCTCTCTACATGGGATTTCCCAAGCAAGAATACTAGAGTGTGTTATTTACAGTACAATTAAAAAGCACTATCAGTTTCAGTTCAGTCACTCAGTTGTGTCTGACTCTTTGCGACCCCATGAACCGCAGCATGCCAGGCCTCCCTGTCCATCACCAACTCCCAGAGTTTTCCCAAACTCGTATCCATTGAGTCGATGATGCCATCCAACCATCTCATCCTCTGTTGTTCCCTTCTCCTCCTGCCTTCAATCTTTTCCAACATCAGAGTCTTTTCAACTGAGTTAGCTCTTTGTATCAGGTGGCCAAAACACTGGAGTTTCAGCTTCAACATCAGTCCTTCCAATGAACACCCAGGGCTGATTTCCTTTAGGATGGACTGGTTGAAGAAAAAAAAAAAAAAAAAACACAGCAAAATAAAGGGGCAGAGAGTGATGAAAGGTAGGAGGAAAGTAAGTTCTACATAGACAGACCAGTGAAGAGCTCTCTGAGGGGGAGACATTTAGCAGAAGCTGGGATGAAGTAAAGCAGAAGCCAAGTGGCTATCTGGGGGAAAGCTTCCAGCAGAGGGGTGAGCAAGTGTAAAGCCCCGAGGTGGGAGAAAGAGCTTTTTTAAAGAATGAAAGTTGACAGTTTTCAACAGTGGTTTGAATATATGGGTGGTTAAAGTGAAGTGGAGGAAAAAATGCTGAACTAGGACTAACGCTTCTTGGATTCTGGTCCCACTGCTGTCATGAGGTATTTGTATCAAAGGCCTAACTTCACCTTTTAGTCTCTACTGTCTCCATCTCTGATAAAAAGCCTTTAGCTCCCTGATTTCTCGTTCTCTGAAGATGAGGTTAAGATGAGTTTTTTTCTGATCAGAACATACTGTTCACACATGAACGCTTCCTGCCCCTGGAGCCTTTCTAGTGTTATACTTCCTTGTCATGGGGTCAACCAGTCTTATAATCTATAGATACATTGGCCAAAACCTACTCCCTTCAACCAGTTTATAGATGTACTTGAAATTCCATAATTAAGAATTGATTCCTTGGCTTTGTCTAAGATTAAAATGTACTTGTAAGATTAAAATGTAAGATCCCTTGTTTCAACTTCCTATTGTTACTATAACAAGTTACCACAAACTTAGAGAATGAAAACTACACAACTTTATAGTCTTACACTTCTAGATAAAAAGTCAAAAATTAGTCTAGAGGCAAAACTTTCAAGAGCAAAGTAGCAGCCAAGCTACAATTCTTCTGGAGGCTTCAGGGAAGAATCCATTTCCTTGTGTTTTTCAGATTCTAGAAGATCCCTACATTCCTTGGCTCCTGGTTCCACATTATGCCAACTTCTACTTCTGTCATCATATCTCTTTCTCTGACTCTGACCCATCTGCTTCCCTCTTCTAAGGACCCTAGTGATTACACTGGACACACTCCAATTGGAAAATCCAGAATAATCTCCCCATCTCAAGATCATTACCATCACAGCTATAAAGTCCCTTTTGTCATGTAAGATAACATATTCATAGGTTCTGGGGATTAGGACATGGACATCTTTGGGGGCCATTATTCAGCATACTGCTTTCAAACTCTTACTTTGAAGCTATTTATCTCTGTCTCAATTATGCAAGCCCTAGCCCAGATCTTAAAATTAGCCTAAGGAAGCCTTTAAGACACCAAAATATATTCATAGAATCCATACAATTTAATCATAAGAGGGCTCCCTTCTTCGGCTTTTATTCAATTAAGTTCAGTGAATGAAGATAAAGCATTTACTGCATGTTAGAATACTACTAGATGCTCTATCTATGGGGTCTCACAGAGTCGGACACAACTGAAGCAACTTAGCAGCAGCAGATGCTCTAAGGAACACCAAAACCTCTAAAAATTAGTTCCTGCCTTTTAAAAGACTTGCTATGTAGGATGCATAATACAAGTGCGTAAATAACTACAATACAAAGCAAAATGTGGTCACACAAGCTCATCTGTGCAATATTCAGTGGGAAGGATAACATAAGGAAGAGTACTGTGAGCTGAAGATTTCAGGGGAAATGTCAAGGGAAATAAGGGGAAGGAAACAAAGTATCCATGCCAAAGTAACTAAATAAAATGAAGTGCTGCCATCAACATGATCACAGAAGTCAGACCGGCCACAATGGCGGTAGGAGAGGGTGGGGGCTGGTCTCAGGCCTGTGATGGCACAGTTCAAGGATTATTCTAGAATATCTAGATCAGGATACCTAGAAGGTGTTTGGAAATATGATATGCATTTGCAGCCAAAAAGAGAAGCTAGTATTGGAGATATAGACGGGAAAATTGTTGCTACAGAAATAGAAACTGACACTTTGGAAGTAGGTGAAATAAAAAATAAAGAATTTAAGAGGACCAAAGGACTTCTAAAAGACAGGAACGATCAAAGGAAAGAGGAATAGTCAGAAAAACAGGGAAACCAGACAAGGAATACCACAAAAGCTAAGGAGGGTTTCAAAAGAGAAGAGACGGTCAGCAGTTACTAATGTGAAAGCAGAGCTGGAAGAGAAGCTCACTATTAGAGAATATTCTCACCAGTCAGGAGCAATAGATGAAATAAACTCAAGAGCATAGGTAGTAAAAATAATTAAGTTATGAATTTGACAATGTATTGTCTTTTCTTTGAATACAATGCCTTTAATAAGTTTACATAATTTAATTTTTGATAATAGTTGTATTTAACAACAAACTCAGATAATTCCTAAAAATGTAAATGACTGACAATTGCAAGTCAGAGGAGCCTCCTGTAGGCGGGCTTAAAAATTCACAAATTCACTCAATAATTCATTCGTTCACACTGATATCATCTCTGCACTTTGTTAGGATCTACGTTAGTCATTGAGAAGATAAATGTAAATAAGAGACAATCTTTACACCTGACAATCTCAGATTAATGACAGACATACTTGCAAGCAGACTAGAAATAAGTATAACATGTGCTATAATGGAAACATGCACAGATCTGACAAAAGTATAGAAGAGAGAACGGTCAATCCTGCTGTACTGAAAAAAAAGCCACACTCTTTAGCAGGAATTATAAAGACCTGTGTGAGCTGGTCCCTCTATATCTCAATTCCTGCAACGCTTTCCTTTACTACCAGGTGATAGTAAAATATGGTGATTAGGGCTCTGGCTGTGCAGTCAATAGACCTAGGTTCAAACATACTTCTGCTGCTTATCAGTATTCAGTAACCAAGTAATCTTCATCTGTAAAATGGGGTCAATAATACCTATCTCGGAGGTTGTTGTGATGATTAATGGAGATAATGTCTACAAAACATTTAGCAAATACTCAATATCCACCATGCAATGCATTGTATCATGTTATTATTTTATTGGTCCCCCACTGTGTTCAAATGAAGTGCTTATAGTTCTCTGAGCACAGAATGCTTTTCTAGGGTCTATCTGTGCCTTTGCCAGGTGAACTTCTGCTCATTCTTTAAAATTTAATGCAAACATCTGGTCTCCTCTGTTAAGTTAGTCGTTCCAAGTAAATATTTCATTGTGGCACCAGTCACAGGATAACTTTGAATTGAGGATCCCTTGAGGGCGGGGACTATGTTTTGTTCCTTTTGGTCTCCCTGGTTCCTGACACAAAGTGGACACAAGATAGATGTTCAATTACTGAGCATATTAAATAGGAAAAGACAAAAATTTAAGTGAAAGAAAGATTTAAAATTCTATTGACTTCAAGTTTTTTTCAATGTTATTGCCATTTGATCAGTAATTGGGAGTTAGTTTGGAATAATCCTAATTAGAGAAAATGTATGAATACAAAAAGATTTTCTGCAATGTTATTTACAATTTCACAAACCATAATAAAGAATTAAACATCTAATAACAGATATATGATTTACATTGAAAATATAACATGACAAATATCATTCAATTATTAAATATGATGGGTAAAAAAAAATCATGACAATGATATAAATATATGTGATAAAAGAAGAATGCAAAATTAAAATTATTATCTAAATGCACACAAACACCCAAGTATATGAACATATACACATAGAAAAAGGACTGGAGAGAAATACACCAAATTGCTCAAAATATGCCTGTGGTGGGGAGAGCTGTTCAGTGGTTTATTTCCTTTACTGGGGAAGGGACCATCTCAAAATTTATCTTCTACATTTCTATAAATAATGTGTGACTTTTATGAAATTTTTCTTTTTTTTTAATTTATTTATTTATTTATTTTTAAATTTAACTTTACAATACTCTATTGGGTTTGCCATACATCGACATGAATCCACCACAGGTGCACACAAGCTCCCAATCCCGAATCCCCCTCATATCATAATGTACCTTTCAACATGGACCCCTGCATTTCCCTAATAATGTTCAGTGGCCAAGAGGCAAGATCAGAGGAACCTGATGGTTGGGCTTGCTCAGAAGTGAAGCAATTGGGGATCCTAATTAAATTGTTGTGGACTTGACTCACAACAATGTCCAATCTGGATAAGGATGCATATAAAAATTAGAAAAGGATCGTGGTCTGAGAAAATGCAGTCAGAGAAGAGAATTTTAAAGCTTTATACATGAGAAATAAAGCCATTCTGAAAGCCAAGCTGAAATAAATGGATAGCTTGTTTGGTATTATTTTAAGACTATTTTAATAAACTAATTCATCTGGTTTTCCAACCCACAGGAGGTTAGAAGCAGTTAGTTGAAGGAGAAAAGTAAACCAGGATGGATGGTCCAAACCGCTGGATACGGATTCTGCAGCAATGAGAAGTAAGAGTTGACTCTACAGGGGTGGCAAGCACAAAGACCCAGAAAGAACTGTGAACCCGCAGGCATCCTAGGTAGCGGCAACTGCTGTATTGTCATGAATGGGCATCAAAGATACCACTGCATTATAGTGTGGTATAAATGATAGCAACTTGCACTTGAAACAATGATTCCTATACTACAAACAGGAACCCAATACATTATAAAATGTCAAAATCAAAGAAAAAATGTAAGTAATTTACACTTTGTAATATGTAAAATGCTACACAATTGGTCAATTATTATTTTTAATACCTATAGCATATGAAGATAGTGATACATATTAACTGCATCTATCCAAGTCAATTAACTTTTAATTGGCAGTTAAAAGTATAATATTCATTTATCTGGAAATTTTATTTCTTTAGAATGCTTCATTTCTAATACTGCTGAATAAAAAAAGGCATTATTGTCCTACTGGGATGATGTGTCATAACTTAGAACAAATGAGTTATTCATATTTCTTTACAGAGCAAATTTTAAGAGAGTGAACATAATAGCTCAAGGCATCGGGGGAAGAGATGCCACAGATGTGGAAAGAAGGAGCAGAAAGAGGCAGTATGATTGTCTAAAATAAACTTTCTTTACTCCTTACTTTTGCTAAGTGTTGGCCAATGACTGGCCACCAGGCTGCAAGCCAAATTCCAAAAGGACAAGTAAATAAACAGTTAATGCAAGTTATCCTGAAAATTTGCACATGCCCACCCACACAAACACTAAATTAAACTTTCCTCAACTGAAATCAGGCTGCAGGCAAATAAGAATTGTTACCTATTCTTTCCTCATTAGGTATCCTTACTGTGACTTTGGCTCTGGGGAGCATTTTTGTTATCAAGCAAGCATATAGTTAATTTGAGCCCTTTTCCTTAAGTGAGATTCTTTCTTGAATATGACAGCTTCTTGCTGTCCTTGGGGAGAAGCTACAGTGACGTGGTCAGACTTGTAGAAAAAAAAACAAGCCCACTTTCTCTGAAATGTCTTAACTTTGACCAGCTCAAACTGGATTTTATTGCTGTTTGATTTCCAGAGGGCCATGTGCCTGGCTGCCCAGGGGAATAGACAGTGTTCAGAACGAATATTGAAATCCCGAGTCATTATTTGCTCTGGGGAACTGCCAAAGCTGCCTTCTGCCTGGATTTCAGGGGAGCAGAATAAGGGGTTCCTATTTTAAAAAGACCCAGAGTAAAAGAATTCTCCAGAGTCCTTTCCAACAAGAACAAAGTGAAGCCACTACAAAATAGTGATGAATTAAAATAATATGCATGACGATAAAGAGCATTGTTCAACTGGGACCAAAATAGTGGTGGTGGAACTTACCAATCCTTCTCTCACGTCCCCTGCCTAAGACTTGTATGCAGATTAAATTAATGAAAAATGAATGTCAAGGGCAGTTTGGAAAGAGGACAGGGAATCAGCCTTTCCAACAACCTCCAACCCCTGTCTGAGTAGCTTGAGTAGAAGGGTAGCTGACTGGTGATGTGCAAAGTGCATGCCTGTTTTAAAGCTCTCAGCATCTGAGCTGGTGCCCTTTGAATGATTAATTTATCATAGGCTGAGGCAGCCAGGCATCTCATTGGAAGAATAGGCTAAAGTCTTCACTAGAAAATTTTCTGAAGGCCAGCAGTTATAAAGGTCATCCTGCTACCTTGGGAGGTAATTTCATAGGCTTGTGGGGATTTTGCCTTGGATAATGAAAAACAAAGTTCAGACTAATCATGATATTTAGGGACTCCCCACTATGGAGTGATGAAGGAGAATAATTCTGTTGAATTCTCATTACTTTGAAGGAACAAAACAAAAACAAAAAAACTTGATTTTCTTTATGGAGGTAAACTGCCTGCCATTTGAGGTAAATTGTCCTCAACTGAAATGGGTCCCAAACTCCTATTAGGAATAAATATCCCTTTTTCCTTTCAGGAGGTAGCATTTCATTAATTATAAAGAATATCATAAAACATCTTTAACTCCAGTCTCCTTCATTACAGGCAGATCCTTCACCATCTGAGCCACCCAAGAAGCCTCAAAATAAGCCCCCTCATACAACCACCTGCATGCAGGACAAGAAGCAACAGTTAGAACTGGACATGGAACAATGGATTGGTTCAAAATGTGGAAAGAAGTACATCAAGGATATATATTGCCACCCTACTTATTTAACATATGAAGAGTTCAGCTCAGTTCAGTTCAGTCGCTCAGTCGTGTCTGACTCTTTGCGACCCCATGAGTTGCAGCACGCCAGGCCTCCCTGGCCATCACCATCTCCTGGAGTTCACTCAGACTCATGTCCATCGAGTCCGTGATGCCATCCAGCCATCTCATCCTCGGTCATCCCCTTCTCCTCCTGCCCCCAATCCCTACCAGCATCAGAGTCTTCTCCAGTGAGTCAACTCTTCTCATGAAGTGGCCAAAGTACTAGAGTTTCAACTTTAGCATCATTCCTTCCAAAGAAATCCCAGGGCTGATCTCCTTCAGAATGGACTGGTTGGATCTCCTTGCANTCCAAGATCAGGGTCTTTTCCAGTGAGTCAACTCTTCTCATGAGGTGGCCAAAGTACTAGAGTTTCAGCTTTAGCATCATTCCTTCCAAAGAAATCCCAGGGCTGATCTCCTTCAGAATGGACTGGTTGGATCTCCTTGCAGTCCAAGGGACTCTCAAGAGTCTTCTCTGACACCACAGTTCAAAAGCATCAGTTCTTCGGTGCTCAGCCTTCTTAACAGTCCAAGCCTGTGTCGTGTGACTCCCATCTAAATAGTCAGGTGTGTTCTACAATAGGAAGTTTGTAGAGCTGTCAGAATGTAAACCAGACATGACTATAATGAAACGTGGAAATTAATCATGTCATGTCAATGACTGGTATTAATTCCCTACATAAAACTTTAAACAGACATTCCTGTGGTTACTACATTCCCAAACTTTTATTACTAATGCCTAGCAAGTGAGATTATGGACAATTATAATCTCTTGAAATCTAAATAGGCAGAGTGACTATATTAAGTCAGTATAATCATATTATCCAAATCTTTCCTTCTGATTTTCTAGCCCTTGAAGGCTAGAATCTACTTTTATTACTTTCAGAATCTCATATTTTAATTCCTTTTATGGATAACCTATCAGAGAAGGCAATGGCACCTCACTCCAGTACTCTTGCCTGGAAAATCCCATGGGCGGAGGGACCTGGTGGGCTGCAGTCCATGGGGTCGCAAAGAGTCGGACACGACTGAGCAACTTCACTTTCACTTTTCACTTTCATGCACTGGAGAAGGAAATGGCAGCCCACTCCAGTATTCTTGCCTGGAGAATCCCAGGGACAGGGAAGCCTGGTGGACTGCTGTCTATGGGGTCGCACAGAGTCGGACATGACTGAAGCCACTTAGCAGCAGTAGCAGCAGGATAACCTATGTATTTTCCTGTTTCATGATCCTTTGAAGCTATGTGTACAAAACTATACAAAAATCAAAACCAATGCCCTCCTGTTTCTCGACTATACTGAGAATAATCAGCTGCTGTACTAAGAGATCGTCACACCTGTGATGGAGCATCAGCTCATGGACCAGTCCTGAGACCAGTGTAGCTTTGGGGTAGAATTTCATCCATGTTTTGTCCCTGAGATGTTTCTACCTGGGTTGATGGGTGTGATGTGAGGCGAAGGAGGAGATGGTGGAGGCTGGAGTGGGGAACAGAGGTGTCACCTGTAACAAAGGACATGGGGGTTTCCCAGTCATCATATCCCAGGATTGCAAAAGGAGGCTGACCCTCAGGCACTAACAGGCTCACTGTTCTCTTTCACCAGTAAAGCTGAGTCGTACCGGTGTCTTAAAGTAAAGCATGAGAAACTTACGAAAGATATGGCCTAAAACTCACTGCAGGAAAAGAGTTCATAAACTTGCAAAGTCAGCTCACAAATATCCTTCTCTAGTGAAATTTAAAAATGGAACTTAGCTCTCCTTTCTGGCTTGTCCAAAAGCAGAAAGATGGGCTAGGATCACAAAAGCTTACCTATTAGCTCACATAAGCCACAGAAAGCTTGCACACGAGCCCATTAGCAGGCCAGCTCCAGAAAAATGTGGGAATACGTCAAGTTTGTCCTTCCTTCATTCTCATTGGCCTTGGGACAGAGCTTGGTCCTATTTATCATCATGTGTGTGCTTCATTCGCTTCAGTCGTGTCCGATTCTTTGCAGCCCCATGGACTGTAGCCTGCAAGGCTCCTCTGTCCATAGTATTCTCCAGGCAAGAATACTGGAGTGGGTTGCCATTTCCTCCTCCAGGGATCTTCCCAAGCCAGCGGTTGAACCTGCGTCTCCATCTCCTGAGTGTCCTGCATTGCAGATGGATTCTTTACCCACTGAGACACCTGGGAAGCCCTTAGCTTCATGGATTAACTATAAATTGTTTAATTTCATAGGTTTAAGATTATTCCATGTTAGTGCATGCCACTGTGGGTTTTTTCTTTTCAATCTGAAACTTGTAATTAATATGTAGGCTTGCCTGCCTTTGATTTCTAGATGGTTTTTGATCTTTGATATCACTGTCAAAGTATCCATGCTTCTGAAAATGAGTTACACATGAAGCTTAGTTAATGAGCCCCCTGTGGGGATGAGAAGACAGTCTGGAGGGAATCAAAGATAAGAAACTCTGAGAGGGAATCACGTTACTGTGGTCAGTCAGTCCAGGAGTGCTTCTCGGAGGAAGTGACGTAAAGTAAGATCCAGACAGAAGGAGGCAGCAAGGCGCAGTCCCTGCACCAAGGTCCAGAGGCAGCGCATCTGGTTTTCTTCCTTCCATATGGAAGGAAGGAATGCAGAAGCTCGTGGGCCTGGGATTATAACTCAGTGGTTCATTTTTATTAATTCAGAAATGTCACATTACTGTGGATGTAATGCATCAAATTTCTATCCATGAAAAGGAAAATTAGAAATATTTCTCATCAAGAAAGCCTCAGAATTATGTTCATCCTTTGGGAAAACTATGTCGTTTTCTTTTCTGCCCTTTTTCTTGCTTTTCTTCCTCTCCTTTTCTCCCTTCCCCTCCATAATCTTCTTTCCTCCTTTCCCTTCTTTCTTTCTTATTCCTCCCTTCTTTCCTTCCACAGACATATTTACTGAGTGCCTCCCATAAACTAAGACTCTTTGGGAATCAGCAAATGCAGCATTTCATTGCTCCTAAGACATTTTTCTTTTTTAACATTTAACGTCTGTAAAATTAGAATGTTTCTCATATTTCATGATGTCTAACCACTAGACCATTTAGGCGTGACCTAAATCAAATCCCTTATGATTATACAGTGGAGGTGACGAATAGGTTCAAGGGATTAGATCTGGTAGACAGAATCCCTGGAGAACTGTGGATGGAGGTTCATAACATTGTATAGGAGACAGTGACCAAAACCATCCCGAAGAAAAGGAAATGCAAGAAGCAAAGTGGTTGTCTGAGGAGGCCTTACACATAGCTGAGAAAAGAAGAGAAGTGAAAGGCAAAGGAGAAAGGGAAAGATACACCCCACTTGAATGCAGATAGTCAAGAAGAGGGAAGCCTGGCATGCTGCAGTCCACGCAGTCACAAAGATTCGAACATGATGACCGAACGACAGCCAACAAAGAATCAATGAGCTCTGACACAAAGGTGCCGAATGATAAATCTCTGTTTTTAAAAACAGAAAGTAGTTTCATCAAAATCTGAGTACAGAATGCAAATTAAAAGTAAATTATATACAAGAATTAGGGGAGAAATTACCAAACCAATTTTTTCTACTCATTCTTTTGCAAGTTCTATTTAGAATTATTTACCTTACTAAAAACTTAATGTTTGCTATTTTCATTTTTTAATTTTAGAAATCTGAAAATCATGGAAAAGCCCTTTTGACTAGACCTTAAAAATCTCATTTGGTAATTGGCTGTTACAAATAAACGATCTATCACCACCAAGTGGCTTTGTAACTTAATTGCAGGAAGGAGTTTAAAAAGAGAGAGATTCTTCTAGGTGATAGCAAATAGACTTACATACCAATATTCATTGTAACTCCACATTTCCAAAAGAGGAGCTGAGAAAGAAAAATAAATGCCCAGAACAGATGAGGGTACAAAATACTTGTGACTCCAGCAAGTTCAATGAATGTGGACTCCCGGACTTTGGCTCAAACCCTTAAGAATAAAACCGACTCCCAGAACTCTCAGGTGCCTCTCAGCCCTGGGTCCAGGGGAACCTTCCTGAACAAAAAGGTGATAGGTGGGGAAGCGGAGCTGGGAAGCAGAGGAAGTCAGGTCCCTGACCTTGACTCAGCCATGCCCGACATCAGCTCCAGTATGTCTCTCCATTTCACAGGTCAGCACACTGGCTTTCAGCTTTGCCAGTTTGAATAAAGCTCCTATCCCTGTAATCTAAGGAGCCCTAACCAGGGTTGAATTGTATTGCATTCCATGCATGCTCAGTCATGTCCAACTCTTTGCAACCCCATGGACTGTAGCCTACTGGGGTATTGGAGGGGAGTTGCCATTCCCTTCTCCAGGGGATCTTCCTGACCCAGGGATCAAACCCGGTCTCCTGTATTGGCAGGCAAACTCTTTACCACTGAAACACCAGTGAACCATCAATGGCTATATTGATGTATCATGTCATCAATCCATCCCTGGAAGACTGACGCCTAGGTCATGAAATCTCCCTTTCTTGAAAGAGAGAAAAGTGACAGAGGAGCTGCAGGCAGCAGTCCGTGCCATGTGCGCCCATTTGCAGCCCCTCGTGTCCACCTCTGCCTTCAGAGCATGGGGCTCCATGCTGATGGGAACGGGTGGGTTCAGGAGGAATGGAGCCGTTTCTCCTTCTCCAGGCACTCCAGATGAGATGGAATCAGCTCTAAGACTTAAGCCCTTGGTAATAAGACCTGGGGAGTCCAAGACCATGGTGAAGCCCTCCTGAAATCCAGAAGCCATAGAGAAACCTACAGCCCTACAGAGAGACCTCACACCTGGCCTGGGCAGCAGACCCCAGCAGAAAGTTAGCCTGGATGTTTGCACACATTCAGATTCTTCCTCAGGGGTTGCATTGACTGCCTTCCTCCACTGCTGAATACCAGGACTAGGGAATCAGGGGTTCTGTGTCTCACTCTCTGTAGACAATTCAGGGCCACATGCAACACACTCCAGGTCTTAGCGCCCTGATCACTATTTGCGGGATGTGTGTGTGTGTGTGTGTGTGTGTGTTCAGTCACTTCAGCTGTGTCTGACTCTTTGTAACCCTATGGATCATAGCCTGCTAGTCTCCTGTCCATGGGACTCTCCAGGCAAGAATACTGGAGTGGGTTGCCATGCCCTTCTCCAGGGAATCTTCCTGACCCCAGGGATTGAACCTGGGTCTCCTGCACTTCAGGCAAATTCTTTAATGACTGAGTGGGTAGGAGGGAAGCTCCTAGCTGTTAGGTGCACTGAATTTGATAAAGCCCAGTTTATATTATTGTTACACTGATAGGGGAAATATATGTGCCTGGTTTTCTCCTATTTTAAAATCATGGAGATTACCAGGACCTACATGTATAGAACAGAGGGCTATACTCAATGTTTTGTAATTTCCTGTAAATAAAAAAATTTTTATTTTGCTTTTCATGTTTATTTATTTGGCTGCACCAGGTCTTATTGTGGCATACAGGATCTTCAGACTTCACTGTGGCATGTGAGCTCTTAGTTGCAGCATGTGGGATCTAGTTTCCTGACCAGGAAGTGAACCCCACCCCCTGTACTGGTAGCACAGTCTTAGCCACTGGATCACCAGTGAAGTCCAGGGAAAGAATCTTTAAAAGACTATATATATATACAAAACTAAGTCACTATGCTGTGATAGTGAAACTAACATATTGTAAATTAACTACATGTCAATTAAATGAATAAAATAATGGATGCTATCACTTTCTACTTTATGAAATAGTTATGAACTAATTTATGTAATATTTCCTTTTTCACGGTCAATATTGAGGTATGATTATATAGAGTAAAAGATACAAATATTAATTGTTCAGTTCAGTTGCTCAGTCATGTCCAACTCTTTGCGACCCCATGGACTGCAGCACGCCAGGCCTCCTGTCCATCACCAACTCCCAGAGCTTACTCAAACTCATGCCCATTGTACACACTGATAATTTTTGACAAATATAACTGAAGTGTGTAACCAAAGTATACCCTTCATCACCTCAGAAAGTTCCTTCCTGCCCGCTTCCAGTCAATTCCTCTCATTCTGATTGATTTGTTATCATCCTATATTAGCATTACCTATTCTGGATTCTCTCATTAAATGGGATCTCACAGTTTGTACACTTTGGTGCTTCCCAGTAGCAGTGAATAGGAGTTCCAGATGCTCCACAACCAAACCAACATTCCGTATCCTAGTCTTTTTTACTTGGGGCCTCTTTAACAGGTATGTAGATATTTCACCATGTTTCTAACTTAATATTTCTTTTTACTCCTCAAGTCATCATGTTTTATCATTAAACTCATCCCATCCAATTATTATATCAGAGTTATCAAAATAATCACATCTAATCTTAGCTTTTCAAATTCTAAATTCAATGGTAACTATTTCATTTAAATAATACATTCAATGTAAACTGTCTCAAGAAGGACCCTCTGAGGCTGTAAACTAAGTCATGATTTCTAGACCAAAAATTTTATTAATGAATAGCTATACTGGAGAAGGTTTGCCTTAAACATCCAAGAAAATGATGCTCCTTTATTTACTTGTCATTGTATTGTCTCAGGAAAATCCCACAGAAACACACAGGTGCACACACACACACTCAAAAAGTCACACTCAAAAGAATGAGAATTCTAGGGCTTCAGATTGTAGATGCTAAAAAGTTAATTGAATCATTCTTTCAAAATCTCAAAGAAAAATTACTTATAATCCATACTCTTACATTCAGAAAAAAGTGAATCAATTAGAAGGGCAAAATAAAAATAGCTATTCAGATATGTAGGGATTTAGAAAATTACCTCCCACATGGCCTTTCTTAGGGAATTATTTGAGAGTATACTCCTAAAAATAAGGGAATTACACAAAAAGTTGAGGCAAGGACAGAGAATGCAAGAATTAGTGGATATAACAAAGGAAAGTGGTGAAAGAAAGTCTGGGAAACAGCTTTACAGCAGACTCAGGTGACAATTAATCCTGCTGGGAACCAAAGCTTGGAGACGAGAGCTGGACCATAAAGAAGGCTGAATGCCAAAGAACTGATGCTTTCGAACTGTGGTGCTGAAGAAGACTTTTGAGAGTCCTGTGGTCAGCAAGAAGATCAAAACAGTCAATCCTAAAGAAAATCAATCCTGAACATTCATTGAAAGGACTGATGCTGAAGCTGAAGCTCCCATACTTTGGTCACCTGATGGGAAGAGCCGACTCATTGGAGAAGATCCTGATGCTGGGAAAAAAAAGGCGAAAGAAGTAGCAGCAGAGGATGGGATAGTTAGATAGCATCACCAACTCAGTGGATGTGAATTTGAGCAAACTCTGGGAGATAGTAAAGGACAGGGAAGCCTGGCGTGCTACAGTCCATGGGGCTGCAAAGAGTCAGACATGTCTTAGCAACTGAATAATAAAGGAGAAAATACAGCATCCAGAGATTTGATCATACTCCTAGATTTAATGTCCTGGATGATCTGAAGAAAGAAATAAATGCTGACAGTATAAGAAGCAAACAGTGACATCAAGACATTCAAGGATAAATAAAAAAGATACAGAGGGTAGTTCAGTTCAGTTGCTCAGTCGTGTCCGACTCTCTGCAACCCCATGAACCGTAGCACACCAGGCCTCCCTGTCCATCACTAACTCCCGAAGTCAACCCAAACTCATGTCCATTGAGTCAGTGATGCCCTCCAACCATCTCATCCTCTGTCATCCCCTTCTCCTCCTGCCTTCAATCTTTCCCAGCATCAGGGTCTTTTCAAATGAGTCAGCTCTTTGCATCAGGTGGCCAAAGTATTGGAGCTTCAGCTTCAAAATCAGTCCTTCCAGTGAACACCCAGGACTGATCTCCTTCAGGATGGACAGAGGGTAGTTATGCTGCACTAACTGGATTTGAAATAAATAAGATGTATATGGTGAAACCATAAAGATTAAGTTTCATTGACATTACTTCTAGAATTAACTATGGACAAAAGATTTGGTTATGGTTCAAGTGCCAAATCGTAAATGTTATCCACCTTGATTCGCTACAAGTTAAAGTTCAGATGACTGCAGTGGGAAGGTGGAGAGTTCATCTGGTAGGAAGGACATGGGGGCTTCCCTGGTGGCTCAGAGTTTAAAGCATCTGCCTCCAATGTGGGAGACCCAGGTTCGATCCCTGGGTTGGGAAGATCCCCTGGAGAAGGAAATGGCAACCCACTCCGGTATTCTTGCCTGGAGAATCCCACGGATGGAGGAGCCTGGTAGGTTACCGTCCACAGGGTCTCAAAGAGTCAGACATGACTGAGCGACTTCACTTCAGTCTCATCTTAGAAAATCTGGACTGAAAAAATAACATGTCTAGTTGCCAGCATTCATCAAGGGTGTCAGATGCAAGCCAAGGAAGGTGACTCTGACTTTATTAAGAAGAAAGGAGACCACTAAAATCATATTGGAAAGCTAAAAATAAGAGTTTAGCTCTGGAAAAGCTGGGGGAAAAAAGGCTCAGAGCTGTTTCTTAAAGTAATATCCAAAAAACATGTTGCAGAGCAGGTCTGATGGATGATAAAAGCTTCAGTGCCTCCACTCAACACTGGAAGGACCTGCCTCTGCCTCTCAACCGACTACCCGACTGTGCCAGGAACTCGATCACACAGAGCTGGGAACCGCCACTACCACTGCCATCAGCAGGCATCCAATGCCTTCTGCACACTGCACATGTGCGGGCTAGGAAGAGGCTGTTTCTTCTCCCTTACTTTGTTCACCTGTAAGCGAGACTGAGCAGGTGCATCTGATTGGCTGAAACTAGGTCACGTGCTGTCACAGCCACCAGGAAGCATCACTTAGCATGAAGAGGAGGGAGGCACCACGTTGCTCTCCCCACAAACAGGACATTTCAAAGGTCACCGGAGGTAATGACCGACGTCTACTACGCTGATGAAACATGACATAAAAGCCTATTCTTTCAAGATGCAAGAATAACTTAAAGAGAGACTAAACTCATTGAGTTATTTATTCCTCCCTTGTTCGTACAACCTGAACCCAATTCGTTAGGGAATTCTGTTGGTCGTCCCTCAAATTCTGGGCAGAAAATGACTCCTCCTAAACACTTTCCCTGCTCACGTCCTCCACCACTAGCCATCACCTGCCCTAAATGACTAAAATAACTTCCCAGCTGGTCCCTCTGCTTCATTCTTTGTCCCTTTAGAGAATATTCAGACCCACAGCCAGAGAATTCCTTTTAAGGTTGGAGAAAGATGCTGTTATGTCTCTGCTCAAAGCCACACAGAGACTTCGCAGGTGACCCAGAGAGAAAGTCTAAGGCCCTTAATATCTACTGCTTTCCCCACCCGGCCATGACATCATCCTCTCTCGTCCTTCATCCAACGTGAGTGGCAGCGTCGGCCCTGAATGCTCATCCCTCAGGTGTCTGCAGCCCCTGGTGTCTCTCTTACCTTCAAGACCACCCTCCCCTCAGACCTCCTAGTCTCAACCTGTTTTACCCAATTACCTTTTCTTTGTAACTCTGATCACCTTCTAACATACTATGTATAATTTACTTAATGATACTGTTTATTTTCCATCTCAAGAAAGGCATTTATTGTCTTTCTTTTATTAGCTGATGTTTCCAGGCCCCTAAAAAAGCTTCCTGGAATAGGGAAATAATAAGCCATTCTGAGTAAATCAATAGATGGATGAAAGAATAATCACTCTAAAATTGTAGGAAATGTTTGGAGGATGTTAATTTACTTAAATTCTTGTTTATCAGAGCAGAAAGCTGATAGACCCTAAAATGGATCAATCAAGAAATATCAGCATATATTGTTTAGAATTACAGCTATAACTACAAGAAGAGATCATGAATGAATGCGTGCATGCTCAGTTTTGAGCAACACTCTTTGACCCTTTGGACTGTAGCCCACCAGGCTCCTCTGTCCATGGGATTTCCCAGGCAAGAATATTGGAATGGATTGCCATGACCTCCCCCCGTGGATCTTCCCAACCCAGGGATCGAACCCATGCCTTCTGCAGCTCCTGAAATGCAGGCAGATTCTCCACCCACTGAGCCATCTTTGAAGCCCAAGAGATAAAGTAGAAACATTTCAAAGTGGTCATGTCTGCAGGACGGGCCTGGGAGGAGAAAAAGTAGGGCAGAGCTCTGTGGCTTTTAAACCTTTCTGAATTCTTTGATTTTTAAACAGTCATGTGCATGTAACACTTTGACAAAAACTTATGTTTTAGTACAACCAGTTAAAAGAAAAATATAACAGTGCATTAAAAATTTAAATAATGAAAAATCCATTATATTTCTGTTATTAGTAGGAGATAGAATAGACAAGAAGAAGTTAACATGGGCTGAATGCTTGTGTGTTCCTCCAGCGCTCATATGTTGAAGCCAGATCCCCAGTGTGATGGTGTTTGGAGGCGGGGTCTTTGGAAGGTAACTAGGTTTGGATGAGGTCCTGGCGGAGGAGCCATGATGGGACTGCTGCCCTCTAAGGGGATGGAGAACCTGGAGTCTCTCTTTCTAATCAGTGTGAGGATGTAACATGAAGGTGTCTATCTACCACCTGGAAGAGGGTTCTCACCAGAACCTGACGACGGCCGGCACCCTGATCTCAGGGTTCCATCCTCTAGACCTTCAAGCATTAAGTTTCTGTGGTTGATAAGCCACTCAGCCCACAGTGGCTTCCATGTGGCCCAGCAGTAAAGAACCCGCCTGCCAATGCAGGAGATGTCAGAATCACAGGTTGGATCCCTGGGTCAGGAAGATCCCCTGGAGCAGGACATGGCAACCCATTCCAGTATTCTTGCCTGGAGAATCCCATGGACAAGGAATCTGATGGGCTATAGTCCATAGGGTCACAAAAAGTCCAAAGAGTCGGACACAACTGAACGGCTGGGCACATACATACGTAGCCCATGGTACTTTGTTAGAGCAGCCCAAACTGACTGAAACAGAAGTAAAAAACCACAGACACTAAAAATAGGGAAGTGACTTCTATATTCTTTCGGTCAAAATATCTTCCTAAATTTTTATTTTTATTGTGACAAATTTCAAGCAAACAGTGAATATACCCACCTCTTATGAATATAAGCCAATTCTCCTAGCTTCATCAAATTTTAACATTACACTTATTTTTACATTCCTACTCTTTGATTTGCCTTGTGTGAGTCCCAAAAATGTAATGATGGTTCATGAGGAGGGGCGGGGCGGGGAGGTTGCCTTTGAAATAATGACAGATGGCTCTTACCAATTCTGAAAAGGTAATAGTAGCACATGCAGCATTCTAAAGGGAATTTTGTAAATTACAGGTAGAGTGATGCTGCTGAATTTGACAAGGCAAAGCAGGGGCCAAGAATTGCATTTCCAAGTGTTTTTTGCAATAGGACATACTGACCAAATCCTAAAGACATTTTTTTATTTCCTGGCAACTCAAACATATACGTGGAATTTATAAGATGTGTCTGTAAATAGGAGTGCGGGATCTGAAAAGTGTGTGGTGAAGATAGTATAGACCCTTGTGCATAACTGAAACTCAACATTGATCCTAGGAGGGTAATTATTGGGCTTCAAGTTCATGCTTTAAACAATAGCAGCAGTTAATCTCGGTTGCTTGCATTAACTTGGGAGCTCTATCTATTACCTGTTAGATAGGATGACATTTTGATAAGAAATGCATACAATGCCATCCCTGCTAGAGAGTATGGCTTCACATTGCTCTTGGCAAAGCGCGTCTCTTACCTGGTTCTCATCTGGCGCTCAGCGAGCATCAGCTGACTGACTTGGGGGACAGGAAGCCGCGTTACTCTCCAATCTGTCCCACTTGCCCAGCTAATGAGCTGTGTTACCACCTGCCTCAGGGGAGCGCCTGTGATCAGTTCTCCTGCTTCTGATCATGCTGTCATGATGATGAATGACTGGGAGGGAGGTTTTGGAGAAAGAGAGCTGATTTTAATCAGAGAAAAAATTGGTATTAGCAGTCTTAACCGCTTGGACCTACTGTAATTCTCGAAAATATTTGTAAGAAAACCTCACTGAGTTAACTCTTCTTCTTGTTTATAGTCCTCCCTGACGAACGATGCAGGAGGACAGCCCAGGTTTCAGGCCACTTGTCAAATATAGAATTTACATGAACAGAGAAAGGTATTATTAAGCACAGTGGTCTCCAGTGAATTCTCAGTAGAAAAACATTGACATAAAATCCATAGGAATTACAATATTTGATTCAAGGTTTTACAAAGCTTATGTTATGAACCAAATATTTGGCTAGAGATATGAGAAAGCATTTATTTTCTTCTTTTGGAACACTTAATACTTCATAATATCTTCATGTGACCTTAACATTTTTAAGGACTTCATTTATGTTTTTGTCGATTACAAGATACAAATTTATCTTAATTCTTTTCATTATTGAGATAGATACAAGGACTCCACAGACAAAGGGCTATAAATATGTTTTTTCTTTTCTAAGGTTATCATTTCTTGGGAGAATACCACCAAAACCAATAAGATTTATATGAACTAGGACATGTTGTGCAAATACAAAACCAGAGAAAGTCATGAAATTGAAAAAAGCTATCAGAGATTTCTATAAAATTTAACTCGACATAGCTAAAAGACCAAACTCAAATTTAATGACTAATCTTCACTGCAAATTTGGGCATATCTCAAAAAACACTGTACTTGTTAAATGATTTGAGAAAAATCATATACCACTGGAATTTTCAAAGGACTGTTTTTTCATAGAGATTGAAAACAAATGCAAGTAGTAAAATTATCATTTCTCTTCCAAAATTATATTCAGTATTCTCATCAGTGAACAAGACTGACAACTTTTTTATAATAATTCTTAAAAAACCAAGCTTCATTTTGATTCCTTAAGAAGGAAACTGAATCACCTCTGTTTGTTTCAATCTTCCATAACAGACTGAAAAATGGTTCAATAGTATTGTAAGACTTCAAATGTACCCCACCCACTGTTACATTCTAAGATGTCAAATTCACTGGTAAGGGCTGCCATATAAAATACCAGAGACTGGATGGATTAAACAACAGCAGTTTATTTTCTCAGAGCTCTGGGGGTGGGAAGTCCAAGGTCAAGACGCCAGCAGGGTGCTGGGGCCAGTTCCCATGGAGGCCTCTCCCTGGCTTGTGGATGGCCATCTTCTCATGGTCTTTTCTCTCTGTGCACAGATGCTCTAGGTGGCTCCTCTTGTGGATATTTTCTTCTTTTTATAGGAAGACAGGTCAGATTGGCCATCAATGCTTTGGCCACCTGATGTAAAGAACTGACTCATTGGAGAAGACCCTAATGCTGGGCAAGACTGAAGGCGGAAGGAGAAGAGGATGACAGAGAATGAGATGGATGGCGTCACCGACTTAGTGGACATGAATCTGAGCAAACTCTGGCAGACACAGGAAGACAGAGGAGCCTGGCGTGCTGCAGCCCATGGGGTCACAAAGAGCTGGACACAACTGAGAGACTGAACTGAACTGAAGTCAGATTGGATTAAGGCCCATCCTCACAGCCTTTTCTTTTTCAATTGTAGTTGATTTATAATGTGTTAGTTTCAGGTGTACAGCAAAGTGAGTCAGATGTACATATACATACATGTGTGTGTGCTGTGCTCTGCTAAGCTGCTGCTGTCGGGTCTGACTCTTTGTGACCCTATGTACCATAGCCCACCAGACTCCTCCATCCATGGGATTTTCCAGGCAAGAATACTGGAGTGGATTGCCATTTCCTTCTCCAGGAGATCTTCCCGACCCAGGGATCAAACCCATGTCTCTTACGTCTCCTGCGTTGGTAGGAGGGCTCTTTACAACTAGTGCCACCTGAGAAGCTCTAAATATATACATACATATATGTATATGCATACATATATGTGTGTGTGTGCACACACATATATGTATGTGTGTGCATACATATATGTGTGTGTTTGTGTGCATGCATACGTATATGTGTGTATGCATACATATATGTATATATGTGTGTGTATATGTAAAATATATACGTAAAATATACATATATACATAACATTAAATATATATATATATATATACACACACACAGTTTCTTTTTCCTTATATGTTATCACAAAATACTTAGTTCCCTGTGCTATATAACAGGTTCTTGTTGACTATTTATTTTATATATAGTAGTGTCCATATGTTAATTCCAAACTCCTAATTTATCCCTCCCCTCCTTTCCCTTTGGCAAGTATAAGTTTGTTTTCTATGTCAGTTTTCCTCTACATGAATGGCCTCCTTCAAGGCCTCATCTCTAAACACACTTACACACTTCTCTCCCTCCCCACCACCTCCTCCTTCTCTTTCCTTTTCCTCTCCCCTCTCCTCCTTTTGCCATCTTCCCGACAATCCAATCATTCAAAGCCTACTTGGGGAGGAATGGAGAAAGTAGGAGAGAATGTCTACATTGTGGTTTTTTCCTGCATTTTTCTCTCAGTTCAAATCTGTTTCAGCAAAAGAAATCATAGGCTGCAACACTGCTCTCAGCGCACCCCACCGTCCGCTGCCCGTGCTGTTTTTCCATTCCCTACGCCCGCTGCTCCATTCCTGCCCTGCAAACAGGTTCACCTGGACCATTTTTCTAGACTCCATGCATATGCATTAATATACAATATTTGTTTTTCTCTTTCTGACTTCACTCTGTATGACAGACCCTAGGTTCATCCATCTCGGTTCAGCTTACACAAGCAGCTTAGCCTGATGCTCTGTGACAGCCCAGAGTGGGGAAATGGGTCAGGGGAGGGAGGGTCAGGTAGGAGGGAATGCATGTGTACCTAATGGCAGAAACCTCACAACACTGTAAAGCAATTATCCTCCAGTTAAAAAAAAACTCATAATAAACTTGGGAATTATACAGAACTTCCAGCAAGGAACTTTGAACCCTTTGAGGGTCTGAATTGTTTCAATGCCTCCTTGGCATGCTTTGGCAGTGGTGTCATATTTCTGGCAATGATGTAAACTCATAATAATTCTTTAGATCATCACTTTAGAATTTTCTGTTATTAAATTTTCATCACTTTGCTCTGGTCCTTGGAGTCTCCCTGTTTAAAATGCTAGCATATGATTCAATTTAAAGAAAAGGAAAAGGAGAAATAGGCCAGAAGAACTTTCCCAAGAGTGTTTATCCTGTGGAATAAGATTGTTTCTGAAGTTAAAATTCTCCTTCCTGGTTTCCTATCACGTCCAGTGGGGTCTTTCTTAAAGGTGAAGGAGTGTGATCCTGCTAGTGAAGGGCCAGCCTGCCTTCTTAGCCCAGAAGTCAGCCAGTTGCCGTCTAACACTGTTGCTCTGACAGCTTCCGATTGTCTGGTACATCCCACGGGACGCTTTCTTGAATTATTGATAAATCTGTATAATTTGGGGAAGGAGAAAATGGTAATGTGGTAGAATTAATAGTGGTTCTCACGCTTTCTTCAGGGATAGAGCATTTTTACGTGTTGCACAGAAGGAAGATCTTTTAAGCTAAGAGTTCATTTGTAAGAAATATGTTTGTGCAGGAAGATATAAAGGCTACTCGGAAGGAAGTCTTGAATCATTCATCAGTGTGTACCTCTGGGTACTTTACACTTTATAGTGAGTTTTCAATATCAGCTGAACAAATAGATGAATTTACCTGGAGATGAAGCAGATTCAGGCTTGTCAAAATCCAGATTTGTCAAGAGCACTGATCCTCAGTTCTGATGCTGGTATCAGATTGTTGTTCAGTCACTAACTCGTGTCCGACTCTGCAACCCCATGGACTGCAGCACTCCAGGCTTCCCTGTCCTTCATCGCTTTCTGGAGTTTACTCGGACTCATGTCCATTGAGTTGATGATGCCATCCAACCATCTCATCCTCTGTCACCCCCCTCTTCTCCTGCCTTGTCTTTCCCAGCATCAGGGTGTATTCAGCTAGGCATGCCATAAATAGGGATATCCAAATTTTCTCATTTTGTGGTGCCCTTAAGGGTATCAGCAATTTTTTTTTACAAGCACCTTGGCAAATAAGAAACAAACCAAAACCCCAAACTTCCCCCAAAACGTCAAAAAACCAACAAAAATCAAACAAACACCACCTGCTGATTCACTTCACTAAGTAATTAAATCTTAACCGTTTAATATTTATGTCCTAATTCAGCTTAGTACTGAATTATATGTGTACTTTGAAACTACAAGTAATATTTTTAGTTTATTCTTAAATAATCACAGTTACTTGCTAGTAAGATGTACATCTGGTGAGCACTACACAGCTCCTTAACCCTCAGAATCCGGTTGGACACCCCCACATCATTTGTGGTTCTGTGATACTTTGATCTTTCTCATGATACTTGCTTTTTTTTTTTTTTTAACATAAATGCTCACAGCAGCTTTACTTGTAAAAGCTAGAGATTAGAAACAACCCCAAATCTCCCTCAACCAGTGAATAGATAAATTATGGTTTATCAGTAATAGAACACTAACCTTCAATAAAAAGGACCAAACTGCATACACCTTAAACAACATGGATTAATCTTAAAAGCAACATGAGAAATAAATGTAGTCAGACCCAGAAAAGTACTGTGTGGTTCCATTTACATGAAATTCTAGGAGAGGCAGAACGAATGTAGAGTATCAGAAAGCAGATGAATGGTTGTCTGGGGCCAAGAGTGGGGTAGGCAAAGAGGTAGAAAAGAAGTCAGTTTTTCAGATTTTTTTTGGAGTTTAGTTGATTTACAATGTTGTGTTCATTTCTGCTCTACAGCAAAGTGAATCAGTTATACGTACACCTACATCCACTCTTTGTTTTAGATTCTTTTCCCACTTAGGTCATCACAGAGCATTGAGTAGGGTTCTTATGCTATATGGTAGCATGTTAACTGCACCCCACTCCAGTACTCTTGCCTGGAAAATCCCATGGACGGAGGAGCCTGGTAGGCTGCAGTCCATGGGGTTGCTGAGGGTCGGACACGACTGAGCAATTTCACTTTCAGTTTTCACTTTCATGCATTGGAGAAGGCAATGGCAACCCACTCCAGTGTTCTTGCCTGGAGAATCCCAGGGACGGGGAAGCCTCGTGGGCTGCCGTCTATGGGGTCACACAGAGTTGGACACAACTGAAGCGACTTAGCAGCAGCAGCAGCAGCAGCATGTTATTAGTTACCTGCTTTATACAAAGCAGTGTGTGTGTGTCAGTCCCAACCTCCCAACTTATCCCTCATTCTCGCTTTCTTATTCTCCCCATTTTCCTGAAGGGACAAAAAGAATTGAGGAAACTTGAGAAAAGGTACTTTGTAAGATCGCACACAAGCACAAAGATGAGCTAGAATCCAGATCTGGCAGGCTGACTCTCAAGCCGCCTTCCTTTTCTCTCTGAAGTTCAGTTGGTTTGTGATGACTCAGTTGTGCAGCAGTGTGCTTCAGGGACACATGTACATGTATGTATTCCTGTTCAGGCTCGTTTCCATCGTAGGTTACCATAAGATACGGAAAGAAGTTCCCTGTGCCACACAGGAGGCCCCTGTTGCTTCCCTATTTGAGGTAAAGCAGTGTCATCTAAGCAAACACACGAAGGGGAAAGGGGGAAGGGATAAATCAGGAGTGGGGGTAACGGAAGTCTGCCTTCTTAACCACCGTGGGATGCTGCTTCTCATCTGATGACAGTGGAGAAACCCGTGTTGTGCAAACCCGCGTGAGGGCCTTGACAGGAGACAGGGCACGGCCGGGGCGCCTGCAGAGACCGTCAGGAGACAGGACTCCGGCCAGACGGAGGGATTTAAGAGACGCGGGAAGGGTTTTGCTGCGTCCACCATGGAGCTGAGGAGAAGACACAAGGCATTTAGGCTGGAGACTCACTGGTTTCGATTGCTGAAGAGTATTAACAGTGATAACACCTCATGTGGAAACGCTCCCTGACCTCCGCGCTGCCAGGCCACGGGTGCTTGGCTCTGCTCAGCTTAGCCTTTCCGCAGCACTTTTCCTCTTCCTCAAGCACGGTCTGCCCTGGCTTCTGCAATACTTTTCTTCCTACCTCTGACGGTCCCTGCTTGGTCTCCTCTGCTGCCTCCTCCTTCATTATGAGGCTTCCCTGGCGGCTCAGCTGGTAAAGAATCTGCCAGCCATGCAGGAGACGCAGGTTCGATCCCCGGATCAGGAAGATCTCCTGGAGAAAGGAGTGATGACTCACTCCAGTGTTCTTTTCTGGAGAATCCCATGGACAGAGGAGCATGGCGGGCTACCATCTTTGAAGTCCCAAAGAGCTGGACGTGACTGAGTGACTAACAGGCCTTCATGTTCAGTGTCTACATGCAGCAATTTCTCAGACTCATTTCTGCATCCACTGTTCTAACTGTATTCCCCATCTTCCATCTTTAGGGCTCTAAATATGCTGAGTCCCAAATTTATTTGATTAGCCCAAACTCCTCCACTGTGGTCCAAATTTATGTGGACAAGTGTCTACATGAATCTCTAGTTGACTGTACTAGATGAGGGGCCCCTAGACTCCAGGATCTGATGCCTGATGATCTGAGGTGCAGCTGATATAGTAATAATAGAAATAAAAGTGCACAATAAATGTAAAGGACCCGAATCATCCTGACACCATCCCCCTTACCTCACTTTCATAGAAAAATTGTCTTTCATAAAAGCAGTTCCTGGTGCCAAAAGGGTGGGGGTTGCTATATCAGAGGTATGACCCAATTAACGTACCCCAAATGAAACTTCTGCTTTCTTAAACTAATTCCTTTCCCCACCTCCCATAATTCCCCACTGCAGTCTCTCCCTAACTTCCCACATCCAATCGATCAGAACTGCTTGTCAATTAAACCTGTGGGAATGACTTCCCTGGTGGTCCACTGATGAGGACGTCACCTCCCAAAGTTGGGGGTGCAGGTTTGATCCCTAGTTCGGCAGCTAAGATCCCACATGCCTTGTGCCCCAAAAATCAAAACATACACACACAAAAAGCCAGAAGCAATATTTTAACAAATTCAACAAAGACTTTAAAAATGGCCCACATTAAAAAAAAAAACAAACTTTGAGCTGTTTCAAGAACTTGTTCCCCTCTCACGACCATAGCCCCAGCCTCCATCACACTGCATCTGAACCACAGCTAAAGCTCCCGCATCCATTTCCATACAGCTGTGAAAGCAGCCTTGAAAAGAGAGAGTCATGCGTGTGTCTTTCCCACCTGAATCTCTTCAATGGCTTCCCTTCTTATCTGGAATAAAATTCAGACTTTCCTCAGGGACCACCTGCTCTTTCATGTCACAGGGCTAATACTCGGGAGAGCTAAATTTAGTTTTGTTTTTTTTTTTTACGAGACAGCTTTGGCTAACTAGGGGAAAGAAAGATTGAAAGTGTCCAAGAGAAGTGCAAGGACATCAGTACGGGAAGGTCTTGCAAAAACTCAGGCTGCCTGTGATGATGGCCTGATCAGAGAAGAGCTAGAGAGCAAAAAGGGACACAAATGTACTGAGATATTTTTATTTTATTATTGTTTTAAAGTGTTTCTCTATGGACCATTTCTAAAGTCTTCATTGAAATTGTTTACAACATTGCTTCTGTTTTTTGTTGTTTTTTTGTTTTTTTTGGCCCTGGGGCACATGGGATCTTAGTTCTCTGACAAGATACTGAACCCCCACCCCCTCAATTGGAGGGCAAAGTCTTAACCACTGGACTACCACTGAAGTCCCGAGATATACTTACTTTTAATGATATAAATGTACCATCGTGAAAAATAAAACACCCACAATGAAAGGTTAAATAAAAGAAAATTGTAGAACAATATACATGCATTGCCTGGAGAAGGAAATGGCAACCCAGGCCAGCATTCTTCCCTGGGAAATTCCATGGAAAGGGGACCCTGGCGGGCTACAGTCCATGGGGTCACAAACAGTCAGATACAACTTGGGGACTAAACAGCAACAACAGCAACAACACACACACGGGCTGATCCCATTGTGGTACTGGATTTGCAGTGATTGTTGAGTCATTCAAGTGGATATCAAATAGGCAGTTGATTATATGGGGCTGAATACGTAGGTGATAATTAGTTTTGAAACAGGGTGTAAAATGGTAAATGAAGCCAGGAGGGTGGATATCACTGCTGAGGAAAGAAGAAATGGAGGATTAGGATAATGCCGATGGTTTATGCTCAAATTTTTGAGCAAGGTTTTTGTGTCTGATTCACTTCAATATTTCCCACCTACAATGTTGACTGTAATTGTTCTAATACTTGCCAGTTTGGAAGGGAAAAACTAAAGGGTCATTTCATTGTTTTAACTAATAGTTCTTTGATTATTTATAAAATTATATGTGCATTTTCCATCATTATTAATCATTGACACAGTTTAATCATAGAAGCATTTGTTCCTGCCCTGGTTTTAAATTGTTAGATAAGATTTTTATAAGCTAAGAGGGAAATAGATGTGTACTTCCTGCAAACATATATTCAATCTTAGAAAAATTAATATTTTTATTTAGATTTACTGATCTCAAAGTTGACAGATTCCATTGACAATTGATGAGCTTGATGAAAATTTAAAGGACACATTTTTAAAGGAAGGGGCAGTATTTCTGAAACTTCCTGAATGTATCTCTCTTTTTAAAAATTAATTTTATGGGCATATAGTTGCCTTACAATGTTGTGTTTCTGCTGAATCAGAAACTAACTGAATCAGCCATCCATATACATATGTCCCCTCTTTTTTTTGAATTTCCTTCCCATCTAGGTCACCACAGAGCACTGAGCAGAGTTCCCCGTGGTATATAGTGGGTTCTCATTAGTTATCTATTTTATACATAGTGCCCAATATATATCTGACCATACTGATTAAGGGAGGGAAATCTACCCTGAATTTTTGTTGGAAGGACTGATGCTGAAGCTGAAGCACCAATCCTTTGGCCACCTGATGTAAAGAGCTGACTCGCTGGAAAAGACCCTGATGCTGGGAAAAATTGAGGGCAAGAGGAGAAGGGGCAGCAGAGGATGAAATGGTTAGATGGCTTTACTGACTCAATGGACACGAGTTTGAGCAAACTCCAGGAGATAATGAAGGACAGGTCAGCTCGCCGTGCTGCAGTCCATGGTGTCGCAGAGAGCCCAACACAGCTTAGCGACGAAATGACAAAGGAGACGGAGGGGCAACTGGGAGGGCAGCATGAACTTATGTGCACGACCGTGTGGAAAACAGAGAGCTGGTGGGAAGTTGCTCCAGCACAGGGCGCTCAGCCCGGGGTGGGGCTGGGTGATGGCCTGCAGGGCGCACGGTGGGGAGTGGAAGGAAGGCTCAAGAGGGAGGAGACACGTGCACACTCACAGCTGACTCATTTGTTGTACAACAGAAACCAACACAACTTTGCAAAGCAATTAGACTCCAATTTAAAATGTTTTAAAAATACAGCTGCATTGTTTGAAATGAGGAAATTGACCAAATACACGATCAGAATCCTTGTAATGTTGAAAATCTGTGACTGCTCACAACGTAATGTAATCTCATCACCACACAGAATCACACACTTTATTGTAAAGGATTAGGGAGCCTGCAAGTATTTTCGGCATTTCAAAGGCCTGCCTTGTACTGTATTTCATTCTTTGTAGGCTAGGCATTGTTGTATTTGATATTGTGTGTAATGAAATACTGCATATTACATAGCACATGAGAGTTACTTGACAGAATATTAAATAACACTTCCCCAACATGTTCCATTTCACAAATAAGAAGGAACACTGAAAGCTAAGCACTTTCGCAAGGTCACTCAGATAACTGGACAGCTGGTAGGTTGATAGAGAAGACCATGCATTCGATCTGAAGATATGGAAGGGTTTGAGAATAAACCTAGAGCCAAAAATCTCACTCTAAGAGTAGCTGCACAGTAAAGTGAAATCATACAATAGTCATTTTTTGTTCCTTTTGGTTTCCCTCTCATTCAACCACAGGCAACCTGCGCCACACAGTAGATGATAGGGGAAAGCAAACAAAAATTCAGTAGTCAGGTTTTCAATTTGAAAAGTATAATAGGTCTGAGTCTGTGTCAGAAAACCCAGCCAAGCCAGATTTTCCAGCTCAAAAGGAAGGCGATCAAGCCATCAAGGAGCTGAAGCTTGATGAGGGAGTGATTTATTGCCTCACAAAAATATGTGTGTTGTGGGGAAGAGGGGTGAGGGTGGCAGGCTGGTTAGCCCATTATTGGAGGCGGGACCCTGGAGATAAAGGAGAGGGAAATTTATTGGAGGTAGAGTGGTCTTGGGGTCAGCAATTCTGAAGCATCTTTCGCCCTGTGGTTGGCAAGGCTGAAAGGGGTGTCATTAAAGACAGATTTGGTGTCCTGAGCAGGGGTTTATTCTTACTTGCTGCCTGAATCTCTGAGAAGAGAGGACATCAAAATTAGGGGAAAAAANGCATGGTCAGTTGTTGCAGACTTCTTAGTGTTAGAGCCTCTGTCCTTGAGGTCAGGTCACGGTCAGGTAGCAAAGGTTCCTGTAAGTCTCCGCTAAAACAAATATTATTCTCTGTTCTGACAAGTAAGGGCAAGGTCCAAAAGTTCAGCTTTCACCCTCCAAGGTCCAGGTCCTGGCTGAGAGGAGGGGGTTCCCACGGGGTCGGTTACCCAGCCCTGGAGCGTTCATCTAGCATCCAGTCTGGATCCTCTCCTGGTGCTGATCAAGTGGCAGATCTCAGCAGGCACAGTCCTCAGCCTCAGGCACTCGGACCCGCCCAGCCATCATCACTGAGGGAGCCTGGCGCCCAGGACTCAGCCGCCCCTCAGGCTCCCTGTGACCCACGGAGGCGGAGGTGGGGGAGAGGTTCACCCCTGCCTCAAGGCTGGGGTCTGGCACTGGCCATGGCGAGGACTCTGGAGCCTGCAGGACAAGCCTGGCCCGGGGCTCCCAGCTCGCCCGCCGGCCCAAGTTAGGGTCCCCGGGAGAGGCCCTATTCTGCTCTCACCGTCCTCCCGGCCTCAAGAGAACCACCAGGCA
>SJYV01052563.1:1020178-1036029 GCA_006410875.1 Neotragus pygmaeus | reverse complement strand
TATCTCTAATTTTCTTGAAGAAATATCTAGTCTTTCCCATTCTATTGTTTTCCTATTTCTTTGCATTGATCACTGAGGAAGGCTTTCTTATCTCTCTCTGCTCTTCTTTGGAACTCTGCAATCAGATGGGTATATATTTCCTTTCTCCTTTGCCTTTCACTTCTCTTCTTTTCTCAGCTATGTGTAACACCTCCTCAGACAACCATTTGGCCTTTTTCATTTCTTTTTTTTGAGGATGGTTTTGATTACTGCCTCCTGTACAATGTTACTAACCTCCATCCATAGTTCTTCAGGCACTTTGTTAAATCTAATCCCTTGAATCTATTTCTCACTTCCACTGTATAATCATAGGGGATTTGATGGGCCTAGTGATTTTCTATACATTCTTTAAGTCTGAATTTTGTAATAAGGAGTTCATGGTCTGAGTCACAGTCAGCTCCTGGTCTTGTTTTTGCTGACTGTAATAGAGCAGTCCAGTGGTCATGTATGGATGTGAGAGTTGGACTGTGAAGAAAGCTGAGCGCAGAAGAATCGATGCTTTTGAACTGTGGTGTTGGAGAAGAATCTTGAGAGTCCCTTGGACTGCAAGGAGGTCCAACCAGTCCATCCTAAAGGAGATCAGTCCTGGGTGTTAATTGGAAGGACTGATGCTAAAGCTGAAACTCCAGTACTTTGGCCACCTCATGCGAAGAGTTGACTCATTGGAAAAGACCCTGATGCTGGGAGGGATTGGGGGCAGGAGTAGAAGGGGACGACAGAGGATGAGATGGCTGGATGGCATCACCGACTCGATGGACTTGAGTTTGAGCAGACTCCAGGAGTTGGTGATGGACAGGGAGGCCTGGCGTGCTGCAATTCATGGGGTCTCAAAGAGTCGGACATGACTGAGGGACTGAACTGAACCAAACTGAATAGAGCTTCTCCATCTTCGGCTACAAAGAATATAATCAGTATAATATAAGTTGAAAATATCATAAGTCAAAAATGCATTTAATACATTCAAGCTATGTAACATCAGAGCTTAGCTTTGTCTACCGTAGCCATTCTTGGCACACGCATATTAGCCTATGGTTAGGCAAAGTCATCTAATACTGTCTATTTTATGACATTGTATTGCATATCTCATTCACCAACTCAATGGACATGAGTTTGGGTAAACAACGGGAGTTGGTGATGGATAGCGAGGCTTGGTGTGCTGCAGTCCATGGGGTCAAGAGTCAGACATGACTGAGCAGCTGAACTGAACTGAACTGATGGCATATCTCATATAATTTATTGAATACTGTACTGAAACGAAAGCCAGAATGGTTGTCTGGGTGCAGAATGGTTTAAGTACATCAGCTTTTATGGTCACATGGCTGACTGGGAGCTGTGACTTCCTGCCACTACTGAGCATCACAAGAAGAGAAAATAGTACTGTATATTGCTAGCCCTGAAAATGATCAAATTCCAAAACGGGAAGTACAGTTCCTACTGAGTGTGTATTGCTTCTGCACATTGTAAAGTCAAAAAACTTTAAGTTGAGCCAGGGTAAGTCTGTACTTTATTACCTGTTATAAATTTGGGCCATTGAACTTTTAAAAATTGGACTCGGATTCCCACTGTCCTTTCCCTTCCTCCTACGTTTCTCTTATATAATGTATATGCTTCTGATTTGGTTCCTTTATCTTTGCATAGGGTATATGCATATTCCTTATTAAATGAAAGCTTCTCTTTTGTTGGAGAAAAGGTGATAAGCCTCCTTTTACAGATAAGGGACAGAGGCTCAGAGAAGTATGTAAGTTGCCCCAGGTCAAGGCTGGTGTCCTTATCTAACATTTCCTGTTCCTGAACTCTTTCTGGCAGGGAAGTAAAATTAGTGTTTGAAGTTTAGCAGAGGAGTACCCCAGGACTTTCCTCTTATCAGCAAAAACCCTGCCTAGTAGAGCTGCCCAGACTCAAGTACCTTATAAGCCTGAAGGGCTCTTAAGGTCAATGACTTCCCTCCTTGTTACTGGGACCCAGAGAAGAGTGGCTGGTTCAGGCTCTGCAGCCTACTAGTGGTAGGAGAGACACTTCCTCCTTGTCCTTGCTGAAGTAAAATTTCTTCAGTCCCAAGTTCCATTTGGAACCTGGATGAATTTGATGCCAACTGCTAGTCAAAGCTTTGGTTTTTCTAGTAATCATGCATGTATGTGAGAGTTGGACTATAGAGAAAGCTGAGCTCTGAAGAACTGATGCTTTTGAACTGTGGTGTTGGAGAAGACTCTTGAGAGTCCCTTGGTCTGTAAGGAGATCCAACCAGTCCATCCTCAAGAAATCAGTCCTGAATATTCATTGAAAGGACTGATGTTGAAACTCCAATACTTTGGCCACCTGATGCGACGAACTGACTCACTAGCAAAGACCCTGATGCTGGGAAAGATTGAAGGCGGGAGGAGAAAGGGATGACAGAGGATGAGATGGTTGGATGGCATCACTGACTTGATGGACATGAGTTTGAGTAAGCTCCAGGAGTTGGTGATGGACAGGGAAAACTGGCGTGCTGCAGTCCATGGGGTCACAAAGAGTCGGACACAACTAAGCGACTGAACTGACTGACTGCAATCAGTTATGGTTTGTAATCCCCCAATAGTAGTAGCAGGCTTGGCTATTGCTTAAGTTCCAGGCTCCCCTACCAAGTACCTCCTGTGCTATGCTTGTCCTGGCTGGGGGACATCTAGCACCTGGGAGATGCAGCCCCACAGGCTTCCATTCCTGTAGAAGGAGCCCAGGCAGGACTTGGTCCCTGGCGGTCCCCTTAGCTGGGTGTTCTTGTTCAGGGCAGAACTGGCTTAACCATTTTCATTGGGATGTTGGCAAAACGAGGAATGGCAGTGGCTAAGAGAAGTCCCATAGGAAGGAATTTTTGGATTTCAGGCAGTGTGCTATTTGACAGGCATTGTGTCACTCAGTGGGACCCTGTGAGAGGCTGACACTCTATAAAGATCCCATTTTGGAGTTGAGGGAGTGGAGACAGAAGAAATTCCCCAAGGGTACCATACTAGGGCTTCCCTGCTGGCTCAGATGGTAAAGAATCCATCCATCTGCTATGCGGAAGACCTGGGTTCCATCCCTGGGTTGGGAAGATCCCCTGGAGGCGGGCATGGCAACCCACCCCACTATTCTTGCCTGGAGAATCCCATGGACAGAGAATCCCATGGACCGAGGAGCCTGGTGGACTACAGTTCATAGGGTCGCAAAGAGTCAGACACAACTGAGCGACTAAGCACACCCCACACTAGGAAGTGGCTGAAGTGGCTTTCACTTTCAAGCCCTCGGCTCTTCTAAGCAAAGGGTTCATTGAAGCAGGCTTGGCAGGAGAGGAGAGAGCTGGGCTGGGAGGGGGCTCTGTGTGACTGGGGGTGGGGGTAATATGTGGGGCAGCAGAGTGGGAGGCGGCACATTTGAGTCTGTCCACTCAGGATATACGGTGCGTGGACTGCTCTGTGCTGGACCTGGGCCCTGACACGTGGGTAGCTGGAATGCTGAGTCCAGAGCCTGCAGAGCCAGCCCGAGCCCTGCAGGCTCAAGGGGAATAAATGCCTGTCCAGGACTTGCCTCTTCAAAATGGGACCACTGGATCAAGTGAGCCTGGAGGGTGGGATTCATAGAATGCTGCGATGTTACAACTGGTCAGCCCCAGCCTCCAGAAGGGGAGCAGAATCATGGCCGTGTGGAGGTGTGTGGCACTCAGAGGTCTCCTCGCCCAGCTTCTCTCTGGGTGCAGGAAGTCCTCCAGCTTCCTCAGCTGGGTCTAGGACCCACCTCTTCCTGAAGTAGTTCCATCCCCTGTGACCTCACTAAGATTGTTAAGATCTTCCTCATACCAACCCCCAAAGTGATGTCCCTGTAAATTCTTATTGTTTTCAATTCTGTCCTCTATGGCTGCATGGAGGAAATAGGATCCAGGAATAGCAAATAGGTTTCATCTTGGTAAGCAACTCCAGTCAGCTGGTGGTAGCTGCCTGAGGTCCTAGGACGGAACAGGTTCTGAAGCCAAGACTGGGCTCAGAAGGGAAGACTAGAAGCAATGCCATAGTTAGCCAATTAGCAGTTACATGACAAGTGCATTTCGCCTTCAACCAATGGATAGTAAATACCTAAACAATGCTAAGACAGGGTGTTCAGTGCAGGGGGAAAACAAAGTCACATTTGATTATTAATGGTCTGCTATGGGTACAGGAAAGGATAATATTGGGGCAGAGGAACTGGTTCGTCTGCCTTGGAATTGTACATTTTCTGCAACTCTCTCACCAGGTGGAATTAACTGTGGAGAAGCACATAGCTGGCTTCTGGGTCAAAATCCCATGTGTGGACAACATTGGTAGCTGCACCTATGACAACTTCTGTAATATCCTTGAAATGTTAATTCCCATTGAGGAACCTTGCCCGGAACCGCTGCACACCTATGGGCTTCCCTGTCACTGTCCCTTCAAAGAAGTAAGTACAGGGAGGGGAGAGCATTTCCCTGTGACTGGAGTAGAGACGTGGCATAGGGAGACATTCTCTTGCAGACCTGGACATCTGTGGGTATAAATTGACCCGATCTATCCTGAATCACTTACCTTCTGGGGGCCTCGGTTTGTCCATCTGTGAAATGGGAAACTTGATGCTCAATCTGACCTCCAGTGCCCTTCTGCTATTACCTTCCATGCTCTACGTGACTCTTAGGGGAGTGGGAAGAGGGGCAGTTCGAATCTGCAAACTTAGAGGTCACTCCAGGAGAGAGTCCCGTCTGTAGGCTCCCACTGACCTGCAGTCCACTGGCTTTCCCACAGGGCACCTACTCACTGCCCAAGTCTGACTTCATGCTGCCCGACCTGGAGTTGCCCAGCTGGCTCAGCACGGGGAACTACCGCCTGCAGACCATCCTGAGCAACAGCGAGAAGCGGCTGGCTTGTGTCAATATCTCCGCCTCCCTTAAAGGCAAATAAGGTGGCACCTGCCACTGCAGAATGAAGAGGGTGTGAGGAAGGCATCCTCTTCCTCTGTCTTACGTTGGCCAAGGCCAGATTCTACTCTCTGTCCTTTCTCAAGCCCTTTTCTACAATGATGATGCTCCCTTGCTGAAAGTCATCTTATGTCACCTACGGAGGTTTTAACTGTGGGCCAGCAGCCCTGACCTAAGGGAGGATGAGCCTGGTGGCTTTTGACAGCCCAGGACACCTACCGGGGTGGCCGTTGCACTTTCAACCTCACCCTCATGGCTTTCTCTCTAAAATCTTAACTCATTTTCTAAGGAGGCTAACATGTTTTATGACCCCCATGTTCAGAGTGACCCAATCTTGGTCTTCTGAAGTACCTTTATGATTTTTCTCATTGATTTTTTCTGACCTAAAAGCAGAGTGAAAGTACTAACAGTTTTCATTTTACTCCCAACTCTCTCTTACAAGGAAGGGTCTGAGGAGTTGATCTAAATCTATTCCTCTATTCAATAACTTAGTGTTCTTTTTCTATGCTTGCCCAGTTAACAGTGGGGCGTAGCGTATTGGAGAGGCAGGGCATGTGGGAGAACAGCTGAGAATGCTCTGTGGATTTAAGGTAGTCTGCAAGTCCAGGTGCTTTCAGGGCACAGCACGGGGCGTCCGTGAGTGGTGCCGGCCGTAAGAAGCATGTTATTTCCAGGCACATCTTGCCTTTGTACGAGGCGGCTGCTGCCCACTCTCGAGCCGGGGCTCTAATCAGGGATATGGAGGCTGGGCTGAGCTGGAAAGGGTGCTTCCAATCTTGTAGGGGCAGTTGCTCTCCAACAATTGCCAGTGAATTCCACAGGAGACTGTGGGCCCAGCATTACGAAGTATTCTCAACATTTTTCCCCTCAAGAGACCAGAAATCCAGACTTTTATATGAAATCCATTTTTAAATACTGACAGTGAATTATTTTTTTAAAAAAACACTGCACAGGCAGAAGGGGCCAAACAGACTTGTCAGTAGGGAAATGTGGCTCACGGGAGGCCAGTTTGTGGCCTTGGTTGTAAGAACACGCATGCCTTGTCCTTTTAACCTTGAGACAACTCCAGCACCATTTCTCCTTCTGTGGGGCCGAATCCACAGTGCCTGACCCGGTAGGCTCCTCCGATGCTGGGGAGTGAGGTGGCCGCAGAGCTAAGAGCTCAGGGCCTCCTGCCCTGGCCCAGAGTGTTATCAGGGTGAGGGAGGCAGCTGAAGAGGTGGCCCCACCAGCAGCCATTCTGTGGAGCAGGGATCCATGATGAGAAGTGGACTCATATCAGGTGCCTGGGTTTATTCATCATCCTGTCCTCCTGTCCTCAGGTTCAGGGCTCACACAAAACCTGGAATGGCAATAAATCTTTTTGACTTGCTGAGAATTCCTCTTTTGTTGTGGCTGCATATTTTTTCCCACTGATCACATCTCAGGGGTTCCAGAGCTCGTTTACTGAGTTGCTCCTGCTGGAAGAGTTTATGGCAGCAGGACGAGAGCTGAGGCAATGCCAGGGACTGACTCTTCTGTTTCTGTCTGTGTGCTGCTTAGTATCTCTGCTTCATTCTGTCCAGCACCATCCAGCTTCCTTTTTGTTTTTGACCTTCCCCCTCACAGTATGGCCTCTCCAGCCTTTATTTCCTCTCCTGGCTCTTTGGGCATTATTCTCACAGACACATTTTAGTCTCCATCCTTGCATGGAAGGACGTTCAGTAGTTTGGTTAGTCTTTGTGTATGCTGTGCTTTCGGCCCAGATGCTCCTCCAAGTCTTGTTGAGGGGTGGAGAACGGTGAGAATCTCAAGTCGCAAAGCAAAGTGAAGTTTTTAACAAATGGTGCTGAGCCAAATGGAAAGCCATTTGGAAAAAAGTTGAAATTGGATCCCTACTTAATGCCATAGAAAAGAATAAACTTCAAATGAGTCCAGGGTCTAAGTATTAAAAATGAAACCACAAAAATACTAAAAAGAAACATGGGTGAAATGTCCAGAGAAAATAAACACTGATAAAGTTGACTGCATAAGAAATAATGTGCTTGGCAAAAGACACAGTCAAAAGACTGGAAGAAAATATTTATAGCACATATCATGGCAAAAGGTTAATAATATTCCCACTATAAAGAATGAAGTATCAAGGGATCAAAAACCTGATAGGAAAACTGGGAAAATAAATGAACAGATAAGCTCTCACATAAAGATATAAAAATGACCCTTAAACATAATAAGATATAGAAACTCACTTCAAAATCAGAAAAATGTAAATTGAAACAATATTAACATTTGTCAATTTCTTGGGTTGGTAAGAAAATAAGCACACTACCACAAACCACTAGGCAAGGCTGTGTGGAAAAAGGTCCCCTCAAACATAGCTGGTAGGAATACAGACTGGTTCAGTCCTTCAAGAGGGGACTTTGTCAGTGTTACTGACCATGTAGACTTCCGTGGTGGCTCAGAAGGTAAAGAACCTTCCTGCAGTGCAGGAAAACCAAGTTCAATCGCTGGGTCAGGAAAATCCCCGGAGAAGGGAATGGTAACCCACTCCAGTATTGCCTGGAGAATCCATGAACAGAGGAGCTTGACGGGCTATAGTCCAAGGGTTGCAAAGGGTTGGACATGACTGAGGGACTAAACACACACACACTGTTCATGTAGGAAAAATATACATGTGTCTGCTCATGTGTACATAAGGAAAAATGAGCTGGAAACTAATGAACTGGTTATTTACAAAGAGTGGAAAGAAGAGGGAAATGATAACAGGGTATAAAGGATGAAGAGGATGGAATGCTTCTGAGTATATCATGTTGTATATCTGACCCTTAGAACCATAATAATGTTTCTGAGTCCCAAATCATAAATCAAGCAGAAGATAAGGGAAATTCAACATGGAATATAAACAGTAACAAAATATATTTCAAATAAATAATACAACAACACCGAAGTGGGTGGGAAAAAAAGGTACTGTAAAGCAACAGAAAAAAGGAATTACACACAAATAGTGTATATATTATAGTTTGTTTTTCACAGGAATAGCATTAGAAATTCTAAAAGTATTTCCTGTGCATATTAGGACTGAGAAAATAAATGTGGATAATGAGAGCGTGGGGGCATACTGAAAGGACACAGGAACCAACTGGAGGGAGCTCTCAGTGGCCAAATCTTGGACAACTTGAGCAAGAAAATAAATAATGACAGTAGCAGGTTATAATCCTTTGAATGAAAACAAACATCCATGAGTCTGTACACAACAGAATCTCAACTAAATGTAGAAGTAATGGTATTAATAGGAAAAAAATCATTAGGCAAATGCTACTGCCAGAATTGTTGCAGATAAGGAACATCTATGGATGCAAAAATTATTGGATAAACGTGTGATGAGAAACAGGATTTTGCACAGTCTCATGATACCTCCTCACAAGATACAGTTACAAAGGGGGAAATGTAATGGTGGAGAATCCTGGCAGACAACACTTACAAGTGATCCAAGTTAACATCACCAGTAAGTAATAAGACAAACTGACATCATGCACCTCCCAATGCGGTGCACTGATAAAGGACAGTGACACCTCTCTGGTATTGCCCAAAATGTGTAATCTCAACTTTATCACAAGAAAGATCACACAAACCTAAATTGAGAAACACTACGAAAGAACTGGCCAGTCCTCTTCAAAAATGTCAGGGCCACGAACAGTAAGGAAAGACTGAGGAACAGACAGATCAGAAGAGAATGGGAACTGTGAGACCTTGGATTAGATGCTGGATTAAAAAAAGAATCAGAAATAGGATTTCACCAGGGTTTAATAACTGTGTTATGTTTGGGTAAGATGTTAACATTAGTGAAAGTTAGGTGATTTAAAGTTCTTTCAAAATAAAGCTATGACAAACCTAGACAGCATATTAAAAATCAGAGACATCACTTTGCTGACAAAGGTCCTTATAGTCAAAGCTATGGTTTTTCTAGCAGTCATGTATGAATGTGAGAGTTGGATCATAAAGTAGTCTGAGTGCCAAAGAACTGATGCTTTCAAACTGTAGTGCTGGAGAAGACTTTTGAGAGTCCCTGGAACAGGAAGGAGATCAAACCAGTCAATCCTATAAGAAATTAGAAATCAACCCTGAATATTTATTGGAAGGATTGACGCTGAAGCTCCAGTACTTCGGCCACCTGATGCGAAGAGTTGACTAATTGGAAAAGACCTTGATGCTGGGAAAGATTGAGGGCAAGAGAAGAGAGTGACAGAGGATGAGGTGGTGTGATGGCATCATCAACTCAGTGGACATGAGTTTGAGCAAACTCTGGGAGATAGTGAAGGACAGGGAAGCCTGGTGTGCTACAGTTCATGGGGTCACAAAAGAGACACAACTTAGTGACTGAACAACAATAATAAGATAAAAAGTTGTAAAAGTATACTGCAGAAGTTTCTCCATGACAACTGAAAAGTGTTACAAAATAGCTTATTAGGGCTTGCAGAGTCTGGGTCAGTGGGTGAAGTCAGGGAGGGTTTTCCTGAGGAAGTGATAACAGATCTGACAAATGAGTAGGAGTTAAGCAGGTAGAGACAGGAGGAAAGAGTTCCAAGTGGAGGAAACAGTGTATGTGTGGGCCCTGCAGCAAGGTGAAGCTGCTTTTTGGAAACTGGACAAAGGCAGGTGTGGCTGGAGGGGAAAGGTGCCAGAAGAAGCGAGAGAGGAAGAGGAAGAGCAGATCACAGGGCCTGTGGTTCACGTGTGAGTCTCCTTGACCAGCAAGTCCAACTTTCTAAGTTATGGTCCACTTGAACATTTTTCCTTAAGAGGGTCATCTCACTGTATTTTCACTTCCAAGAGGTGTCAGCATGCCAAGCAGAGGTTCTGTTCTCCCCACTGCCCAGTTTTAGTTTTTTTTTAACCTTTAATCTTAGATCAGGGAATTGCTTGGGGGCCTCCTAGGTGGGTTTGAGTTTGGCATTGTGTCTGGATGCTGTTTGCTAGTAACAAATCTCATGACTCCTTAGAGTGTTGCCTGTCAGTTTCATTCCCAGGGTCATAGTGGCTTATGAATCACTCATGTCACTTGTGTTGACTTGGGAGCCAACTCTTGATGCTTCAGTTTCTGATGGACAACTTCCACTGCGAACCCCCATGCAGGGCTTGTGTTGCTTAGCAGTCTCAATCTGTGTTCTATAGCCATCCCAACCCTCTCATTCCTCTTTCTTTCTTTCAATGGGCTTGTTGAAGATCCAAATTCAGCTTCTCCTTAAAATGGTTCTGTGTAACATTCCCTTCAAAGCCCCAACCACAGCCCATCTCAGTCATGTTAAGACAAATCACGTTCTTGGAGACAAGAAATGCAGTGGGAAATGATTCTGAAGGTTCTGGGGGTCAGGAATCCTTCTATAGCCTCTGTATCCTCCCAAATATCTCTATTCCCATGACCAGGTCTCTGTTTTTGCCAAGGAAGCACATGGCAGCAGAAAATTCACTACACATTGCTGAAATTGGAAAGGCCAATTTGGGTCCTAATAGTGATCTCAGAGTGCTGGCTGCAATCAGAAACTGTTCTGTACCAGTCATATGGTGGCCTGAGTCTCGTTATCTGGTAACTTACTTTCCTAATCTGAGTTTGCATATCATTCTATTCTGCACTCAAACCTTAGTGCCAGGGTTGGCTACCCACCATCTGTGGATTGTTCAGCTACAAGGAACAGAAATTCTTGCATTCATTTTTCCAGAGGTTCTTTTGCAACCCAGAGTCTATTAGTTTCACAGGGTTTGTGATTGCTCTTGAAGTTGCATGCAAAATTTAGTATGTATATATGTCAGTTGAATGGAAGGGGGATCCATGGCTTTCATTAGCTTCAGCAAGGTGTATGACCCCTCCAAAAGTTATAAACCATTATCCTATTTGCATTTTATTGTTCCATATTCTATAGTAAGCCTTCTATATATGTCATAAAGCATCACCTGCTCTAGGCTCATGGTCTGGGTCCCCAAAGAGCAAAGATTTTATTATTGGCATATATTAATAGCTGTCTTACGCCTTGATAGGATGGTCCTCCCTACCTCCTCTTCCTTCATGATGCCATAGCTACTTCACATCTCCAGGAGGTTGTTCCTTGACATCTGACCATTGCTAAATGAATGAAGGCGCATTGCAGGGTGGGAACTCTGCCAACTCCAGCTGGGATTCCTGTTATTTAGGCCATAGACCCCATCATGAAATGGAAGGCAAGGCTGAAAAGTGATGTTACCTAGAAATACTCATTATTCTGTAGATTTATGCTTTGCATACTTTCCATACAATAATATAGTTTTCTATAAAATGTTTTTAAGAAGTGGTGCTTCCATTAGAGTGAAACAGATCATTAAAAGTTTCCCTCACAAGAAGTTTCTTCAGTTATAAAATCAGCACATTATTGTTAAAAACGTAAGAACACAGGTAAGAAAAGGAAAAAACATAGGACTCCCCTGGTGGCCCAGTTGTTAAGAATCCAACTTGCAATGCAGGGAACATAGGTTCGATCCCTGGTGCAGGAACTGAGATCCCACGTGCCACAGGGCAACTAAACCTGTGTGCCACAACTACTGACGCCCATGTGCCCGTGCTCTGCAACAAGAGAAGCCACCACAGTGAGAAGCCTGCACACAGCAACTAGAGAGTGGCTCCCGCTTGCCACAACTAGAGAAAGCCCATGCATGCAGCAATGAAGACCCAGAGCAGCCAAAAAGAAATAAATTTACACCCCAAAACCCACCCAAAACCAAAACCATCACCATCAACAAAAACCTATAAAATTTCACTCATAATTGAACCCACTGGGAGAAAATCCCCGTAACATTTTACTGGGTTGGCCACAAAGTTTGTTCATAGTTTTTCTATAACATCTTCAGAAAAATGGGAATGAATTATTTTGCAAACCCAATATGTTGCACATATCCTTCAAAACTATTTGACTATATGCATACATGCTTTTTAAAAAAGAAACAAAATGGCATCAGGTTTCACATGCTAGTTTTAACAGATATATAATGAAACTTACATATTTTACAACTGAATAAAATTTGACATATATACACACCTGGGAAACCATCCTCACATTCAAAATAGTGAACATATTATCCATCACTTCTGAAAGTTTCCTCATGCCCATGCTCACCTCTGTCACCTTCAAGGAACCTGATTTTCTTTCTGTCCCTACAGGTTAGGTTGCTTTTTTTTTTTAAGACTAGAATGATACAATTTGCCACCAGCCAGTGCAGGGAATACAGGTTCGATCCTGGTCCTGTAAGATCCCACACACTGTGGACCAGCTAAGCCTGTGCTCTACAACTATTCAAGTCCGTGCACTCTAGAGCCTGTCCTACACAAGAGAAGTCACCAAAACGAGAAACCCAAGTGCAACACCAAAAAGAGCAGCCCCTGCTCACCACAACTAGAGAAAGCCTGTGAAGTAATGAAGTCCCAGCACAGCCAGAAATAAAAAAAGATTCATCCACGTTATTGTGTGAATTGATAGTTTGTTCCTATTTATCACGGAATTGTATTCCATGGCTTGGATACACCAGTTTATCCATTCACTTGTTGATGGACATTGGGTTGTTTCCTTTTTGCTACTGTACATACAGTTACCATAAACATGTGGGTACAAGTCTTTTTTTTTTTTTTTTGGCTGTGCCGTACCGCTTGCAGGATCCTACTCCTCAACCAGGGGTTGAGCCTGTGCCTTTGACAGTGAAAGCTTGGAGTCCTAACCACTAGACTGCCAGGAAATCCCTTTTACAAGTCTTTTTATAGGTAGAAAATCCCTTCCCTTTCAGGTAAATATCTTGAGGTAGAATAGTTGGATTATATGGTAGGTGTGTCGAACTTTTAAAGAAACTACCAAACTGTTTGCCAAAGTGGTTGTACCATGTCCGTCCACAATAGCAGTATATGGGAGTTCCAGTTCCTCTACATCTTTGATGAGTATGCTCAGTCTTAAAAATTTTAGTCATTCTAATGGGTGTATAGTAGTACCATGTATCGTTTTAATTTGAATTTCCATAATTATTAATAATGTTGGGACATCTCTTCAATGCTTATTTATCATCCATGTATATTTTTTTTTGGTGAAGAATGCATTCATATTCTTTACCCATTAAAAAAAAGTTGTTTTCTAATTGTTTAGCTTTAAGAGTTCTTTATGTATTCTAAATTTGAGTATCTCATTAAACACAAGCTTCTCAAAGATCTTCTCCCAGATGGTGACTTTTCCTCCTATCCTCTTAACAGCACCTTTTGAAGAATAAATATTTCAATTTTGATGGAGTTCACTTTGTAATTTCTTCTTTTATGGACTGTGCTTTTGGTGTTATATCTAAGAAAGATCTTAGCCCAAGGGTTACAACATTTTTCTCTCTTATATTTTCTTCTAACAATTTTTAGGTTTTACATTTACATTTAGATCTAAGATACATTTTAAGTTGATTTTTTTAATAAGTGATATAAAGTGTGGATCCAAGGGTTTGTGTGTGTGTGTGTGTGTGTGTGTGTGTGTGTGTGTGGAGGAGATCATAAAGATTTCCAATTCTTGCACACAATTTCCTGGAAAAGGTGATCCTTTTCCTACTACCTTGCCTTTTCTTCTGAACCTTTGTCAAAAATAAGTTGCCCACGTATGTGTAGAGTTATTTCTGGACTCTATTCTTTCCACTGAACTATTTGTCAATTTTCGTGCCAACACCATGCAGTTGTTTTTTTGGTTTGTTTTTGGCCACACTGTATGGCATGTGGGATCTTAGTTCCTTGACCAGGAATTGAACGTATGTCCCCTGCAGTGGAAACAGAGTCATAACCACTGGATCACCAGTGAAGTCCCAAAACCATGCAGTTTGGATTACAGTAGCTCTGCTATAATTTTTTAAATTAAATAGTGTTAGCTCTTCAACCTTGCTCTTTTTCAAGAAATATTTTGGCAATTCTAAATGTCATTGCATTTCCATGTGAATTTCAAAATCAGCTGGTTAGTTTATAAAAAATTAAAGTACCTTGCTGAATTTGATGAGAATTGACATCGTAACTATAATGTGTCTTCTGAGCTATGAATGAGGTGTATCTCTTCATTTCGTTACTGTTCAAGTCATTAAGTCAGGTCTGACTCTTTGAAACCCCATGGAGCACGCCAAGACTTCTTGTCCTTCATCATCTCCCTGGGTTTGCTCAAACTCATCTCCATTGGGTCAGTGATGCCATCCAACCATCTCATTCTCTGTCGCCCTCTTCTCTTGTCCTCAATCTTTCCTCAAAGACACCATCAGGGTCTTTTGCAAAGAGTCAGCTCTTCTCATCAGGTGGCCAAAGTACTGGAGCTTCAGCTTCAGCATCAGTCCTTTCAACGAATATTCAGGACTGATTTCTTTTAGGATTGAGTGGTTTGATCTCCTTCCTGTCCAAGGGACCCTTCAAGAGTCTTCTCTAGCACCACAGTTTGAAAGCATCAATTCTTCAGTGCTCAGCCTTCTTTATGGTCCAACTCTAACATCTGCACACGACTACTGGAAAAACCATAGCTTTGACTATATGGATCTTCGTCGGCAAAGTGACGTCTCTGATTTTGAATATGCTGTCTAGGTTTGTCATAGCTTTTCTTCTAAAGAGCAAGTGTCTTTTAATTTTGTGGCTGCGGTCACCATCTGCAATGATTTTGGAGCCCAAGAAAATAAAATCTGTCACTGTTTCCACTTTTTCCCCATCTATTTGCCATGAAGTAATGGGACTGATGGGTCTTAATTTCTTTTAGCAGTATTTTATAGATTTTAGCGTACATATGTTTCACATCTTTCATCAGAATTAACCCAGACTATTGCATGTTTTGGGGGCTTTTGTAAGTGCAGTCTCTAATTGTTCCCAGTCACAAATTTTCAAATAATAAACCAACCCTCTATTCCTGGGATAAACCCCACTTGGTCATGATGTATTATTCTGTTAATATATTGCTGAATTTGATTTGCTAAAATTTTGTTTAGCATTTTTACATCTATGTTCATGAAGAATTTTGTTCTGTAGCTCTATTTTCTTGCAATGTCTTTGCCTAGCTTTGGTTCACATAGTGTTTTAGACCAGCTTTTAAAAACTAATAAATCACAAATATAGGCATTTTCATGTTGTATTTTGCAATGTTTGGGGGGCATCACAGTATTTTATTTTGGATGAATCATAGTTTAACCTAATGTTGGATATTTGTTTCCAACTCTTTACTGTTATAAACAATGCATCCAGGGACTAACCTGGTGGTCCAGTGGTTAAGAGTAAGCCTGCTAATGCAGGGGATATGGGTTCAATCCCTGGTCCAGGAAGATTCCATATGCTGTGGGGCAATTAAAGCCATGTGTCACAAATACTGAGCCTGCACTCTGGAAAATGTGAGCTGCAACTGCTGAGTCTGCATGCCACAACTACAGAAGCCCATGTGCCTTTACAGCCTGTGCTCTGCAACGAGAGAAGCCACTACAATGAGAAGCCTGCACACCACAACTAGAGAAAGCCCGTGCACAACAACAAAGGCTCAGTGCAGTTAAAAATAAAATAATAAAATAAAAATAAAAAATCTTTTAAAAAATGCATACATTTTTGAAGACATAAAAGATTCTTAAGATAAACCCCTGGAAGTGAAATTAGTGGGTCAGGGGGCTATGCATTTTAAGACATATATTGTAAAACTTCCCTCCAGAAAAGTCATAAAAATGTGTTCTGCCATCTTCAGAATATAAGATTGTCTGTTTTTCTAAACACTTACCAAAAGTAAGTATTAGGTCAGTAGTCCTTGTACATGATGAAATCCTTTCTGTCACCCAAACTGCTCAGTCTCTTTAGCCTAAATCAGCTCTAAGTGGTCTTAAGGTATCTGAGAAGGAAGGATGGGTAGGGGAGGGAGAG
>SJYV01052563.1:1005913-1020078 GCA_006410875.1 Neotragus pygmaeus | reverse complement strand
GAGACAGGGGGGAGACTTAACAATGATAGTAGCGAATACTCAGTGAGCACTTACTGCATACCAGACACTTTTCTAAGCGTTTTATATATTTGAAGCCAATTTCCCCTCACAGTGACTCCCTAAGAGTCAGTGTGGCAGTCAATTGTGCTGCTCAGCTGCTCACCAAATACCTCCAAGTCCTCCAGACACATGGCAGAATTTCACTTCCGTGTCCTCTGGAGTGAGGCATGGTCACTTGCTTTGACTGATGAAGTGTGAACAGAAGACAGAGGTCACTTCCAGAGAAATTTTAGGGCCTTCATGGTGAAGGGTTTGATTCAATGTGCTCTTTGCCATGGCAACCAATGAAATTTCAGGGAGTGGCTGGCTGATCAGTCTGGCACTTGGAAGTTGGGATGGTGCAGAGCTGAGCCCCAGCCATCCCATAATGGACATGTAGCATGAGCATACGATTAAACATTTGTGTGTGTTCAGCCACTGAGATTCTGGAGTGGCTTATTTTGTTTATTACCAGAGCATAACCTATCCTGACTGATACAAATAGGCAAGAGTATTATCCTTATTTTACCGAGGATGGAAATGAAGTCTGCAAGATTAGGTAGCTTGTCCAAGGTCACAGGAGAACCAGGATCAAATCCCATTGCTCAGATGTAGAATCTGTGCTCTTAAACACTTGGTTCTACTGACAGCTTAGTCATTCTGCACCTGCTACTGCCAGAATAAGGACAATGGCTAATACTCGATGAATGCTATACGGCAGTGCCCCAAATGTTTCCTGGATGAATGAATGAATGAATAAATGAATGAATGATTAATGCAAGAACTTCAGTCAAAGTTCCAAGTGGGGCACAGCAATGGCAGTCTAGGCCCATTTCTGGAACTGGGGACCTGAGTAGTTGTCCATACGCAGGACCCTCAATCATGACTTCAGAGTTGTACTTTTTGTTGTTGCTGTTTCTGTTCCCTAAACCCTCCCAGATCATTCCTGTTTGAAAGCCTTTGAACCATAGAGTCAGACAGAATTCAGTTTCAACTTCTCATGAACAACATGAACTGGGAAAGTTACTTACAGCCTTTTCACATATCAACTTCTTCATCTAATTCATTGGAGTTGATAATAATAATGCTAACACATAGGGTTGTTGAGAGAATTAAGTGAGATGATACACAATGCCTGGATTATTAAAGGTACCTGTTATTATAACACAGATACTAACAGTCAATATTTTGTTGTTGATAATGACTCAAGGATGCCCCATTCTGCTTCTGAGGCTCAGACTCTGTGACTCCCCTCCTCTTCCCCCCAGTCCCAGATGGGCAGGGACGTACCAGCAATTGGGCAGGTTGAGGGTGATGCTGGCCTGGGTGTTGAACCCAAACTTCATGTAGCCCAGTGTCCCCAGGCAGATGTAGAGGACGATGACAAGGGACATCCCCAAGTACAGAACAAAGGGAAACTGCTGTGGATGCTTCATCTGGTTTTTGAGAGGTAGAACCTGGAGGTGAAAGGAGGTTAAGAAAGAAAAGGCAGAAGGAGAGAAAGCAGATTTCCTCTCAAGGTTGGACATCCTTCTCCAGGTGGCCCAGAGTCAGGGAGGGTCCACATGCCATTTCACCTCCTCCCACATTTTCTATAGCCAAGAGTGCCCCATCTTCAAGACTTGGTGTGGTGTACGGAGCAGATGGCATCCTGCAAATGGGGACTGACTTTTCCTTCTGCCATGAGATCATATTCTGCATTTTTCATAAGTACTACTATTTAGACACCTGGAACAAAGACTGGCTTCCATAGAGAGAACTGGGGGACTCTCAAATTCCACACCCATCTTACCATGCCGACGCCTTCAAATGTGAAGATGGTTGTACTGAAGAACAGTAAGAAGGTCTTCCAGCTTGCCATCAAGGGTAGATTCCTGGGATCTGGAATCTCCTAAAAGGAAGAAGAAGGGCATTGGTTTTTCCAAGGCATAGAAGTCACCCCAAATCTGGTAGAGAGTTAGGCTTGCCTGACGTCAACAGGGACAGTATTAGAAGCACCCATGAGAGATCTAAAGCTGAGTCAGCCTTCTCAACTTTTAAAAAAGTTAAACTTCTTTTACACATAGCATATAATTTACCATTTTAAACATCTTGAGTATACAATTCAGTGGCATTAAGAACATTCACACTGTTGTACAATCATCACCAATTCCATCTCCAGAACATTATCATCATTCCCAGCTGAAACTGTGCACCCATTAAATAATAACTCCCTATTGCCCAGCCCACCTGGAAATGCCTATTTGACTTTCTGTCTCTAAATTTGATTGTTCTAGGTACCTCATATAAGTGAACTCATATAATACTTCTCTTTGTGACTGACTTATTTCACTAAGCATAGTGTCCTCAGGGTTCATCCATGTTGTAACATGGATCAGAATTTTGTTCCTTTCCAAGGAATACATTATATGTGTTTAATTTTGACTCACCACATCTTTACATGGCAAAAGGAACCCAGGGAGGAGAAGGAATTGCCCAAGGCCACTCTACCAGTCGGTGGCACAGTCCACATATGAATTCAGGTCTTGTGTTTTCCAGTCCTCTAACACCTCTTTCCCATCACTTCTCTCAGAGCTGTGAAGTACTGGCATAGCAGCTACCACCAGTTGAGAGGAATGATTATTTTAATAAGATTCCTGTGGGCAGAATAATGTCTACATCATAATCCTTGGAACCTTGAGTATGTTACATTACTTGGCAAGGTAGAATTAAGTTTCTAGACTGAATTAAGGTAGCTAATCAGCTAAATTTAGTAGGAGATTAGCCTGGATTATCTGGGTGGGCTTGGTGTAATCACTGCTGCTAAGTCACCTCAGTCGTGTCCGACTCTGTGAGACCCCATAGACGGCAGCCCACCAGGCTCCTCCGTCCCTGGGATTCTCCAGGCAAGAACTCAGGAGTGGGTTGCCATTTCCTTCTCCAATGCGTGAAAGTGAAAGTGAAGTTGTGTGACCCCATGGACTGCAGCCCACCAGGTTCCTCCGTCCATGGGATTTTCCAGGCAAGAGTGGAGTGCCATTGCCTTCTCTGGTGTAATCACAAGGGTCTTTTAAAGTGGAAGAAGGAATCAGGAGAGAGAACCAGAGAGACGGCAGCATGAGAAAGACACGGCCTGACACTGTTGGCTTTGAAGAGGAAAGTGGGGCATACGCCAAGGCCTGAGGGCAGCTTCTAGAAGCTGGAAAAGGCAAAAAAAATTCTCCCCACAAGCTTCCAAAAAGAAATGCAGCCCTGCCCAGTGAGACCTCAAGAGTTCTGAGATAATTCTGTGTTAAGTTACTAGATTTGTGGTCATTTGTCACAGCAGCAGCAGAAAACTAATATAACCCCAGAGACTTTCAAAGAAATGAAACTGTAATAGGGAATTTCACCCACTCCAGTGCTCTTGCCTGGAAAATCCCGTGGGCAGATGAGCCTGGTAGGCTGCAGTCCATGGGGTCGCTAAGAGTCGGACACGACTGAGTGACTGCACTTTCACTTTTTCACTTTCATGCATTGGAGAAGGAAATGGCAACCGACTCCAGTGTTCTTGTTTGGAGAATCCCAGGGATGGGGGAGCCTGGTGGGCTGCCATCTCTGGAGTCTCACAGAGTAGGACATGACTGAAGCGACTTAGTACCAGCAATGATAGCAAAGCATGGGCTTTGTGAGGCAAAATGACTGTATTTAGGGGAAAAATTACTGTTTATCGGTTTCCTTGTCTGTGAACTGGGGATAAAGTAGCACTACTTCCATAACAGCATCGTTGTGAAGATTTGGTGACTTAATCAACATAAAGAACTTGGCATAAAGTAAACTGAATTCCTTTATCATCCATATATCCCTTGTCAGCCTAGCACTATTACAATTTTCATTGGTTACTTGACTGAGGTTTATCTCCCCAAGTGACTGTAGCCTCCGTGAGAGCAGACAGGTCATCAGTTTTACTTATCACTGAATCCCCTGTCCCCTGTACATTGCTTGGATCACAGAAGGTATCAATAACTATTTGTTGAAAGACCCATTGCTATCTAATGTGACAACGACAATGATGATGATGGTGAGTAGCTTTTATAGCCTGTGGGGCAGAAGAGTTCACAGACATCACTTGAGCAGGAGTTCACCTTTCTCGCTTTCATCTGCCCATAACGACAGTGTCTCAGAAGCCTTGGACCTTAACCCTTCTGCAGTGGTTTTGGGCACAGACCTGCACGATATACTGAAAGATCAGAGCCATGCTCCCCAGGGTGGTGATGTTGGCCAGCGTGGAGAAGATGGACAGCACCCTGAGGTTCTGGATAAACACCAGCAGGATCAGGAAGGGCAGGATCGTCAGCATGTAGAAGCAAATGTCCATGGTGGGGGTCAGCACCAGGATCTTCCTGGGTTCACAGGTTTTGGAGGTCACGTGGGCTTCTTCCACCATCTGATGTGAAGGACAATGAAAGGCAGTATAATTATAGCTGCTACATTAACAAAGGAAACCCAGTTAAGTTTCAATTTCAGATAATTAACAGATAACTTTTTAGTAAAAGTATGTCCCAAATATACAAAGATACACTTGTAGTAAAAACAAATTGCTGCTTATCTGAAATTTCAACTTAATTGGGTTTCCTATACTTTTATTTATCACATTTAGCAATCCTAAACTGTAGTACCCATGATTGTGACAACCGGAAACCCTTAGAATCATCAAATCTCAAGGCTGAAGCATCATTCTGTCATCTAGCCCAACCTCTTCTTATGTATCAAATAGTTTTCTATCATATATCCAGAGAACAGGAAATGATTACACAGGAGTATCTTCTTCAACTTTAGATAGTCCTGAAATTTAGAAAGCTAGAATTTGAGCAAAATCTGTCTGTTTGAATATTCTATCCATAACGCTTGTCATAGTTTTGACTATTTGAATGCACAAAAACAAGTATACTACTTCTATTTCATGAAGCCAAGAAAGAATGCTATGATTGACTTGTAATGCCTGTTAGGAATTCAATGAGGGTAAGATTGCAACTTGTTTGCTTTAGTCATCTTCTACATGACAACCTTGAGATACCTAAAGAAAATCTCATCAACACTTCCAGGCTAAAAATTCTCAATTATTTCTGACTGGACATGACTGTAAGCCATCCTGGCTGCATTCCTCAGATGTTGCTTTGGCTTCCTATGATCTGTTTAAAGAGTGATTTCCAGGACAGAAAGAACTCCCAACCAAAGCCTAATTAGGGAGTAGCAACCCACTCCAGGACTATTGCCTGGAAAATCCCGTGGACAGAGGAGCCTGGTGGGCTACAGTCCATGGGGTCGCAGAGAGTCGGACGCGGCCGAGTGACTTGACTTCACCGTGATCCAAAAGCTGTACTTTTGCTAATGCGACCCTAGCAGCAAGAGGGCTGCTTTCCCCCACTCTGCCCAGAAGAGACCTCTTTACCTGTTGTAAATTGTTTGCCATAGACATAAAATAAACACTGCAGAAGCCCAGATGGGTGATGATTAATAAGAAGCTGACAGTGTACCTGAGAAAGAAAAGAAGAGGCAGACAGAAGGAGAAATGAATCATTTTAAATGCATTTATTTTTATTTTTTGAGGCAGTTATTTCTTTTGTTATTATTTTTACTATTTCCCCATTTTTTAATTTTCAAGTTTAAATGTCAAGCTCACAGTAAAAGTTGAAAGACTAGTATAATTAACATCATATATCCTTTCACTAGATAAACTGATTGTTAACTTTTAGGTCTAACTGCATTATGTATACATGGAAGAATGTGTTCATCCATACACACACACACACACACACACACACGTGTGTGTGTGTGTGGATGTGTGCATTTTTTCAGAACTACTTTAAAGTTAACTGCAGATGTTATAAAATATCAACCTTAAAGACTGTAATACTTTCCTGAGTACTATGGTATCCAACTTCAATATCCTCAGATATATAGTCTTTGTTTTACTTTATTATTATTTATTTTTACTTCATTTTTTGGCTGTGATGCTGGGCTTGTGGGATCTTAGTTCCCTGACTAGGGACTGAACCTGGGTCCTCAGGAATGAAAGCTCTGAATCCTAACCACCAGACTGCCAGGGAATTCCCAAATATTTTAAATAACCCAATTCTCTCCAAAATATATTTTATAGCTGTTTTTAAATTTTCTTTGATTCAGGATCTAATTATATTTCATGCATTGCATTTGCCTATGTTTCTTTAGTCTTTCTTTTCAGGTAGAGCAGCCCTATACATATCTACCCTTTTTGTTTCCCATGACATTGGCTTTTTGGGAAGAGTCTAGGCCATCTGTCTTGTAGAATGTTCCACAGTGTGGACTTACATGACTGTTTCCTTGTGATTCAGAAAAGCAAGCCTACCACATAGGTGACACTTTGTACTTCTATTTCATCATATTGGGAGGCACAGGATGTCCTGTGGTTCTACTGTGATGTGAATTCTAGGCCTCTCCATTATAAGTACACGTTTCCTGCTTTGCAACCTGTAGGTAAAACTATGAGATGGCATGAATAGCCTGTCTTCCTCAAGCCTAAGGTTTTACCATTCATTGATAGTCTTTGCTGAATCAGTCATTTCATGGGTTGGTTGCAAGGTGTTCTGTAATTTTATCTAAGTTTATTAGCTAGCATCTAAGAAAAATGCATTCTCTTCTTTTTTTATCACAATAAATTCACATTAAATATTCTTTATTTAATATATTATATTCTGCTATTGTCATTATTCTTCTGGATTCTTAAATTGTCCTGAATTTGGAGATGTGGTTATCTACTTTTTTGTGAGAACATTTTGAGAGTTCTACACTAAAAAATTTTTTTAATTGGAGGATAATTGCTTAAAATGTTGTGTTGGTTTCTGATGTGTAACATCATGAATCAACTGTAAGTATACACATATCTCCTCTCTCTTAAGCCTTCCTCCCACCAACCCCTCTATCCCACCATTTATTTTTTTCAAAAGGACAAAAATATGTTCCTCTACTTAGGTTCTAATGTTTAGATCCTTGTTTTTCAAGACTGGGTTGTAGTAACCAACACATCAGAATCATCTGAGATTGGTGATTCCTGGCTCTCACATCAGCCTATTGAGTCAGAAGCTTGGCAGTGTCATGTGAGACTTCAGAAGGGAGATTTATTTTTCTCTTTATAATGAAGATTTTTAAATATACAAGAAAGCAATGATAATAATTCAGTGACTCTTCATGAGGTCATCCCAGCCTCAACAATTAACTTTCAGGCAATCTTCTTCCATCTATTCCTTCACCCCCACTGCACACAAGCTTCTTCTGTTGGACTATTTGAAGTTAAGGGGAAAAAATTAGCAAGGTGAGGGGAATATAGCAAATTAAAAGTATTTGAAGTACTCCACCTATAAATAATTCAGTATGAAGTTCTAATGGACAAGAATTTAAATAAAATATAACCATCATGCCCTTAATCACCCCTTACAAAATTAACAATAATTTCTTTCTTTTTAAAAATATTTACTCATTTATTTGGCTGCACCTTAGCTACAACATGAGGGATCTTCGATCTTAGTCACGGCATGTGGGAACTAGATCCCACATCTGATCTAGGGATCTAACTGACTAGGGATTGAACCTGAATCCTCTGAATGGGGAGTATGGAGCCTAACCTACTGGACCACCAGTGAAGTGTCACAATAATTTCTTATATAATTTAATATTCTACCATAGTAGAAATTTTCCAATTTTTTCAAAAATATTTCAGAGAGTTGGTTTCTAAACAAGTCTCTAAGTTGCATTGTGTTATTATGTCTCAAGTTTTAAAATCTTCTATATTTCCCTTGCCTTGTTTATTTTTTTCTCTTGGAATTTTAATTTTTTTGGTTGGTATTGAAGATACCAGAAAATTTCCTTGTAGTATGTTTAACTTTCTAGATTCAGTTGATGAATTCATAATGTCATTTATCTTGTTCTTCTATCCCCTGTATTTCCTATAAGCTAATATTAGATCTAGTGGTTTGATAAGATTGAGGTTCTTCCTTTCTGTTTCGGGCAAGGGTATTTCAGAGGTGACTCTCTGTACTCCCTATTGAATCCTATTATAAGACACATTATGTCTGGTTGTCCGATGCCCAAACATGAGATGACTAGAAGGGGTCAGTGATGCCTGTGTATTCTTCCTTTATCATTTTCCAATGGCCTTTCACAATGAGGACAGTTGCTTACATGGAACAGATCATTTTTAATCAAACTCCCCAGGTATCTCTTAGCACACTAAAGATGACAAATTATTGGTTTAAATAAAATAGTTTCCTAATTCTTTCTCAGTTACTGGCATTCTTTCTCATTGCCCCAGAAAAATGGCATAGTGTAGTGGGTGAGAGCTGAATGTTCTAGATTTCAGTCTGTGCTCTGCATTAGATTCCTGAGTAACTTAAACCAAACTTATGACTCTAACTGGTCTTAATTTTCTTCCATTTGAATAGATATAGATATACTGATCTTCAAGGAGCCTTCTTGCCTGAAAGTTTTATTCAGGATGTCATCAGAAGCTGATAACTTGGTGAGAAAGGATGGACAATTGTGACATCTCTGTTATTACTGCCCCATGCCTCTCCTGTCTGACAATCAGAGTTTCCTGACATTCTCAAGAGGGGAGTTGCAGGAGTTCTCTTGGCAGGTGAGGGACTGACTACTCCTTGAGGACTCTGTTGGGAAAGGCTAACATGTTAGGTACTTGCTTGAAACTCTGCTTCTCCACTATCTGCGTCTTTGATCCTAGACATGTTATTCTATCTCTGTGAGCCTTGGTCACCATATTTCTTCCCAATAAAGATGCATCACCTACCTCACAAGGTCATTGAAATGATCAAAGGTGATCAGATATGGGAAAGCATTTTGTATACCATAGACTTTTTATCCAATCAGTGAACAAGCTAAATTGTAATGTTCACTATTAGGGAGAGGATTAAATAGAACCACAGGATCCATCTATATGGATGGGGAACATTGTGAGACTTACAAAACAATGAAGTCAATTTGCATGTCCCAATGTGGAAAGAAATTAGAGACATAATGTTAGATGAAAGAGCAAATTTCCAATAAATATTCCAATTAATATACAAGAAAATACAAAATATATATTTCCACTTGCACATATATATCCTGTTCATGCAGAGAGAAAGTCTAGAGGAATATTTACTAACTACATATCAGTGAGTTCATTTTATTTATTTATTTTTGGCCACACTGCACAGCGTGTGGGATCGATCTTCCCTGAACAGAGATTGAACCTGGGCCCTTGGCAGTGAGAGCTCAGAGTCCTAACCATTGAACCTCCAGGGAAGTCCCGGAGATTACTTCTTGAATGAAGAGTGGGATGGGGGATGGAGCTATCAGAGGAGATTCTCTATATTGGTCAATAGTTTTCAATAAAAACATATTTATTTAAAACTTTTTACTCAGGTGGTGTGGTGGTAAAGACTCCACCTGACAATGCAGGAGACGAAAGAGACATAGGTTTAATCCCTGGGTTGGGAAGATCCCCTGGAGAAGGGAGTGGCAACACATTCCAGTATTCTTGCTGGGGAAATCCCATAGACAGAGGAGCCTGGTGGGCTACAGTTCATGGGGTCAAAAAGAAGCTGAACACAACTGAGCATGCCCATACAATGTACTAGCAGTAAAGGAAAAACAGGTGAGCATTTTTAGCGCTGCTGTTGTTATTATTACTATTACTCCTGTGATATCTAGCCCTTGTGGCTCAGTTGGTAAAGAATCTGCCTGCAATGCCAGAGACGTGGGTTTGATCCCTGGGTTGGGAAGATCCCCTGGAGGAGGGAAAGATTACCCACTCTAGTATTCTGGCCTGGAGAATTCCATGGACTGTACAGTCCATGGGGTTGCAAAAAGTCGGAAATGACTGAGCGACTTTCATTCATTCATTCATTTGTGATGTCTAGGACTACTACCTTCCCCACACTGAGTGTGTCCTCAGCCAGGCATTTGGGCAGGTTTCGAGACTGTACATCATGGCTTCTCCATAGTTCACAAAAGTCTTCTGCAGCCTAAAGAACGAACAAACATTGCATACCTTAATTTTTTTAAGTACAATTTATTCCCAAAGGAGTAATTACTATCTATTCATGTATTGATATGGAACATTTTGGTAATTTTCTAGCAATGGTATCATTGAGTTATTTTATAATGGTACACTTTTAAAAGTTTTAGAATTCTACCTCTTATTTTTTGTAGTTGTCTTTATTAACACTAATTTTTAAGTGGACAGTAGTATTATTTAGGTGGACAGTAGCTTGGAATTGATTAGGTCAGCAAACAAGGACAGTGAGGATGTGGAAGCTGTGAGGTGTGCAGACCCAGTCAGGGGGAGGGGGAGAGAGAAGAATGAGGTGTAAGTATGGCCAAGAGAGTGGTTCTACCTTTTCTGAATTGACATTCCATTCTTCACTTCTGAGGGTGCTGAAACATTTATGATGCTTTCCCTGGACCAGATCCCATGCAAAGGTGATCTTTAGCCTCCTGCTCAGCACCCCTGTCAGATGTGACACCCCAGTTCTAGCCCATCCCTCTTCCCTCATCCCTCTTTTGCTAGGCAGCCCTTCCAAAGGGAGGCGGAGGCCCTCTGGAGCCCTGCTGACAAAGCAAGGGAAGCAAGCTGCCTGCGTCCCTGGAGTTAATTGCATGACTGAGGGGAGTAACTTGGAGAGAGAAAGAGACCCAGACTTGTCAGGAAACCAGAGTTTCAGTATCAACATGTCCCCCTCAGATAGCCAGGAGACCTTGAGCAAGTCTCTTTATACTTCGAGGCTTCAGTTTTTTTTCTTCACATGCAGGCTGGGTTTTGAGAAGACAGTGAGAGATGGATGCGGTGATGCACTGGGAACATGGCACGATGCTTCTGTTTTTATTATTATTCAATGTGCCTGGCATTTGAAATACAGATGAGGTTACATTGCATAGGACTGGCAAGTATATTAGTCTGAGGACTGCAAATTCAAAAGCAATGGGGACCAGAAGCTATCGGTATTGTGGTGAGAATGACTGGGTGTGAGACAAAACAGGGCATCGTGGAGACAGAGGTTAGGCTCTGGTACATGTCCTGTTCCAAAAGAGGTTGATCAGGATGCTCTAGCTGAAGGATGCAGGATGAAGCCATAGAGGTAGAAGAATGTCTAACTGGCAAGAAGGTATAGATTATTTTTTTTAATGTGAAATCTCCAGGTTTTTAAATGTTGGCTAAAAACAAAAAGCCAAAAAAACTGTAGAAGTCCTCCATAATATATCTAAAAGCTACTACGAGTCTGTAACCCTATATTAGAAAAAGAAAAGAAAACAAATCAACAAAAACAAAAGTCAGGGAAAGGCTATAATAAATGACATATATTAAAAGGCTGTATGGTGGTAAAATGGTCCCAGCAGGCTTGAGGGAAGAAAAAGATTTGCAGATAGGTTAAGAGGTAGAGTTAGACAGGTCTCAGAATACCAGCTCTCCCACTTCCTAGCTGTGTGACATTCAGCAAGGCATTTAACTCTCCCCAGCCTCAGTTTACTCATGTGTAAAATGGGAATAATGGTGTCTACCATAAAATTTTACTGTAAGGAATAAACAAAAGAAGGCTTGCAAAACTCTTGCTATGTACCTGGAACAATGTAATTGTGCAATAAATTTAATTGCTAAATGAGTAAATGCTCTTAACAGTGTTTCATGAGCTGGAAAGTACTACCCAAGTTAGGTGTGACTGATACATATTCCAAATGCACCAATTTGGGGTTTGATAATTTGACTTTATGAGAAGCTTCATTTTACATCTCTGCTTTGGCTCACAAGGCCTTTCTGTACAGTGATGAGGACATATTTAGATTTGCCTGCCTTGGGAGCAGCTGAGTCCTGTGGAGAGAAACTCTCAAGGCTGTGGCTGTAAGGAACTGCTAATTACTGTGAGTTGCTAGTATATATATATGAAATTCTCAGCATTGTTTGCCTTCCACTGCATTTACCTTTTTTTCTGGAATTTTGTTTTACATTTAAGTTTTAAATATATAAAAATTGTGTTGTATATATGCTTTATTAGAGATTGAAATCACTGTGAATTATTTATCTCATTGCTATTTTTTTTTTCACTGTTACTAAGTTGTCCCTAAAAGGACTTAATTGGAATAAATTTCCCTTCCAAGGTGTGTGTGTGTATTGGAACTGGGGGAAGACCAGGAAATAGGAGGTGAAGAGATTAAGAGGAAGTATCTCGAATACACATGGGTGTGTATAGAGCAAATTTGCATTTCTTATTACTTCTGACCTTTCTAGGAATGGATACTTGGGCTCGTAGGAGCTTGGCAAAGTGCTCCAAAGAGTCAGCAGAAGAGCTGTGCCTGGAACTTGGAGTTTCCAGTAGGATTTTAATCACTCCCGTGACCGCCTCAGAGCAGCAGGGGTGGTGGCCTGGAGAAGTGGCCAGCTAATTGGGAATTGTGTCAGTGATCCCGGGAAACTTCGCACACCCTCAGTTGGAACCTGGTGCCACTTGGTGATAGAGAAGATAGAGATAGAGAAGCAGAACTCTCACCTCTGACTTAGGTGATGAGCACAATTCAGCAGGATGACCATGCAATGCACAGTGAGGATCCCGATGGCCAGCAGGCTGACAGGACCGACCTGGAAGGGAATGGAGAGGCGGGCACAGTGAACCACAGATGGACGCTCCCACACCTGGCCCTCTCCCTGCTTCAGTGCTGGGGTCCCTCTTATAATAGAGGTTTGGGGATGAGAACCCTAGGATGACAGCCCTCGCCTGAATGTCTTTGTACCCCTAGATGCTCTGGCTTGAACGCTCTTCTTAGCATCACTGTCAAGTGGCTGTCCAACCTGTGCTAGAATACTTCTGATAACAAAGAGCTCATTACCTCCCAGACAGCCCATGCCTTTCCTCATCTGCCTTTAGTTCCACTTGAGAACCCTCATTCCTTTTCATATCCCAGCCCTTACCTCCTCCAAGGTGCTTGAAGACCAAGGTTCCTCTTAAGGATTAGTTTTCTTCTAGTACGGGGTTATCAAAAGAGGCGCTATTGACATTTTGGGCCAGCGGATGTTTCTGTTGGAGGGGGCTGTCCTGTACATTGTGGGTTTTTTAGCAGCATCTCTGGCCTCTACTCACTGGATTTCAGAAGCATTTCCTCTCTCTCTATCCCAATTTGTGACAACCAAGAGTGGCTCTAGACATTGTAAATGTCTTAGGGTATATTAGTCACTCAGTTGCATTGAGCTCTGTGCAACCTCATGGACTGTAGCTTGCCAGGTTCCTCTGTCCACGGGATTCTCCAGGCAAGAACACTAGAGTGGGTTGCCATTTCCTTCTCCAGGAGATCTTCCTGACCCAGGGATTGAACTTGTGTCTCTTGCATATTTTTAAAGTATTTATATTTATTTATTTATTTAGCTGCTCCAGGTCCTAGTTGCAGCATACAAACTCTCAGTTGCAGCATGTGGGATCTAGTTTCCCAAACAGGATTGAACCTGGGCCCTCTGCATTGGGAGTGCAGAGTCTTAGCCAATGGATCACCAGGGAAGTCCTTCTGTTTCATTTCTTTAACTAAAAGTTGTATGTACTTAAAGTGAACAACATGATTTGATATACATACACACAGAAATGATTACTAGAATTAAGTTAATGAACAAGTCTTCTTCTCACATGGTCTCTATTTTTTAAATATGTGATGAAATTAAAAAGTAGGGCTTCCCTGGTGGCCCAGACACACAAGATTAAACAGTAGGGCTCATTATTATTATATTTTGGCCATGCTGCGTGTGGGATCTTTGTTCCCTGACAAGGGATCAAACCTGTGCCCCCTACAGTGTAGAAACGTAGAGTCTCAACCACTGGACCACCAGGGAAGTCCAAGCAGGCCTCATTATTAATCATTATCTCCCAAGTATGATCACAGGGCGGAGAGCAAAGAGGGACTCTCTCACCCTCTTTGTGTTGGACACCTGTGACTTTATAGATGTGACCTATGCTAACAGTATCATGAAGAAACAAATGAGAGATGAAGAGCATCACTAGAGTTCACCAGAATGTAGCCTCCATATAGCAGAAGGCTGTTTTTTGGTCTTGTATACATCTATATTCCCAGAGCTGAAGAATAATAGATGCTCAATATAT